>CAJOBZ010000009.1:3605000-4050000 GCA_905332375.1 Pieris macdunnoughi
GTACTTTATGTTGGTAGATATAAAAAAAATATATAAACATTTTAACACAATAAATATTGATGATTATTAAAAAATATTTAAAGAAGAAGTCGTTACTGTAAAGATTATAAAAAAGTTACACGAGTAAAAAAATAATATTGTCATAATGTTTATTACGAGCTGTATTAGCCTAGTCGCTTCAGCGTCATCCGTGAGGCCGCAGGTTCGATCCCCTGCTGTGGCCTGTGGACCAATGGACATTTTGTCTAAAAGCATATTAGACATTCCCTCGTGAAGGAAAACATCGTGAGGAAACCAGCATGTTCCAAAAAAAAGTCAACGGCGTGTGTCAGGCATAGAAGGCTGATCATCAAATTGCATATTATTAAAAACAAATGATCACGAAAGAGATACAGACATCTGAGGCCCAGAACTAAAAAGTTTTTAGTTATTCTTATTATTAAGCTAAATTATCTAAATCAATTAGAATTTGTCTAACATAGACAAGAGTTGCAATTCGTTAGGGCGTACGTAATTTTGTTTATATACGATTAAAATTAGAACGTTGCTACACGTGCCAGAAACAAATCAATCTTTTGCCTTTATAAAAATCGTAATATTATTTTTGTCCTTCATTTCTCATGGTATTTGATCGAATCAAATCCTCTTTAAATCAAAATATACCATTAAAATAAGGAAAAATGTTGAATGAAAATCCTATCAAAGGTTCGGGCCTATTTATTTTATTAAAACAAATACATATTTCATTTGGAAGCTATATTTAGAACAACATGTTCCTTCATATTTGTTTTATTCTTAAACCGTACACAATGAAAAGTACATTATATTTACATAAAACAGACACAACATAACACTATAATTTTAATAAATATATTATCTATGAAACGGAATGGCTGGTCTTGAAACCATTTGTATAAATGTATATTGTATATGCGTTGTCCGAACCCCATACTATATGCAATATATGCGTGATTAGTAATATAAGATAAGAATACCAATAATATTTCATTATACATATAAGTTCTACAGTTATAAAAAAAAATCCATATATCTGAAAATGTTGTTATCATGGAGATTTATTTTTGCTTTTAATAATCATAATTTAATTTGTTTTGTTGTTATTTGATTATTTCATAGGTTGAAATCATTACTCAACGAATAAAAGTACGAATATCGTTACGACCGACCAGAGAAGAGCAAGCTCCTCGAGGCGCCATCTTGACTTTTGACAGTGCGTAAAGCAGACCCGGCACAGTTCTGATTTAGCATTATCTATATATATAAAAGAAAAAGCCTTCCCGCTAAGAAAATTGAAATATTTCGAAAATCGAGTTTTTAACAGATGTTGACGTTTAGAGGTTCTAGGAAGCCTCCCCGAATGTTTCCGCGGTGAATTCCGTATGGATAAATTTTCATAAAAGTAAAACAGCAATAAAAAAATGAAGGAACGTTGGAATTTAATAAATAAGGAAAAATTTCGCATCGAATGGTGGTAGTTTCATGTCGATACGATCAGTGGTTTAGGCGTGAAGGAGCCTCAAACGAAGACCATTTTCATTATATATATGTATATAGAAGACTAGCTGTTCCCTGCACATTGTGATTGAATGGTTGAGAAATGAGAAACAAAACAAAGAAAACATTTCATATAAATTAAATTTTGCAATGCTCGTGGAAAAAAAATAGATAGATACAATCCTTGATGCGGATTATATATCATGCTAAAATTTCAGCTCGATCGGTGCAGCTTTTTGAGTTTTTGAAGCGTACACAAACCAACATAACATTTTTATATATATAGAAAGGATATAGAGTCAACACTCGATTTTGTAGGGCAGCGCTACCTGGAGATCGTTGTGCTAACTAATATACTACCAAAACACGCGTATGCATAGAATTTCAAACTACCTTAGACCAATGTTTTTAAACTACAAGAAAAGACTACACATTAAGCATAATATATTTTTTTAATTTGTATGCGTAAAAATATAATAATGGGAGTAATAAAACTAATAAAATATTATTTCTTGCTTTTTATTGTTTTTTATAGCATATCAACAAATATCGAATACAAATTTTCTTTTTATCTCTAACTGTTTTTTTACGAAATAAAATGAAGAAAAGATTAGACACCGACAAATAAGTTATTCAAACTTGAGGTCTAAGTACATATATTAAATAAACTAGTTTATGAGAAATGTAGATTTATAATTTTTTGTTGTAATTAATAGCAATAACGCGTATTAGTGTTGAATATGTTTAAAACGTATTACGAGAATTTCGATAAAACCACAGACGAGATTGTTAAAACTTAGAAATTCTTTTTTTATTTTATATCATTGCCCTCTACGGCAAAGGGTGCTAAAAAACGATAATAATTACTCATGTATCAAGTGTTAATACACTGAAATTCAGAAAAGCTTTGTGGTGATTAGACGTTGGACCGAGTTGGGTCTATTAGATTGTTATTAAAAGTGAGATCGGTGCTTTGAACCCACTACTCGTTATAATTTAAGCCAAATAATATTACGGTGGTGTTAAACAGAAACGATAAAATTGCACCACAATTTTTCCAGTCTTTTGTGTTTGCAATCTACCCACGTGACGCCCACTAAATACGCTAATGACGATGAAGTTGATATTTCTCCGACATATACTATACATAAATGTTACATATTTTAATAATAGCTTCCTTACGTGTATTGTGGTTATTTTTTTTGCTATTTCAATAATAATTGATGTATTTTAGGAAACTCACATAAAACTATAATTAATTATTCATCTAAACCTTTCTCAGGAAGCACACTGGTACTGGTCACTACAAATCCTTTATGTGGTTTTTGAGGTTTATCGTGTTATCGTATGGGCACTATATTTTACAATAAGTTAGAATTTTCGATTAAGAAATAGTACTCATTAATCTACTATGCATTAGAAGTAAAGTTTGTGAGTTTGTTGAAAGATTCTGAAACTACGGAGCAGATTTCTTAAACTCTTGAAGCAGTTGCGATAACATTGTTCAGACAACCACTGAGCTAAACTTTATAATTTTTTCTTTGAAAAAAAAAATTAACATAATATTATAATTATACATATATTAAATGGCTTTGTATACTTTAATTAAGAACAACAATAAAATATATACAGCCATTCCTTGTTTTCACATGAATGAAGTTATAATATATTAGAAATAGGAAGAAATATATAAGCTGAGTCAACTGGATATCACGACTCAACAAGCCATGAGTCGAGTAAGGCAAGACACGTTGGTTTTATTTGACAGAACTCAGTTTGTAACTCAATATGTCAGCGAAACTACAAATGCGGAGGGAAGGAAATAAAATAAATCCATACAATTCACCTATTTTTGTATCCACACTTCGAACCATATTTTCGATCAGAATTTGTGGTTTAGATTTTCAGCTCATTCTTTATGAAATTTGTATTACTACATCTAGTAAAGTATTATAAAAAATCTTATTTATTTATTTATTAGTAATCTTACAGCTACATACATGTTATAAAACAAAACACTTAGACAATATAGAAAGCCAAAACATATTACATAGATAAACAATATATATATGAAACAGAAAACATAAGTAAGTACAATATATAAAAAAATTAAAGAAAATTGATATTTAACATTAAGCAAACGATAAACGATTCAAAGAAAAAACTAGAGTGTTACTGCTTAAACAAAATTAAAGTCTTCTCACCCTTTCAAATGTTTCCTCACATCCTCTTTGGTGAGGTGGAAAATATCAATATCCTCATAATTAGTGTTATATAACTATTATAGTTAAAATAAAACCCGAAACAACCCGAAATGCCGAATCTTAAGCAAGAATAAATTACTATGAATATAATAAAAGTTACTTTAATATTAACATATCATAACCAAAACTATTTCTAAAAGCTGACCATGAAAAAAATATAAAAAGAAAATGTATATGTATATAGAATCTTATATCCTAAAAAAAGTTTTTTTTATTTTAAATTCCAGATCCAAGTGCAAAATTTTCTTTATATTGCATTCATATAATCAAAGACATAGTTATAATAATTTTGTAGGTCCAGAAAATAAGTTGAATACTCCAAACAATAAGCTTTGCCAAAACTGATGGGAACAATTTACACAGATTGTTCAATGACGTATATCAACGGACTGAGATGTCTTGTTAATCTGCCCCAAATTGAGATTGCCCCTTTTACACGAGAGCCCAATTTTATTTTGATTGCAGCATCCGCAGATCATTTATGTGACGGGAAAATATCATACAAAAATAAATAGCGAGTAAATGTATTGCCTTTTGCTCGGTGACTTATTTATGTTTCTAACGTTTTCCTATAGTAAAATTATTTATAAAAAAATGTGTTTTATCAATTATGCCGGTACTACAGTCACATAAACAACTAACCTAACCTAACTTGCGTATTATTCTCTGAATATTTTACTTAAATATTTTACTGAATTTAAATCCCATAGGAGAAACCATAATAAGAAGATCATCTGTACGATTATCACTAAAGAAATGTCTCTGTTCTATTTGGTTATCTCTCCTCTGTAACTTTTTTTTATTATACGAGTATAAAAGTATAATTAATATGTATCAGGTGTAACATAGTAGGTGTAGGACTTCAAACAAGTGATAAAAAAATTATCACTTGTTTGAAGTCTAGACATGTGGAATTAAGTGCAAATGCAGATTCAATTTAAAAAGAATATCGAAGGGATAATAAAATCAATCGAGTTTATGCTGTCTGATGTGTATTGTCTATACAATTCAATAGAACATGTCCAATATTTGTATAGAATATTTTTGAATTAATTTATCCCTTTGTTTACTGATACGTTTTTGATGGTCCTCAAATCCTCAAAACGCCAGCACGCACTCGCTTTTAGTGTATCTTGTATAAAAAAGTCAGTGGTTTACCTGCGGCCCAACGGTGTGTGTGTGTGTGTGTTTAGCTTGTATTAAAGAATGAAAGCTAAATTTAGGACGATTAATACTTGGACGATAAATAAATATATTGTGGAACTAAGACCTAAAATACAGAGGAATTGTGCAAGAACAAAATCTGATCATTTCCCAATAAAAAGTAAAATTATCAAAACGAAAAAATACAGATACTGTCCTATGTCCCATTTGTTTCAATACAAACAAACTTAAAAGTTGGTAGAGGATTAAGATAACCATCACAAACAGAACTTACAAAAATCTTAAATAAATATTCCCGGTTTGCAACATATGTTTTGCCATACAAACAAAAACAATACAATTATGGTGGATACAGAGCGCAAACATTGTTAGCGGCATACCAATTAGCCTGCACGGAATAATCCACGGCTGGACACCTGCATCCGATACGGTGTGTCATTTGTTGCTTTTCACTCATTTACATCTGAAAATCCTTTATTAAGGTTCAAGGAAAAATCGTACCGTATTTTAAATAAAAAATTCTTTAATTGGATTACTGTTTCGAAAGTTATTAGTTGCTGTATCTGTTTGTATTAAGTTTTAAATTACATTTATCATATTTTTGAAGTGAATCTTCTTTAGGCGCATGTGGGTAAAATTTTTACGGAACGTTGCGAAGACGTGCAGCGTTTTTGTCGAAGAAAATGGAGAGAGCTATTGAAACCGATTGAGAGAGTGAGAAGGGCGAATTGGCTTATAGAAATTCTATTTTAAAAATTAAAATTTCGCGAAGAGAATTTATGAAATATTATTTATTTTATGCAAATTAATTTATTGAAATCTCAAATGACGAATTGTAAATTTAAAAGCCACGTGTTTTTATCATCGTAGAAATAGATTTAAAAAATTAAATTTATTATTTGTATTAATTTACGACATTTTAAATATTTTAATGAAATTTGAATTACCTACTATATAATTATTATTGTATATATATTAAGGATTAATACCTTCGTATTCATCCAAACCAAATCCATCTTAATGCCATACAAAAGTAGTCCTCCATCTTTTTCAATAGAATTGAATTTACGCTGTTATGAAAAGAAATAGATACTTAATAAAATTATGCAATTGACTGATTATTATTTGTTTTATTAGGGGGGTTAGAAATTAAAACAAAATTAAACAAATCTCTGTTAAAAAGAAAGAAAATAAAAACGTTTATGAGGCTGAATAATCATATAACATTCCATTTCTCATTCTTAGTTTCGAAGTCATAATATAAAATATAGAAATATTTACTAATGTATTATAGTTGTTGGTGCATATATAACGTGCATATACATATATAACGTATGTATATAACAATATTAATAAAGTTGATAACTTGACGGATCTGCCGTGAATATTAGTTAAAGATACTCGTATAGTTTAATTCCAATTTACACTTCCTCTAACTCCAGTTAGTAACAATTGGGCAATTGAGAACTTAACTACGCTACTTGCAGTGTAGGTACATGAATTATACAAAGTGAGGTAGAGATTTAGGTACAAAAATAATATCTAGTATATTTTGGATTAGTATTTAAAAAACCTAGTCTATTTTTCATTATTATATGGTATACCACAAACCAATAAAGACAATCACGATAGACGTTTTAATTTTATCAGATTCTATTTATGTCAAATATACGTATAATATAAATGCTTAGTTCGTCACTAAACCTATAATATATTAAACAACAGTAGAGCAGACAGTTTGAAGAAAGCAATGAAAGCGGAAATAAAAACAAAAATAACTTGATCTGGTGAAATATACCTTTAAAATCTAAGAATGGCATTAAACAAAAAGGGCTTTATGACACTTCAACTAACTACTTGTAATAAAATATCCGACAGTACATATTTCGCTGAGGGTCCATTATTTTTACGAGCCTATAATGACCTCTTTAAACGTCACAAGAGGTCAGTCCTTGGGTCCTAAACGATGACTCTTCATTTTACTAAAGGTCCTCGATTGCATTTTAATACGATGACGTAAAACTAGGTGCCATACTTAAATTGTGCTAGATTGGGGTCAGACGGACACTTTGTTCTCAGCTTGAAAGCCTTTTTTACTGAGATCGTAGGGCAAATGGCTGTGGGGTTTTCATAATATGTATATCTACAATTGTACTATAAAATCTCCTTTTTTAGTTTTAACTATTGTCTTTTAAAACATACTTTATATCCACATACTATATAGTTAGAGATTTATACGTCATATACATAATTTCTTCATAAAAAAGCCATTCAAACCAGATATGTTTAGGGTATATAAATATGCCACCGGTGCTATCAACCAATGCCACGCAGTAAAATGTTGCCAACAGTAATATTTTACGTCAAGAACCTTTTAAATCGTAAACATCAGCTTTGTTGCAAGAAAAACCAACTTGTGGTTGGAGTAAGTAATGAAGTTTTAAGATTTATGTTTTTACAAAGTGCTCCTGCGAACGCTAAGCTCCAAAATTTCGCCTTTTTAGGGTACAGTAGGCCGTTTGCGGTATTTTGTTGGCACGAACCGAGCTACATTCACAACTTGTACGCATCGCAATTATTTAAAATAACTTTTGCAACAATTGTGGTACAGAGGCGTAATTTCAAATTAAGGAGCAATGACCGGCCGGGTTATGTATTCAAATTACGTCGTAATTATCGATTCTTTTCTGTTTTTGTGTATAGACAAGACTTTTCTGTTATGTACGACGCTCGTAGTTTACGCAAAAAACGTGCGTCAAACAGCCTTCCTTTTACAACACCGTCTCGCCTGGCCAGTCACTGTATGCCTAAAAACCTCATTAGTAAATAACTTTTACTACGTTAGTACTTCAAAGAAATGTCATACTTATCGCGTTTTAAAATCAACGCTAAGCGAAAAATATATGAGCTTTTGTAAACAGACACGGGCGAAAGCAATTATTTGCACGCGGTGTGACCCCCGAAACCTCTTCAGACCACAACATGTGTGGTCTAAACAATTGCTTACTTTACAGCGCAATAAAATGCGCAACCAGCTTGCAACTTTTAACGCTTTCGAAATAGTTATTTAAGCTTTAAATATCGACTTACTCTGTTTGTCAGTATAGTTGACACTGCAAGTAATTTCCTCATGCGTTATATGGATACTAAATTCGAATGAGCCAAAGAAGCAATATATCGCATAAATGTAACGAGTTTTAATGGTATATATTATTTAATTATGATATTTTAATACGTTCAACGTACATATTTGGTTAATTAAATGCACTTATTTTTAACACAGGAGAGGTACTCGTCTGAACATAGATTGATTATTGTAAGCCATTGAATATTTAGTTTTTATTTTTGTATGTTTAAGAATGTTATTTAAAAATCAACATACTAATAACTTCAAAGTAATTCCACCTGGCATTATCCTAACTCTGCGATGCTAAGGCATGTGTAATATAATCCAATTACTCGTCGACAAAGCCGTCATCCGATGCGTAAATGTTATCTTCGCAGTGATTTATAGCCGATTGTGACCACGGCATTAACTAGCCTCTAATCAGCCACCAATGTGATCTCTGATTTGCATTGTTACATCAATTAGTGTTATTATTCATTTATGTCATCACCTGTTTCAATAGTTTTTGAAACTGTTATATAATGAGGAAATGAATTTCAACAGATGAACAACAATTTAAATTTACAGATTGTTCGGATTAATACCTGCAGCTGAGTTTCATCATCGGACGTCGAGGCCGAATACGAAATTCCACCCGTATGACCCCGACGTCCGCCGTTCCACGACTGGGCGTTTATCAAGGCAACTTTTGCCGCGCACTACCTCTATGTGGAACCAGCTGCCCACTGAAGTTTTTCCGAACCAATTTGCCTTAGGGTCCTTCAAGAAAAGAGCGTACCAATTCTTAAAAGGCCGGCAACGCACTCGCGAGCCCTCTGGCATTGAGAGTGTCCATGGGCGGCGGTTACACTTAAGATCAGGTGAGCCTCCTGCCTGTTTGCAGGGGGCAATCTGTACAATTCTATAAAAAAAAAGATTTATATAATTTATCTTATAATTTATTATTAACGTAATAAAACCTATAAAGCGCGCCAAAATTAAGACCTCAGAAAAGCAAGCATCGGTATATGTTACACATACAAATATTTAATTTTATTTGGGTAGAGCCTAAAATTAGAATACAAGTTTATTCGGCCGTAGGTTCAAATAAAATAATTTCCGACTACGTTTGGGAGAGCACGATGAATGGCGATCATTTGTTTCGGTTTGCGCCCATTAACCGAGACTAAGATATAGTCTAACCTAAACACTAACATGTAAAATATATCTACAAAGGTCATGTGGACTGTCAAACCATTAATCCATTTCGAAGCGTCGGATAAATCTGTCAACAATGTCTATGAAGCAAAATTGGAGTTTAATCCGTCTGATGTTTCAAAATGAACGGGAAAAATGTACAAAATGAACTACGTAAAAATGATAGACAGGTCGATATTGCATCATGTCGTTTGATGTATTAGAACTTTATACATATATTCTATGAATGCATATGTTAAGAATTTTATCTCTAATAATGTCCAGGGATGTGTTATAGATAAGATAGAAGCCAAAGTTAGGGACCGTTGCAGGGACCACATGTCGTATTGAAAAAGAAACTAAAACACACTTTCGATAATTATTGAAACTTTTTTCCTAAAAAAATATTTTGTTTTAGGTAAATTACATGCCCAGGTCTCAGGTGTCAGGTATTGAGTGATCTAGCCTAATGATTTTAATTAAGAGTTAGATTCTTACACAATTTGCTTTGTTTACCAATAAGTATTAGTTCACTCACTGTCTCTTTAATAGTTAAATAGCAAAACATAAATAAAATGTGAGAAATTTTATAGTACGTTAATTTTAACTCGAGGTATGAAAGTAACAAATAAGCATAAAATGAACAAAAATCGGCGGATCTATTTTGGAGGAGACCAACCACAAACACTGTGACACGAGATTATACATACATATGTACAAATGTACGACGAATTAAGACGGTAAACTTAAATCTCTCCTAGTAATCAACAGTCCAATCAAAAGTGTGATAACGTGTTGGAATTAGTGTTGCCCAAAATCGGTCTTGGTGTTGCAGTCTTGGTCTTGTTCTTGCATTTTTGCAAGAACAAGACCAATACCAAGACAGCCTTATTGTAGCAAGACCAAAACCAAGACTGAAGCCTGCAAGACTCTTGCGTCTTGCAGTTAAGACAAACTGAGATTTGGGCGTTATTAAGTAGGTATTTGGTTTCAATCCCGATTTTGAGAGACGTTCCCCAGTATCAAAACCGTAGGTATCGTCATAACGCTAAACTAAGGGCTTCAGTTGTATCTGCAGTTGGCAACGTGCAGCTCGTCTGAAAGAACCCTGATAGGTCTTGTATTGATTAGGTAGGTAAGTACTTATTATATTTCAACAAGTAGGTAGCGAGTTCCCATCATCCCATGTGATAAAATTTACCTAGAATAACTTTCTAGCAAAGTTCATACCTTGTAGGTATCTACCTATAATAATATATTATGCTTGTTTATGTCTAATGTGCAGATCTAACGTTAGTACTAGTCGGTTGGTATGTGCTTAAATTTATAGCCAACAAAATTATATAAACATTATGTAGGTACCTACTTATGTTTCAAAGTTTATATTATTCTTCTATTTAGCAAAATTTAAAACTAACAGCGAGTCGAGTAGGTCTAGTAACAGTTTCTACGGCAGCCAATATTATGGTACAGACGCCAGCACATCAAGCTACTACAAGCTGTCCAATTTCTGACGTTCTGCAAATAAACTGTTGGTCGGTCGGTGTATTATATACCTACTTATTTGATAATTTACCGACAAAGACGCCGCGGTTTGCAACAAGTGTATCACAGCATTTGACACTGTTTGAGCGCCGCATTCACCGACAAGAGTTCGGACAGGGGCACACAAAATTGTTACCTATTTTTGTAGGGTTGGTACCGGAGGATAAAATTAAATGACCTTGAAGATGTCTCAGCAGTAGGTAGGTATAAATTGAATGCTCTGAGTTTCTTGTATTTAAATACATCCTCACACTGGCTCGAATTCGAACACTAAAGCGTTTAAAGCTGTCGGGCGAGATGACAATTAATAACTAAGTAGGTATTGCATCTATTGAATTGCGAATATTTTGATTTCGAAATAATCATTGTTAATATCGGTAAATGATAGATAGTGAGTGATATACCTAGGTACTAAAATGTGAGCAGCTTAATTGAAAAGTGTTTATGCCATGTCAGTGCTTTCCATTAATTTATTTTTAAAAAAAGCTCTCAAGTAAGATTTAGAGTTTACCATTCAATTACACACAACAACAAAAATTATGAAAAATATATTTAGACTGAGTACTTAGAAAATTAGTAGAAAAAATATTGTATCGTGGATACCTAGTTATTAAAAAGTTGATAAACGTTGTATTTACTTAATTTTATTTTTCTGTGCCAACTAATGCCAACATTGACAACCCTACCAAAATAGGTAAAAATTTAGTCTACTCCTAGACTTTGTGTTGCCGCCGTCGCTTTCATGTCAAAGGTCGCCGCCACTGCCCATGTTCCAAAGAATAAAATAAGTTACCGGGTGCTCAGAACGGACGCAAATAGATTATGTTGTCCTCGCAAGGAAGATTGTAGTCGTAACGATATGTAGATATTATAAAAATTGTTGTAAGTAATAAAAATATACCTAGTTTATATTATTATCTATTAAACCTTTTTAAAGGACATTGCACTGCAAAATTGGAAGTGGGTGATTTTAACAAACATGAAACGTGGAAAAGCTCCAAATATGAGCGACGTCATATTGCTTTACGCCTTTTGTTTTAAAATCACACACTTCCAAAAATCGAGATTTGCAGTGTCGGTTTATCAACTTCTATCGTACCTACTCTAGTAGCGACTATTGTCTTCAGCGATGATTTACTAAATAAATAAAAATAATCGTCGTGTAGGTACGACGATAATGTTTCTAAGAAATACAATTTTGTTGTAGTAGGTACCTACATCGTTTCTTACTTACACATACTTTAACGACAGTACCTACGTAGCAAAGCACGCCAGTCACGAGTACGACAAATTGCCTAAAAAATGTACCTACGCACACTGTAATGAAATCTGCTAATCTCAACACACTGCCTGTAGTCTCCTATTATTGGTTGATTAACATTGTACATTGGTGAATGCTCCAGGATAGCCCGCGAAACTCAATTTTTTTTTTTTTGCAATTTGCAGGCCAGTGCTAGATTGTTTGTTGATTTAAATATAATTCGCGCTGTAAGACGTATGTAATTACAGAATAAATTACATACGTCTTACAGCGCGAATCATATTCTAAAATCTAAACTAACGTGTTCAATAAATAGCAATAGGCTAATAGGTATTTGCAAGTCTTGCGATACTTGCAAGACTCTTGCTGCAAGATCAAGACTGAGAGCGCAATACCAAGATCAAGACCAGGTGTATTGACGCAATACCAATACCAAGACTGGCCTAAGTCTCGTCTTGGTCTTGCATTTGGGCAACACTAGTTGGAATATAAAAAGCAACGCTTGAAACACAAGAAAGTCGCGTCGTCAAGACATGTCACGACACGAAGTAAGCCACAAGAATCGTTTGATGAAACCGTAAATGCATTTTTCATGTAATGAAAAAATGGGGGATAGCACTTTTCTCGATTCCTACAAAACTACTACTTAATACTGTTAGATATCGTTGGTTCGAAAAATTGGGGCCCCATTGAGTTTTTGGAGTTTACTCCTTAAGAAACGATTTGAGTTATAAGGCCCGGTACGGAAATTTTATGAGGAGTAAAATCAAGTGTAACACGAAAAGTTGAGGCGTTATGTGTAACACGAAAAGTTGAGGCGTTATGTAGAAGACAAATGGATTGAACGTCAGACTTTTCTATTTTGAATTCACGTTTTGACAGCCACGTTACAACATTGTCAGTGTTGACAGGTGTAAAAAATAAAAGTAGATTGTCTAGCGTGCCATAGAGTTTTGTCAATAGTAATGGTCAGTGAAATTAAAACTAAAAAGATTGTTCATTCTTATTCTTCTCTTACTATAAAGGTAACTTTGGAAAAAAGCGCGGGAAACTTCGTTCATGGTAGACGTTTTTTTTTCACGGTGGTGAATATTTAATTTAATTTTACTAGTTAAAACGCAGAGGATAAGCTGGTAGTTTTAATTTTTGTATTATATGTAATCTTTATATCATATTTGTGTATAGTGTCATCGTGTAGTCGGTAAGTTTTTGTAATTTCTGTAAATATTGTATGAACAAGCCCCCCGATCAAGGTCGGGGGGATGATGGCCTTGTTGGCTTGAATCTCCCTGTGGGATCAAATGTATCTGTTGGTTCACAAGATGAATTTGACAAAATGGATACCGATTGTTCGGTATCATCTCAAACAGGTGAAGGAACTCGTAAACGAACACGTTATTTGCGCCTTTGTCGGCAATGTACGAAAATTAAGAAAAAGAAAGGTAGTGGTTCTAGCGGTGATTACTGTCAGTGCGAAAGCCTATGCAATGTAGAAGATGAGTCAATTTTAATTAAAAAGGTTACTTCAAAACCTATATCTCAATCCACGTCATCTCCACACTTGCAAAATAATAATAATTCACATAGCACATCCTCTCGACCATCAACATCTTACACGGAAAATTCAAATATCTCTCAAGACTCTAACGCGGGAAATTCAAACAACACCACAGCTTCAGTAACCAATACGGACCCCCGTTCGATTGGCCGTACTGAATATGTTTCTACCGATGTTTCCCCTTATTTAATACATGTTCAACGTATTCAAAGTTCTCCTGACGACGGGACCATTCTCCATCCAATAACATTTGGCAATTTTTTAAAGCAGAACAAATTTAATAATATTATTCCCGGAAGTGTAAAGCGTATAGGAAGAAACAGATGCGTAGTTGGCTTTTCCGATTATAAAGACGCCAATAATTTTTTTAACTGCAGTCTTTTGGAAACGAAAAAGTTAAAAGCCTTCATTCCCACTTTCAGCGTAACAAGAATGGGTCTAGTTCGCGGGGTCCCTGTAGATTGGAGTGTAGAGGAAGTTCAACAAAATGTATCAGTACCTATAGGCTGTGGCAAAATACTTAAAATAAGACGTTTAAATCGCAAGGTAAAAATTAATGACTCGGTTTCTTGGAAACCCTCTGAATCAGTTGTAATAACATTTGATGGGCAAGTTTTACCAAAAAGGATTTTCATGTGCTATAATGCTCTTCCAGTAGAAATATATATTTATCCTACCATACAATGCTATAAATGCTGCCGTTATGGTCATACCAAAGTTCAATGTCGTTCTAAGACTCCAATATGTTATAACTGTGGAGGTCAACATGCAGGTGTATCATGTGACAGGTCAGATAAAGATCCTCTGTACTGTGTAATGTGTGAAGTCGAAGGGTCCCATTCAGCGATAGATAAGTCATGTCCAGAATTTGTGAGACAGACAGAAATCAAAGTTAAAATGGCTCAGAGCTGCATGTCTTATGCCGAAGCCAGTAAATATTTTTCTTCTGTTAAGCCTTCATACGCAGATGCATTAAGTTCAACAATTCCGGAAGTACCAAAACCCGTATATTCTTCCGCAGCGAAGTCTGTATCTCGTAATAATTCTACTAATGCCTCAAATAAAAAGACAGTATTCTTAAAACCTCGCTCTCCTCGTAAACCACAACATGGTTATGATCGTGTTGCGCATAATAATGTTTTAAAAGACTTCCAAGTTCCAGAGCCTAAAAATGGCAGTGCTCTGGTTGGACACAAAAATAAAGAAGAAGAAAAATCTGATGTATTAGAAATGATACTAGCATTATTAACTAGTTTAATAAACTCAAACTTATTGAAACCGTCCCACGTTGCCTCTATTAATGAAAAAATTAAATCAGTTAATGTTATTAAAAACAATGGATTCCAAGATAATTCAATGGAATTGCAGGAGTGTTGTTCCAAAGAAACATGATTTGATATATTTGATAAATAAACATTCTCCCGTTGTTGTTGCGTTATCTGAAACGTGGTTGAAGCCAGGGTACCTATTAAGGATCCCAGGATATACCTGCTTGCGTGATGATAGATTTGATGGCCATGGTGGCGTAGCGTTACTTGTCAGGAACTCAATTAATTTTTCTGAAATAGCGTTTTCTTCATTAATCTCTAATGATGCCATTAATATTGTCGGCATAAAAATTGATAATATTTCTATAGTTTCCATTTACTTAGCTCGTTCCTCTTTTGTTATTCTCAATAGCGTTAATAATTTACTTTCTTCACTCAGTCGTCCATTCCTTCTATTGGGTGACTTTAACTCTCATCACCAAATGTTTGGTTGTAGCACTACTGACTCCAATGGTGTACGTTTAGTTGAAATATTAGATTTACATAATTTGTGTTTACTTAATACTGGCTCACCAACCAGACGTACAAAGCCTAATGAAAAGCTTAGCGCGGTTGACTTATCAATTTGTACTCCAGATCTTGCTTCTTCTCGTTCTTGGTACACTTCATCATCTACTTTTGGCAGTGATCATTTCCCGATTATCATATCCTCACCAATTAGACGCTCTCCTTATCAAAAACGACAACCTCGTGTGAAATATAAATTAAATAATGCTGATTGGCTTGCATTTAAAAGCCTTGTCGAATCTAAAATAAATGATTTGCCTGAATTAGTTAGCGGTGGTGAGACCAATTCCTCTAAAGCTTTGGCTACATGCTTAATAGAATCTGCCGATCAGATTTTTTCTGTCAAACGAAATCCGTCTAATAAGATTCCTTTTCCTCCATGGTGGGATAGAGAATGTATGGTTGCTGTAAGCAGAAGAAAGGAAGCTGAGAGAGTCTATGCTGAGGACATGTCCAATGAAAATTTAGATATTCTCAATGAAGTTATTAGTACCACACGTAAATTCCTCAGAGATAAAAAGCAGGCAGGCTGGAAAAAATTTTGTACTTCTTTATCTCCTTCTACGTGCCCTTCAGAAGTTTGGACAAGTATTAAACGTTTTCGATCTGCTTTCAAAGAATCTTTATCATCGTCTTCACTTCCCCCTTTTTTAACCAATGCCTTTTTAGACAGATTAGCTCCTCCATCAGCTGCTGAATCGATCTACTTTCCTTTGGAATCGTCTTTGACAGATGACTCTTCCTCTTTAAACTCTCCTTTTTCATTACATGAATTGAAAGGTGTGCTTTCACATGTTAAGGATTCATCTCCTGGTCAGGATGGTATTATGTACTCATTTTTATCTCATCTTGGTGATACTGCCTTAATGTATTTTTTAAATTTAATAAACTCCGTCATGGTCACAGGTAATATTCCTGAAACATGGAAGTCTCAAGAAGTTATAGCGATTAAAAAACCTAACAAACCTACCAATGATGTTGCCTCATATAGGCCTATTGCGTTGTCCTCCGTTTTAACTAAAATTGCTGAACATCTTGTGAAGAATCGTTTGGAATGGTTTATAGAAAACAATAATTTAATAGCCAATAGTCAATACGGTTTTCGGAAGTCAAAATCTACAATAGACAATTTAGCTATATTAACCACAGATATTCGCATAGCTTTTTCGCGTGATGAAGATATTGTAGCTGCCTTTTTGGACATCTCTGCCGCCTATGATAATGTGAACATTTCTATTCTACAACACAAATTATTAGAGCTACAGGTTCCTACGTTATTAATACATTTTATCATCAATTTACTATCCTGCAGATACATATCATTAATCGTTCAGAAAGATGGTAATATTACCGAGTTAAAGCGTACAGTTTTTAAAGGCCTTCCCCAAGGTTCGGTACTAAGCCCACTTTTATATAATATTTACACGTATGATTTAGAATTATCTATAAATTCCCATATAAATGTGCTACAATATGCAGATGATCTTCTTTTTTATTCCGTTGATAAATCTGTGGTTAAGGCTTGCAATTCCATGTCTAGTTCACTTAATTGTCTTAATATCTGGTTAGTTAAAAATGACCTAGATCTATCAGTTTCCAAAAGTTCTATAGTCGTATTTTCCAAAAAACGCACAACTCCTATAATAAATGTGACCTTCAATGGTCAATCTTTGCCACTCCAAACAAAAATTAAATTTTTAGGAGTTATATTGGATTCAAAATTGTCTGGACTTGCCCATTATGAACATGTTGTTATGAAATGTGCACAGCTGCTTAACATCATGAAATGCCTTTCAGGTGTATGGTGGGGTGCTCATCCGTTTTCTATGAAACTTGTGTATAACGCTCTTATAAGATCTGTTTTAGATTATGGCACATTTCTCTTAGATGGAGGAAGTGTCTTGGGAAGTCAAAAACTTGATGTCATTCAGTCAAAAGCTTTGAGAATTGTGACAGGAGTAATGAAATCAAGCCCATCCAATGCTTTACAAGTAGAATGCTGCGATCCTCCTTTAAAATTAAGAAGGCAATTTTTAAGTGATCGATTCTTGTTCAAATCTATGCAGTTTTCTAACCACCCTCTACATAGAAAACTGCATGAATTGAACAATATTATTCATACATCCCGTTACTGGCGTCACAAATCATTACCATGTCTAATAATAAGCTTTCGTAAATTTTTAACATTACACAGCCGCATTCATCGATCTCCATCATTACCCATATTTATGACACAATTCAATTCTTTAATTCTTGATCCGGATATAAGATATAATATAGGCGTCTGTAAGCAAGATATTCTGGAAACAAATATTCGTTTCATGAGTAGCGTTGAGGAACAAAATTGGGAAGGTTGGGATTATATTTTTACAGATGCCTCTAAAATCTCTGTTGATGATTGTGTTGGAGTTGGTCTAATTCATTGGCAACATAAAATAATTCAAAAGATTAAACTTCCTCCTGAATCCTCAGTTTTTACTGGAGAGTGTTTTGCTCTTTTAAAAGCTTTAGAACTAGTTATTTTATTAAAATCTAAAAGAACAATCATATTTTCAGACTCAAAAAGTGCACTACAATCTCTTGAAAAATCTCCTTTCCAAATGAAATTTTGTTATCCTATTATTTGCGAAATACGTGATAAGCTTTTAATATGTTCTCAAAGAAATTACACCGTTATCTTTGCATGGATTCCAAGTCACAGTGGGATTAAAGGAAACGAGAAAGCCGATGAGCTTGCTAAAGAAGCTATAAAGGATGGAGACATAGTCCCATACATCAATTATTGTCATGATTTAGCTGCTCTTCCGAAAACCCATCTTTGGGAGTCATGGAATGATGTTTGGTTGAGAAGCAGCAAGTTCAAAGGCAAACATTATGCTGAAATTCAACCTAGGATCCCCAGTAGACCATGGTTCTTTGAGGTTAAAAGTTCTAAAACTGTCACTTCTATCATTTCCAGAATGCGTTTAGGACATGTTTGTACACCTCATCATTTAGCAAGGCTTCGTATTGTTGATAGTAATATTTGTGAGTGTGGAGAAGATATTGGTGACCTCGACCATATTTTCTTTTCTTGTTCCCAATATGACCGTACCTCCTTTCTGAATTCTTTACAATCACTTCATGTTCCGTTTCCGACTAAAATCTCCTGCCTTTTGCTTTATCCTTTATTGTATTATAATGTATTATCTTCTTTCATAATCTATAATAATATTAAGATGTAATATGTTTTTGTACATATTTTGTTTTTAACCAGCTTATCCCTTTATTTCCTTTTGATGTCTTTGTTTATTTTATTTCGCGTGTAGTTTCCCAACCTTTTACTTGAAACTGGCATAAAGTTGAAGCTGTTGCCAAAAAGTTAAAAAAAAAAAAAAAAAAAAGGTAACTTTGGTCACAGAAAGAAAATCCTATTTGGGCATAGATGATGTAGGTACGTTTTATGACTACTACAAACAATTATATTATAAAAACATATATTCTTACCACCTTAGTATGAAAATATGGTCGACAGCCACAGAACATTATCGCCATTTTATCGTTCGTAAGGAGTAAACTCCAATCGTGCGTCGTAGCTGACACACACACTTTTTTACCTTCGGTTAATAATTCTCTTCTATTTATATATTTCTGTTTCTACCAATGCGGAACAATTATTATTACGTCACACTCCAACTCAGAACCTTAAGGCTGTAACGGTCAGTGCAATATTCATGATGTAACCCCTAAAGAGAGGATGGGTGGGACATATTTCTGAGTTTGATTATATTTTCTTTTTAAACAACTTTCTTTACCTGACACAAGACGTAAATTTTTAATTCTTACAGATATAATTTAAGATCGAAACTTAAAACTAAGAACTAAATATAATTGATTATACTTTGACATACGGAAGTCACACTTAGTGCTAAGTCTCGACTCTAAATGAAACATACACGCGCACTAAGAAACATACTAGAGCACAACTTTGGTTTTAAAGCGGGACCTCTGTGTTGAGATACGCGCTAAACCTTAAACTAGGCTACCTCTAATGGCATAAAATACGTTATTATCAGTATGATAATAATGTATTTTAATTAACCACAGGTTTTAACATTATTGAAGTACAAATATCATTAATGTAATTTACAAAATATCTGTGTATTGAAATGAATCGCTTGATGACGTTTCAATTAGTCTAAATATGGAGTAATCGCTTCTACTCGTAGTTGTGAATACGGAATTCATAATTCATTGGGCGGTCATACTATGAATTAATTCAGTTGCCACAAAATGTAAAAATTAAAAGGAGACTGGTACGTGCAAAACTACATAAGATATACTATTACTTAGACATAAAGTATGGAACAAAACAAATCAATAAAAACATAATATGTAGACAATGAAAAAGGACACATGAATCACGATAATTTCAGTACGAAAGTTAGGGATGCGATGTGGATACTTATATATATCTTTGCCAGTTCATCATTTGTAGATAGGCTTGCGGAAGCTCATTGAGACTTGATGAATCATAGAACGTAGATAGATTGAACTAACTATTGTACCAGTGCATTACTAACTTGGACTTAAATGATTTCACTGGGCGTGGTCCATCACTTAACCTCGTGATGTGATGGCTGGATCACGATAGATACTTGTAAATATTACTTATATTTTTTCATTTTTATTTTCAAAAGCTTGCCATCGCTCGACACACTGGTACTTTGGTGCATAAAGAATAATAAATACATTTTTTAATGTGACAAGCAATAGGCAAACATTACAATAATGAAAAGTAAAAAAAATCTATTCAATAATACAATTCAGGATTCCTCGCTTCCACTTACGACCTTATTTCTGAACAGCTAAACGCTTACAATGATTTCATTTCTATAACGTTTTCCTTAATAATTCGATAATAAATATAGCAGCAGTGTGTATCAGTATGACGAATCGATTTTAGTCAGTCTCCAACTTTATAAAGGTTTAAGATCTTATCAAGTTTGGCTCTCAGCCTCGACTTTAAACTTCCGTGTTTGTTCCGGAACAGTAAACAACAATATAATAGATTTAGAGCATCTTTGAACCATCATTTCGAATTGAAACATGTTTTGTTGGAGAGTTGCGAAAATTAAATTGCTTTGGATTTAAGAATAGAAACAAACAGCGCTTTAACTGAACTCTTCAAGTGTTTTCTATTATTCAATTCCTAGGTCAAGAGGACCCCTGCCTTGGAGGGGTGAAAATATAAAGAGAAGGAATGTTTGTATATTATGATTATGATGAAACGCAAGTGTAATATTGACGCAAATCTTTGCATTTCTGAGTGTGCTTTGTGTATATTTTAGAACGAATAGTGACACTCGGCCTAGCGTATAATAAAACGGGTATATCAACTGAAAATATATTTTTGAATTAATTTACAAGTGATTCCATTTGTATCATAATAGAACTGTGTAAATAAATATATAGTAACACTAGCTGATCCGGCAAACGTCGTTTTGCCATGTATGTATATATATCATTTATAATAAAAAATAGGGGTTGATCGTAGAGGGGTGAAAATTAGGGATTGTATGTATTTTTTAATGCTGTATCATAAAAAATAAATATCTAAAAATTAAAAAGAAATAATTTAGGGGTGGACTACCCTTAACATTTAGGGGGATGAAAAATAGATGTTGTCCGATTCTCAGACATACCCAATATGCACACAAAATTTCATGAGAATCGGTCGAGCCGTTTCGGAGGAGTTTAACTACAAACACCGCGACACGAGAATTTTATACATTAGATATTCAGGATGTCCCGTCTTCACAGCTATTTGTTTTATAATAACAATAAATAAAACCTTTTAAATAATATAATAAAATGAAGATTTTCCGTTTGTTAGGGAGATTAAACCTTAAAAAAATACCTTAGAGATACGAATACATTAGATTTCTACCGATAAACGCTCTTAAATGAGATTGTTTTCACACACCTCTCAGTATTACAATCCGTTTTACACTCGGAACGTGAAGAACATTATCCATTTCACCCGGAGCACGCCTCAATGTCTTTAAATTTACATTTAAAGCGGCATACCCAGTTGCAAATAATTATGAATTCCCAATCAATACTCGACATTTTAGTCATCTATACTTGACTCGGTTATAAATGCAAATGAACTAAGTTTTAATTTAATTTTCAAAATCGCATAAATCTATTTGAGTTTCCTCCTTGTTATTCTCTTCCAATGTCCGTTTTAATTGAAGTCACCATAATAATTATGGACTATTATGCATATAGTTGCATTTAATAAATGCGTTATGAATGTATTTTAATTAATAAAACAGATTAAAGCAAATTTTTTAACGTGAGTTTTAAAAAAGAGTATAGTTAAAAAAATGTGTTTTTTTATCTCCTCCCTCAAATGCCGGCAACGCATCCACTAAAATGGGTATCCATGGGCTGGAATGACTGCCCTTTTTGGGCGTCCCGTATGCGTATGCGTAACTTATCCTATAAAAAAATCATCGCATCGCATTTCCCTAATCCAGGATTTATTACACCGGCAAACAGTGCATTAAGGTACCGACTAATTGTTTAAGATATAAAACATCACGATATACGTAATACATTTATATAAAAAGTACAACTTTGACTTATATAAGGATAAAAAATAAACAAAAAACGTAAATAGTTACATTAAAAGTTATATGTAATTAGTGATTTAGTTTTACAGTCCTGAATAAGCGCGTTTAAGGGTTTAATTTTCTTAATGGTCAGGTGAAAACGTACATCAACAGAAATTTGTACCTAAGTAGTTATTTTATTCAGATGATGTAATTAAGGTCCGAAAAGGTTGGAGTGCAAAGGGGCCCTGAGTCTACCAATTCAAAGTTACTGCTTTTGGTCTCGTAAGGACATTCCCTAAGGACTATAACCCAAATTGCGTGTACTTGATTAAATAAACATGTTTTTCTCGAGCGTATACAGCAGGTCTACCAACAGTTTCGAGTTCCGAAGTTATCGAATTCAATGGAAACATTTAATATATATAAACTTTCGAATGATTCTCGATGTGATCCGTAACGAATTAAAATAAATAAAAACGAATGCTTCCATTTAAATACTTAAATAAAACAACAGCATCTATAGATATGTACTTCAAAATCTTCGATATCTATGGAGTTATTATCAATAATTAAGTAAGTATACTGAAGATTTTAGTATGTTCACACTTTATATGCACCATAATGTAAACTTCTCGAATGATCGATTTGATTATAATATATCTAATATTTTTGTATCGAAGTAAAATTAAAATCGGAATCAAATCTAAAACTGACCAAGAAGTTGCTTCCCTATAAGTGGATTTTCGTAACGTAGAACTGGTATGGTCTCATTTTTATAAAAATCTTTCATTCATATTTATTTCATGTTCTATTTATAGAAGTCATTTCTTAATGAGTCTGATGGGACCACGTTACTGTAGTATATAAACATAAAACGATAAAGTATAATAAAATTAGGCGATATGATATTGAAAATTATTTATGTTTTTAATATACGTACGTACGTAATAATTCTATTTTTAATTTATTTTTTATCAAATATACCTAAAAAGTAATAATCAACATGAATATTGTTAAATGTAAATTCAATCTCTTTTCATATATGTATTTAATTTGTAACCGTAACGTTTACAAAAACCATCAAAGATTATGTAGATATGACTATTTGTTGAGTCAAGAGTTTTAAGAAGAATCTGGTTTTCTCGTCCGGTTTTCCTTCTTCTTTTACAAACAAAGAAAAAAGAACTTTAAGGCATTGCTGAGGTTCAAATATACGACCTCAGGGCTCGCCTAAACACTACCCTCATACTGCTGAGGTGGCCCCGATAGTATAAATATTAATTAACCACATAAATGAATTATTATCGATACAAATATCAGTGATGTAAGTTACAAAATACATTTAAATTATCATAGTACCAATATAACTAAGAAACCGCCCCAAAGAGCTAAGTCACCTTTTAAAACGTTAACAAAAGTGAACAAATTCATCGAAATCCGCGCTTTATTCAAAACGACGCTTCATTACTTATACGAGCAGTATGGTTTCCAGTTATCTGCGGAAACGAGCTCGGGGGAACTAAATCTGGGGCTCGACTTACCGAAGTATTAGCGGGAACTATCCTATCTCCTCAGCACACTTGTGCATTTAAGATTTAGGTAAGCGCTGTTCAATGAACGGCAGAACTCGTATTTCAAAGGTTTTCCGTATGGACGCAGCATTCAGAATTCAATAAATTCTCTATGTTATTATACTTTCCGCCAATTCCAACCCGAAAGGAATTTTAGACCTTATAACTGTTCTCGAAATTTAACTGATATCTTTATTGTTCTATGATCCTGGTTAGATAATTTTTACGAATCCGCTGTGATTAAAATACTTTTAAACCGACATCAGGAAACCGGATATGTTTTTTTATATCTACGTCGCAAAGCTCTGTTTACTGATATTGATTATTGAGGTATAAATCAAATAATTTTCCTCAACTGTGGTTTGATCTTTTAATAAATTTAAATTAAAAATATATTAAGTATACAAATTCTACCAGGTATATGAATAATGTAACCCATATTATAAGTTAATATGAATCACGCGACGCTTTAATAATCCTGACTAAATTGCTAATTGATATTAACCTATTAGGTAAAGACTGTTATAATAATTGTTACTTATTAAAGCAAAATCATAATTAAAAACGATGGACTCCTGTAACCTTAAACCTAATATTAAACTTTACTTGATACAGTTTTGTAACTTATGCCTAAAATAATAAAAAAAATATTATACTAGCCACATCTCGTTGTTCGTTTGTTTTTTGCACCACCACTATGGTGTCCTAAAAGGCCATGAGGGCCATGGGTGGCCGTTACACTTGGCACCAGGTCAGCCCCTAGCCTACTTTAATTTTAAAAACCTTCTGTTTTCATTTTAAAAATCGTGTCGTATTATATTTAAGCGAAAATGTTCTTAAGATAAAGTAATACGGCAAATTATTAATCTTAACGAAATAGTAATTGCGACCCCCATTCAGGGGGATTAAAGGGATCGGTAAGCAAATTAATCAGGGAAAATCTATACAAATAGTTGAGAGGAATAACGGAATGTCAACCGATACGAGCGAATACATTTTATCAAACTAAGCCCAGATTTCGGCCGCGGCCGCAAATACGCACAAATAAGCAATTTACAATTCTGATCCGTGGACTGAACTCACCTATTCATCATTTAGATTTATAGTCCTTTTATCTAGACGATCTGTTTTCTTGTTTAATTAATGGAAATAAGCAAGGAAACTCTTGGGATAATTGTTTGGATTAGATTTCAGCCAGAATAAAAAGAGCCTCCAAGGAATGTTGTTTAGTTTTATAGCACTTTCCACAGTGATTATTAGTTTTTGTTTCACAATAATTAAAATACACAGCATTAAGTTAATGAGTCCGTAGCTAAATTGGTCTTGCTACAACATTTACTTTATTGCAGCATTTACACCAGGTCCAGAGTTCAATTCGAAAGAATATATATGAATAATATTTAATATTCGCTGTATAACTTTAGTCATGTGTTTCATGCGTTCCGGGTGCGGAAAAACATAGACCTCGATGCTAAAGACATTTAATGGAAATTAGTGTCTATTATTATTCATCATATTAAGGTCGGGCGCACGAAGTAGATTATGGAAAATATAAAAAAAAAACTTTATAAATTATTAGATTAGTAAGTATATTTTTATCTACAAAAAATTGGTTCGCACAATGTTATGTAAAATGATTAAACACTATGTATTTTAATACGAAATTAGAAAATAAAATTGTATAATAATGCTAAATAATATAAAATGACGTAATGTTTCAAAAACAATTACAAAGTCGACAATCCATTGATGGTTATTATAGTTTCATTATTATTTAAGTAACTTTTAATATAACTGTAAATAATGTTATTAAGCGCCATCTATGGAACTTTCGAAGAGTTTTAAAAAAACTAAATGTTGGGCACTAACACCTTGAGTGAAAAATTTACCGCATCTCACATAATTTTGCGGTCTTATTCATAAACATTTGTTGCGATTATTTATCTCCAAATTGACAATAAATAAGAAAACCTTTTAATACTATAAATTTGAGATTGATAGCAGTAATTAAAATTTTCACTCAACTGACACTTTCTTAAGTAGAAATAAAACAATCATATTGTTTACGATAAGTTCGACTAGTTTACCAGTAACTGTAAGGAACTCCATTTTATAAATATTCGTTTTGAAACGGGTAAAGTGTATTAAAAATAAATAGATTCGTCATATTCGGATTTAATATATTGAAATCACTCAGGTTTACGACTTATTTATAATAGCGCCATCTCTGTTAAGACCAATTTAACCATGAAAGCCACTACAAAAGTTTAGTAAGATAACTTTTAACTAACTTTTTAGAATTACTACTAATTAGATCATCGTTTTATTAACAGATCCAATTATTACTTTCAAATATCAATAATTTAGATTTTTTAGAAATATTTAGGAATACTCTTACGGCTATTTTAATAAAGTAATGGTAACTATAGCAACGAATTTGACAAACAAATTGAGTGACATTTAGATCAAGAATGTGCAACATGTAAAAGCTTTTGTCTTATTTTATTGTTACTTATTGGAAAGAGACAGTCATACAAAATAACAATTCTGTAAACTGTCACACAATTCCTGTTAATGTCTAACAGATATGACTATGGAATATATATATGTATATGAATATGGAATTAAAACTTTTTTTAAACATGCTTATGGCATTTTTAACATTTTTAAGACATAATATTATTTTTTTAGGACCAAAATTTTAAAGGAGTACATAAATTATATATATATATATATATATATTAGCCAAATAATGTGTACCATAAACCAATTTCCTATTCTAGAACATTCAAAAATATGTATTCAACATTAAAATGCACACTTAAATTACAAATTGATTGACACCCTGTGCGTTATATATATTTAGCAATTTATTTTGCACTATAATTAAACTTGTATAATTTACACTAAAATTTGTGCAATTTATAAATACTTTAAAATGCCCGTCACATATGGCACGACTTAAACTATCTCAAGAAAATGAATCTCTGAAAGTCGAAAAAAAATCGTTGTTCGCATTTCTACGATATAATTTAGCACCTAGCTAATATCTAAACTCTTTAAGTACTAACAATTGCAAAATATAACATGAGTCAACAATTAATCGAGCGTGTAGGCAAAATTTTATTGTGGACTGACAACACTGATATTTCATGGCAGCACCGGGATTTTTACATTGGTTAGGAGATCGACAGAATTGCATAAAACACGTTGACAATAACAATAATATAGAAGCAATCTGCAAAAACGTTTTCTTAATCATTTTGAAAAAAATCCAAAGTATTTTTTTAAATTATATGTCATATTGTAGCTATGTGCTTTACCAATATGAACGACATAGTATTTAAGATATTATGTGATAAAAATAAATGTCAAAATCTTTTGTATATACCATAGACACGTCTTGGATACGCGCAAAATCTGACATACCTACTAGATCTAGATAAATTAGGTTATCGTTGGTTTAAACCGTCAGTTGAAGGATTAGATTGTAATTACAAAATCCTAAGTATCCCGTATAAAATTAAACTACTGTGTAAAGTGTAAAAAAATATTTCCTCTAAAATATTTATATGAAAAAAATTATTTGGCTCATAAATATTCTTCGAAAACTCCAGTTTATTACTTTATCACACCCATGGCTGAGCTGATGATAACATTTAATGGATATTTTACATTCCTATCGTATTGTTATTCGTAGTACGATTGTAAATGTTGCCATCGTAAAATATTTAAATCAAATATTACTAGTCTGTGCGGAAAGACGACCAGTGTGGCTGCTATTCGAACGAATAATAATTATTTACTAACTAAATAGTACTTTTCGCTACGCATCATTATAATTTTATATTTCAAAATGATTACTGTCACCCTATAACTACGACTATTTCATGGTAATATAGCATTGCTGCGACGACAGATCTCAGATAATTTCCGCACAGACCATCTTCTAAATCGCGATGATAACGTGACGATTCTAAATTCCCTAAATTCATTAGTCTGTCAAAAATCTCCTAACCAGTCTAAAATACATATTATTAAAACTATGAACTTGCCCACTGTTCATGCAATGTCTTTAAATGTTCGTGCGCCCGTTTACTTATATTCAGCGTAGGTACAATTTCAATCAAACCACTCTCACCGATAAGACTCAGTCCGGCCAAGCCCAAATACGTGTGCATCGGGTCCGTACACGTGTCCGGCCATTTTGAAAATCCCCCAACAACAATGTCTTGAGTTTCATACACATAACTCCGATTATTCGCATAGTCCGATAAATGCAATGCGTTCAAAATTTTTAGGGACGCCCCAACCCAAAAACTGTAGCAGGTGTCAACCGGTTTATTAGGTCTCCCTTGAAAACCGTCTATTTGCCTTAAAAGAAGCCATCTTTTAAGACCCTCGATTTGGGCCTCTGATAATTGGTCTAGCTGGTTAGTTAGACTCAGGGTTGCCAAAGCACAGAATGTTGTCCCGCCGTGTGACTCTAATTCCGGGCATTGCGCAATTCCATAGTCGTACCCCTGAAATTCGTTCATATTAAAACACCTCAATAACTTTGTCAAAGTTAATTTTAATCAATTCTCAAAAAAATTAATGTAATTAAGATTATTTTTCTTGGCCGAAATAGCAAGTGTAAATTGCGTAAATAAAATCGGTGGCAGTGCAACCTTTTTAGGTCTGGGCCTCAGATTTCTGTATCTCTTTCATGATTATTTGTTAATATAATAGGCAAGTAGGCGATCACCCTTCTGTGCCTGACCCACGCCGTCTACTACGACTTTTTGGGTCCAAGGCAAGCCGATTTTCTCACGATGTTTCCCTTCGCCGTTCGAGCGAATGTTAAATGAGAAAGAAAGTCCATTGGTGCACAACCGGGGATTCGAGTCAGTTTAGGTATGAGAGTCGCACGCTGAAGCCACTAGTTAGCTCTTGCGTAAATAGAAACAAGCATTCACAGGCATAGTCGGTGTTCGAACGATGAACATGAAATAATAAACAGTGGCCAAGCGTCACGCACTGTAACAAGAGCGTAGCGGAGGCGAGACGACGGGCCCCCCCTCGCCTATAAATATAGAATAGGAATAATAATATATATTTATATGTATTAGGAAATTTCTTACTATATTTATATTTGTACAAAATATGTGTATAAAATAAGGTCCCGCGCCACAACAGTCGGGGATATTGGGAAATTTATATTAAACAAAAAAAACCCGCGGCCAAGACGGAATACATTTAAGAATTTGAATTATTACTTACTATAGACTTAAGAATATAATCCGTAGCCCTTTTAATATTGAACCCGGACCAATCGTTCAGTATGTAGCTAATACACGCTGCGCAGTACACGAAACGCATATCTGACTCGCAGCCCGATAGAGTTGCAGCAAAATTACCCTCTTCAGTTTGTAACGCTTTCACACCTAAGAATACAAATATTATTAATACCTTTTTCGTAATAAAGACACCAAGTTCAGATTGATAATTAATAGATAAATATGATTATAAATCATATCAGTGGAATGAAAGTTCTCTTGTCACACAAAAAATATATATATAGATGACAATATGCCTAGGACGTTGAGACAATTGTAAATAATGATTAATAAAACTGAGATTAATGTGTTTTCTAGTTAAAGTTATAATTATTAACATAAAGTGATTATAAATTATAAAAATCCGCATCTAAGGCGTAGGACGAACACATTTTATTTATATTGTTACAAAGACGGGTTGAATGAAATGTTTTCTAGATTATTCGACAACAGACGTTTACAAGACTCATGAATTTTTCAAGCGGGGCTCTATCATATACTGAAAATTTTAATTAAATAAATTTACAATTTTCAAGAGGATGAATCTTTTTTATGCAGTTTCAGAGCCTAGAAATCTGGTAACGCTTTCAGGAAACCCGGTTATCAGGTGATTTCCGGACTAGTGAAGAACCTTTCTAGGTGTGAAAAAGGATGGAATCACACGCAAAACATAGGGAAGATCAAAACCTAACCTAATCAAGACCAAATCAATAAGTATACAGTAAAAATCTGTTATAACGACATCGAAGGGACTACTCATATTTGGTCGTGAAAACCCGATAGTCGAAACAGCCGATGACGTTGTTATTAAATACCTAATACAATAAATAGAATTCAGCCGGGACCTTTGATTGTGGTCAATATAACCGGCATGTTGTTCTAAACGATGTCGTCGTAAACGGTTTTGTCTGTATATATACAGTCAAAACCGCTTATAACGACATTGAAGGGACCGTATAGTTGCCGACGTTATATCCGATAGTCGTTATAAGCAATGTCATGTACACAAGTACAGTACATAATATGTATGTACATAGTTATAGATCTAGAATAGGTAGGTATGGGTTATAATATGGTATGTTAATATTATAATATGTAAACGAGTCAAAAAAGAAACAAAAATATTTATTACGAAATAATTAGGTACAAAAGTAATCAGTCAGTCTGTTTTTTTTAGCCCAGTCTCAAATATTTTTTGCATTTTACGTTTCATACTCCTCAAGGTATGAGTATCACCAGTATCAAACTGTTCGTTAAAGGCAACAAATTTTTTGCAAAATCGTTACAGCGTTAAGAGCCTCGGAAATTGTTGTTGGCTGAAACTGTTCGTTGGGAGAAAGTGCGTAGGTAATAATATGCCTAAATATTCATTCAATGCTTATAAATAAAATTTAAAATCGTTTGTATTGTTTTGTTTTACTGAGACAAGAAGCGGTTGGTCGTTATATCCGATGAATATCGATAAACTTTCGTCGTTGTAAGCGATATGTCGCTGTATCCGATGTTGTTATAAGCGGTTTCTTTACTGAATAGTTTACTAGGGATTCGGACGGGACCATACAATCTGGTTGTAATAACCGATAGGTCGTTGTAAACGATGTCGTTATAAACGGTTTTGACTGTATATATATATACTAGCCGTTTCGCGCCCGCTTTGCTGGACGAATTAAAATAAATTTTATGTTTCATTATTTTATTTTTTTTTCATATTTTTATTATTTTTCTTTTTAACTTCCCGCTAAGAAAATTGAAATATTTCGAAAATCGAGTTTTTAACAGATGTTGACGTTTAGAGGTTCTAGGAAGCCTCCCCGAATGTTTCCGCGGTGAAGTCCGTATGGATAAATTTTCATAAAAGTAAAACAGCAATAAAAAACGAACGTTGGAATTTAATAAATAAATAGCCCTAAACCATCTAGGAAAAATACCGCATCGAATGGTGGTAGTTTCATGTCGATACGATCAGTGGTTTAGGCGTGAAGGAGCCTCAAACGAAGACCATTTTCCTTTTATATATATATATATACAATATTTTATATTGTAACGTTTAATTGTACTAATAACAAATAATACATTCATTATTAACAGAGGTCGACGAAGTGCGACGGGTATCCAAAATAAATATACACACATACAAGGTCATATAGCGTCATTTATATCTTGTTTTGGTCATGAAAACTATTGAAGGTCAAATTTCTTTTAAGTATCATAATATACCTTATTAGGTATATCGAATAAGTTTATATTAAAAGCGTCATACTGGTACAAAAATTAACGATACTTTTTTAATTATTACTAGCTCTGCCAACTAGGTTTCGCCTTAATATACTTAGCCTTTTTCCGATTTTTTGTCTCCATAAAAACCTTCCTCAGAGTTCAAGGAATAAATAAAAAAATACTCGAATTGGTTCAGTCGTCTTCGAGTTTTGCGCTTCGAAACACATTTTGCGATTCATTTTTATTTATTATTAAAACCTCCTTCTAAGAACACAAAAATAGAAAGTAACAACAAAACAAGTACAAGTTTCTTTAGATTTTTCCTATAAAACGAACCTTTTTCGTTTAGCTTGGATATTTTTTCGTTTATCAAGGGAGACAAAGTATTTATGTTTCCTCCGTAGGTCAAGTGGACATGATATGAACTTCCAAGGGATTTTTTTTTATTTTTTTAGATTAAATATAAAATAGACAGTGTGTCCTTACTTCATGGGTGACCTTTACTTAGTTACTTAGGTGTAAAGTATGCGATGAATATCGAAATTAATTCTACCTTTTTATATTTACTTGCCTTCAATAATTGCTTTTCTATTAACCCTCGAAAGATCATCACCTAACGCCAGTAGAATACAGAGGCCGGTATAAGTCATCGCTAAATGGCCACATCTATACAACTTATTCCCTGAGTTGAAATCTATGTTCACAGTTGAAGATCCTTGGAACCCACAAGCAGACATGTCACCCGCTGAAAATATAAATTATTAATATCTGAAACTACTCTCATTAAAATCGTTGTCAAATTTACCTTAACTAATCTATCATAGCTTACTCATAAAATATGGTAAAGAAAATTATTTAACAGATTTCAATATACCTATAATTCGATGCTTTTCCACATAAGCGTGCGTACAGATTCTTAGTGAATGAAAATTAATACAATGGACTTCTGCAGAGAAATCGTGCCATAAAAAAAGATTTAGTATTTCGGTGTATAATAGATATTTTTAGAGTGTAAGCAAGGAAGGACAGGTCCTTGACGGCATTAGCACATGATATATAATGTATATTATCCTAATAAAGGCTTAGGTAATAGAGTGCTTATTATTTTAAGGCTTTTAACTTAATTTATATGATTAAAATCTTCAAGGAAACAAGTCAAAATTTAAAAAAAAAATTTCTTTATTTGTTTAGCTATTAGACATAGAGTTCAGATTGAGGCCTCCCTAGTAAGTCAAAGACCTGTGACAAGTGACAGTGTGGCAGGAATATAATATAAACAATCACGACTCTTTACGTCTACATCACTACATAGTATAAAACAAAGTCGCTTTCTCTGTCCCTATATCCCTATGTATGCTTAAAAACTACGCAACGGATTTTGATGCGGTTTTTTTATTAAAAAAAAAAAATTCAAAATTCAAAAATCATTTATTCACGTAGGTAACACAATGTACGCTTGTGATTCGTCATTAAAGAAATAAATATTAATGCTTCTAATTTTACATTTACTGCCAGTTCTCAAATCAAGGGCGTAGAACGGAAGAGAAGAACTGGCAAAACTCTCCGCCATCTCTTTTAATCGCCATTTTTTTTTTTTTTTTTTTACAACGTTTGTAAGGAGCTGCAACCATTACACCATGTTCCACATGACATTTTAAGTAATTAATAATAATAACATGAATAAAAACAAAGACTTGTCCCCTATCAGCAGGAGGCATGGTGAAATAGAAGCACGCACTTACATTCTCGTGGGAACAACACGCAAACACATAGTCGAAATAATTAACATCACCGCATACACGAATTCAAGCACGACCAAAGTAGCACCCGTTCACGAGTATGACGCATGGCCAGCCATCGGCCCCCTCGCCATATTTTAGGGAGAGAGACAACCCGACGCATGGACGCCGCCACAAGCAATGATATTAGATAGAGTGATTGAAGAGGAAGGTTTATATTATGTACTAGCTGGCCTGGCGAACATCGTACCGCCTAACAGTCGATTCTTTATTTTTTTAAATACTTATTCTGCCGCCTGCTAGTAAGATAAAAAAAAGGAAGTTGATAAGACAACAAATACATTATGTCAAAAAATTAAAATTCACCTTCCCGGAACCCCCCTCCACTAATACTTGAACTTTATGATATGGTATTAAAGTTCAAATTGACTTTTAAGTATTATTACGAATATTTTGTATGGGAATATAGAAAAGTGTTGTTTTTAGACTTTTTCACTCAATTTTTTTTAATTTTTCTCTCCGTAAGAACCATCCTCGTACTTCAAGGAATATTATTTAAAAAAATCAGACAAATCGGTCAAGCCGTTTTCATGTTATGTCGTGACAACGGAAAACGGGTTTCATTTTTATTATATATAATAGATAATAACATCCATTAAAAAAAAAACGTGTGGCACTCGGGGACTGCCGCGGTAAAGCTATTGCAAAGTTTTTTTTTATATATATAAATATTTTTTTTTTTTTTTTTTTTTTTTTTTTTTTTTTTTTTTTTTTTTTTTTTTTTTTCCCCCCCCCCCATAAAACCGACCAACAACACACCCCCCTTTTTTTTTTTTTTTTCTCTTGCCGTTGCTGCCGCCCGCGCTCCCCTTCCTTGTGGGGTGTGTGGGGTGTGTGTGTTTTTTGTGGCTGCTAACGCGGTATATTACCTATATTACGTCATCGTGTGTTAGGTTTTTTCGTGACGGAATTTCTTGATTCGGTCGCCGCGCTCAAAGCCTGCGATAAAATCTATGCAATAGCTTAATATTGGAGAAATACTGTTATTTTTGAGGTTTCTAATGTGATGTCGTAGATAATTACATTTTTTCCGCTTACAATGCAAACGCAGGCTGAACCCTACGAGATTTATCAAAATAATGTATTGTACCATTGAAAAGGTATAAGGAACTCCACGATGGTATATGTCTATCTCTTATGGATATCCCACAATAACATTTTTTTGTCATTTACTTTTTACGACAAATAATGGTTAATTTTCGAAGCGATTTTAACCAATACAGCATTAAGCCTTATCCAATTAAATACTGTGCGAAGCCGTGGCGGGTCGCTAGTGAATAATAAAGTTATAATTATCAGTAAATCGGCGCAGAATTATTTTCATCGTCATAACAAAGGTAACATCTGTAATGCAATTAAGGTGAAACTTTATCAAAAACGTAAATATCATAACGGTAAATACACCGTCAGTAGATACCGTGACATGCTCAAATATCCTCACGTATGTTTATACATATATTAAACCACCATAAAAGATATCACTCTACTCTGTCCTCATAAGTATTTAAAAAATTAAGTTCGCAATAAAAGTTAATTCATAAAAGATAAATAAGAACATTACAGAAGCTTATCTTTAATTACATGACACTTAAATATATATTTTTATGAATAAAACCTTGTATCCCACGTAACATTTGAAGTCACGTGAATAGGGTATGGGACAGACACATTTCTGCATTAGTTGTGTTTTTACATGTGATTTCGGACAGTTTCTTCACGATATTTTTCTTCACCGTACAGGCGAACAGGCAATTGGCTATGGCCCGCATAGATATAAACCTATCCATAAAATTATACAAGAAAATATGACATCACTAATTTTACACACAGACCCATACCATCAATTATATTAGAACATAAGCATTAAGCAGGCTAGCAAAAATAATTATAATAATAACTAAAACTAAATAGAAACTTAAACCTCATTATGAGAATGTGAACAAAGTTACGGTAAGTAGGAAGATTGTTGTAAAATATATCAATATTTTCATCAATGTTAGTAATTAAGTTGTTAAAAAGAAATAGCCTGTTCACTGGACCATTAAAAGTAGCAGATAAGCAAGCCGTAGGTACATATAGAAGAATTTTAGCTCTAGGAACTTGTGATTACACAACCTCTGAATTGAAAATTGCACTTAAACACAGAGCAAACACTGCTCCTAGATTAGATTCTCTCAATTCATATGCATAATTTTTTATTCCTATATAATTAATGGATGTTTTGTCACATGTATTATTTTTCCAAGTTATAAAGACAGACAAAACACTTACATTAAGTTTACTGTAGGATATCTCAGTTCAAACAAGGCAACCATAATAAAGGTTATGATTAAACATATTTCTATTTTAAAAGTGTATGATCCCTTTGAACCCATATACTTATGTTACATACTTTAATTTTACCAAAAATGTAGATCAAACAATTTGTAATATAACATATAAAGCATTCTATAACAACACCACAACATTGTACTTGATAATAATTGGTTACTTGCCTTTAATTAATAATGATAATATAGTAATTAACATTAATATAAGTAGAAGGATAACCAAATAACTAAAATATTATTATTCTTAGTAACCTTGAAGTGTTATTGACTGGCCTATACAATTATGTTCCCATACTGTACACATTTAGTTAAAATGAAAAATGGATATACAGTAGTAACTCAAACTCAAGTTTAATTCCTTTCATAATGTTTCTCATATATGTCAAATTGCTTGTATCTCAAAGAAATTTACCCCATTGACATGAATTAAAATGTCATTAACCGGTCCAGCACCCAAAACACCACCTTAGCTGATTATGTTCAATAAGAAAATGATATCACAATTTAATTCAATAGACATCATCTTTTTCGGACCCATGGTATTAAAAATAAATATGATAATATTTTGTAAATGTACAAACAGCAAAAAATGCGAACCAAACTTATTTAGTTTCTAGATATCCATTGTTTCCATTTAGATTAATTAGTCTTGCTTATACAAATGGTACCTAGGATATCTAGATTAAATAAAACTACTTTATATAGTTTAGGTATCTTAACTATGTACAATTTAGGTACCTCTTTGATGCAAACCTATATAAATCTGGTATATTATTATATGTAAATATCAATTTGTGTCAGTACATATTAAGTAGAACAAAAATTCTAGATCCAGTTTTAACATAACTCTTCTAATAAAACTTACTTAACACACAATATATACATAACTGTTTTGTCAGTATAAATAAATAACACATTCAAACAAATTAAATTAAAAAAGATGAGATCTATAATTGTAATGGTAAGAGTTTAAATTAGTTACTCACTGTCTTTATCTGGATGCACTTGAAGTCTATATATCCACTGTATAATCCTATTCTGAAGTTCAAGAGACATAGTAGAAATGGAGCCTAACACATCTAGTCCAGACACGGCAAAGTATGCTATGGTTACCCTGAAATTTAATTAAAAATACTGATCATTTCACAGAACATATAAAATACGAACATTTAAACTGTAAATAACTGTAATAAACTATTCATATGTTACTCGTAGGAGTCCTACTTAGAACCATAAGTAGGCACCTAGACGCATATTATGATAGCCTTGTCAATTCACCACAAAAAAATAAATAAAAAATATAATTTAAATTTAGGTACCTAGTGGTATCATGAGAAGAAAGAGACGCTGGTAAAACATCTAAAAATCGCATAAAGTATTTTCCATGCTGCCGGTTAGCTAATATAATACTTTCTTCGTTGTTCATGGTAATAATTTAGCAGGTTAAATAGATTTAAACTGTTATTACTTCAAATATATATATAGATATCAACGTCAGATACGACTGTGTGCGATAAGAGGAACTTTGGTATTGCATTAATTTATTCAGACATTTTAAAGGAAGTTATAAAGATATGACAATTTTACTTTAATTATTAATACAAAAACAAATCTTAAAACTATGAATTATGAAATTGAATAGACATTAGACATTACACATTTGACATTAGACTACAGACGTAAGGCAATAGTATAGTGTCAGTGTAATTTTTAAAATTGTGAAATTCTGACATTCGTAGACATCTTTTGTGTAAATTATCAAAACTCCAATAACATTATTGTTGAATGACATTATTCTTTTAAATTATCGATTTCTTTTTTATGTTTTCAAGCACATACATTTTTTTTTGGCATATTGCTTATTATCGTACAACAGATGTTTTGTTATTTGTTGTTGAAAATGTTATCTGTGATATCATCTGTGTCAGACCAAAACTTGAAATCTATGAACCACTATCTCTGTTAAGTATTGACATCTGTCAGTTGAGTCTTTTTCATGGCTGACGTTCAAAGGAGCTAGCCGCAGTCATGAAGGTTCTCAAAAAATGTTTTTATTAATAAATATAAGTAAATTTAAACAAAATATTATCCAATGAATTACCTTCTATAGCTTTACTATTATATTAAACAAGAATATCTTTAATAGGTGTTGTGATACTTTGGGTAAAGTGCGATGAAGTGACCTACAATCATCATGCTTAAGTTTTACTTATCAAATGTGTAGTGAAAACTGAAGAGGAACAATGCGGCATGGTCTTAATCAATCTAGTGTTTATTTATGTTAACAGGAAACTTACGATGTGGTGGCAGCATCTTAACCTGATTTTGTTGTTTATAGTTAAACGTTTCGTACCCGGCAACGGGATGCCAGAAGCTATTTGAAGTGGTAGATGAACATAAGCTCCGTATCTTCTATGAGAAGCGTATGGGTGCTGAGGTCGAAGCTGACCTACTAGGTGACGAATGGAAGGGCTACATACTCCGTGTTGCCGGTGGAAACGACAAGCAAGGTTTCCCTATGAAACAGGGAGTTCTTACAAACAGTAAGTTTTTCAACAATCTCTATTTAATATGTAAAATTTAAATCGAAGTCTAATGTTTATAGTGTCAAAAATTAAAGTTTAATGTTTATAACCTTACTTAGTATGTAGTACAGTATTAGTCATATATGATTTAGTTTGATTATATCAGACATCCTGACTTGATGGAAAGTTAATTAAGGATTATTTTGTTTTTCACTATTTCAGGTCGTGTACGTTTATTGATGTCCAAGGGTCATTCTTGCTACAGACCACGTCGTGACGGAGAAAGAAAGCGTAAATCAGTCCGAGGTTGCATTGTTGATGCTAACTTGTCTGTATTGGCTCTAGTTATTGTACGCAAGGGTGCTCAAGTAAGTTGCTATTAATGTCAAAGCATATGTTATAACCTAAACATTCTATGCAGTCTAACAATTGAACAAACTTTTACCCTGTTCTTACTGTTTCCTAAATCTTCAAATTTGGGTAATTATATGCGGCAGGGGATATTATATTGTTCTCCGGAAATGCAACAACTTGATAGTTGTGGTTATTCCAATTTGAGGAACAGACAGCTTAAAATTTATATTACTAAAACAAGAAAATTTGTGAGACTTCAAGAACAAATTGTTTAGTACAGAAATGTAACTTTATTATTATTTCATTCTTAAGGAAATTCCTGGACTTACTGATGGAAATGTACCTCGTCGTCTAGGACCCAAGAGAGCCTCCAAGATCCGCAAACTATTTAACTTGACCAAACAAGATGATGTGAGACGGTATGTTGTAAAACGTCTCCTGCCTGCTAAAGAAGGCAAAGAAAATGCCAAACCTAGATACAAGGTGAGCATAATTAATGATGTCTAATTTGTAAGTTACCCTGGTCATATTTCTGTGGTCAAGTTATGATAACTTGTTCAATTTAGACCAGGGGATATAAAATTAGCTCCGAGCAGAAGATTCAGATATCATGTCTGTCTACTTTTACAGTGAGCAAAACATTTAAATTTTATTATACTCTACATCTACAATCTTTTAATTCAGGCTTAATATTAAATGAAAAATAAGTGTTTCTTCAGAAATTCATCAATGAATAATGAAGTGGCATCATGGTTGAAGTTTCAATTTTTATTTACACCAAAAATAACTAGTATCTAATATACATACAATACTTTACAGGCTCCTAGGATTCAAAGGCTAGTAACACCCGAGGTTCTACAGCGCAGACGCCACCGTCTGGCCCTTAAGAAGAAACGCCTGGCTAAACGCAAGGCATCTGAAGCAGACTATGCTAAGTTGCTTGCTCAGAGAAAGAAGGAATCTAAGGTAACTAATGAAATATTGATTGACTTTCTACAAGTTGATCAGTTAAGGAATACACTGATGTATTTTATTTTTTGTTTGATTTCACAGTTGGTACCATATAATTGTAACTTTCAATTTATAATAATTGTACCAAGCTGTAATAGAAAGTGCTGTGTCTTACCCCTTTTCTTACCATTGATGTAAGTAAAGGTATTAAATCAGCCACAAATTAACCCTTAATATTCGAATAATATGTATTCACTAGTGGACCCCACAGACGTTGTCCTGCATGATATTTAAAGCGATTAGGATATTAAGCAAAGTATGAAAGTACCGACTGCAGTGCCATCTGCCGGGCTGATTTGTGAATCTAAACCATTCCCAGATCCCCTTGAACACACACAAAAAATTTCATCAAAATCGGTCCAGTCGTTTAGGAGGAGTTCAGTCACATACACACGCACAGAAGAAATATATATATTAAGATAGGCACTATTTTAGCTATTTTGGCCAATGTTTGATGTTAAAAAGGGCTGCAATATTTATATTAATTTACAGGTACGTCGCCAAGAAGAGATCAAGCGCAGACGTTCAGCTTCAATTCGTGATTCAAAGAGCTCAAATCAGAGTGCACCACAAAAGTGAATGTCTAAAATAAACTCTTAAGAAAATTCTATAGATTTTTATTGCAGCTAAATCCCTGAAATTATAAATATGATTTAAGTGACTGTTACCTAAATATTTGTTTAATAATATATCTATATAAAAAAAACCTTCCAGACATAGTAAAAATGGTTTAATTTATTTATGGTCTGTGTTATACTTAAATGAATTGAAAATACGTAGATAAAGCTGAACGTCCACTGTCAAGCACACAAACTTTGCTTGTAATATTGATTTGCGCGAGCCAGTGCAGTAGCCATTTCTTAAAGAACTTTAATGGATATACCATTAAAAATGGCAATTAGAGGCAAATGTGGAATTTACTTTGTAATAGAAATGAAAGGATAGATGTTATCCTAAATACCAAATATTCAGCTAACCTTGATGCCGGATATTAGTGACCACTTTCGGAAGTTGGCCTATTATATGAAGAGAAGCGAAAGCGTCTGTTGCCCTCAGTGCAGTTTGAGTATTAATTTGTATGTTCTGTTATAAAAAAATATGATTCGCTGTAACATAAAGTGACTTCAATCTTTATGCCGTGTTTATTCGAAATCCGGTATTCCGCCGGATTGAAAATTTGAGCCAGATAGGCCTGCTAAGTATGGTTACCGAACATCGGTTTAATCTCTACTTTATATGCTAGAATTGGGTTCTCGGAATAATTTAAGTTTTCTCATTTATTGAAAAACCTAAATTTGATCTAATTACACCACAAAGTACTCATTCGTATTTTTGTCGAAGATTTGTTTATGGCGAAGAGACAGATTAGTGTTTAGAAAATTCATTTAATCAATGACGTTTAATAAAAGGTGTAAGTTTAAAACATTAAAAAGTTCATAATTTAGTAAATTGTATAATAATAAGAAATTAATCACAAGACAATTTTCATAGAACAAGACAATTATATAGGTACACCTTCATTTGGATTTAAGTAAGCCAAGTCCAACATAACGTGCCATAACTCGTAGATAAGAAGGGTTCAATTTCTTTCGTTTACCTAGAAGAGACTTTAGTAGGCGCTCTGATGTCTTATCGAAAGGCTTCTGGTAGTCAGACGCCTATAAATAATTTTTTTATGTTAATTCACTTTATCTATGCGTGATGAAATACAATTCCCATCAAAACTGTTTAAGAGCAACGTAATTCACACTGTCCTCATTCGAGCCCATACTCAGAATTTCCAATGGCGATCTCGCGCTATGTATAATTAGATAACTATCAAGTCGCCATTATGAGATACAGAGTAAGCCTGATATACACAAATACCATGGCATAATATTGTCACGCGATGCAGTTTCGCTGCATTGAATAACTAATGAATTAAACTACGCAGAATAAGTTTCACCATACTTTAATCAATGCTTTTAAAGACTTAACCAACCATACAGTCCAATAGTACTTACAGTGGTTTTCGCTATCCAGCACAATTCCTCCAGTAAATTATCTTCCGTGGAAGCCGGCACATATGATATTCCTTGTAACTGTAATTATAACAATCGTTTAGTAGGATATGGCATATCGATCCTGAGTTTATATAATAAAATTAGAAAACCTTTCGGTGTTTAAATATTAAATGTGAAAGTATTGGCCACTAAAAGTTAAAGGAGAAATAAAGATTTTTGTAAACTAACTTTGCTCAAGCAATCGAAGACACCCAAATATATCCAATTTCAGTGTTCATTGTGATTTTGTACAAGTATAATACATTATATAAGATATTGTGAAACTATTCACTAACTAAATCATAACAATAAATAACCTAGAAAAACACTTTTTAACGGATTCGAAGTTATGTTTTATTATAAATTTACAATTATTTTACATAATTTTAAATTTAACCGACGTTTCGCGTGCTTTACAGCGTGCGTGATCACGGTGACGTCGGTTAAATTTAAAATTATGTAAAATAATTGTTAATTTATAGTAAAACATAGGTAAATTCAAATCCGTTAAAAAAGTGTTTTTCTATGTCTAAAAGTTATGTCAATAAAAGACAATATTAAATAACCTGATAATCTTAGTTCATACCCGAATGACGATACACTACTTTTTTTTTGACTAAGTATGTTAACTTACTAGTACGGAATTATTCAAATTCTCTCTTTCAATAACTTCTATTTCCATATCCAATTCTGATATTTTGGTGATTCTATTCGTTGCAATGCCTTGCAATATGACATTGCGAAAGCGAATAATATTAGAAGTTTCCTTTTTATTTGCCAGTAGAAGAATCATAAGCGCTTGTCTAGGAGTAATTTCCGTTATCCAAGCTTTCATCTAAAAAATAACAAGATACATTTTAGTACCAATACTGCTGTAATTTCTACTGTTTAGATAGAATTAATACCTCAACAACCGACAATAGGATTTTCCTTTCAGTATCTCCATCGATTGCATCTGCCAAACTTTTCGCCGAACCCAATGCTTGGAAAAATTCGTGTAAATTTGCAATCTTTTGCAACGGAGTGTTTCTTTTATGAGGTATACTTGATGTTGATTTGCATTTCTTGCAAAGCTTTACGCAACTACTTCTCCTATTAATTTTTTTAATCATCAGCCTACTTTTACTAGATTTCAATGTATGTCGATCTCCGAGTCCGTCTGAATCAGTTTTGTCGTCATAGAAGAAAGAATCTGCTTTATTACAAACATTTTCGTAATATTTATATAACAGTTCCACTGTTAGATTATTCACGATAAAACTAATTGTGTTGTCCGAGTTATTATTTAGCGAAAAGACGGTCTGGGTTCCGAAACGTTCTACTTTAAACGTGCTCAGGAGTCCTAAATCAAAGTTAACACACCAATAGCTGTTTGTTTTGACATATTTTAATTCTTTTCGATTGCTTAGATCTAAAATTTTACTTTGATTTGGCACATATGGAACAATAGCGGTACATGTATTAATCTTTATGTTGTCGGCATAAACATCGTGCACCGTTAATTTCTGGACTTTAGGCTCATAAGGCTCAGATTTAAATAGTATTTTACATACGTGCGAAATGTTCTCAAATAAAGCTTTTGTTTTTATTTGTGGTAAAATATTACTAAACTCTGAATGCCCAAGAATGTGATTTAACATTTTTGGTCTAAAAATTTGAACATTATTAAAAGTATCAGAAAATCTTCCATTTTGTAGTAATATCGGGGGAGAAGTGTTAGGAAGATTAAGCATTGAAACTTTATTAAACGTATTGAGGCATTCATGTTGCGTTAATTCTTTTATCGGGAAAAGATCATGGCATTGAATATCATTAATTATTAGTTGAGGTGAAAGTGGAGTAATATTCGAATCGAATATATTACTAAGCATTTTTGGAAATATACTGCACAATTCAGCTGGCAAAATAGCATTTGTAATAGTCGCCTTGTATTTATATATTCTACTAGCACTTATTTCTGTAGGAAGAAGAAATTTAGAATCCTTTTGCAAAATTCCATTAGTATCTATCGGAAGTGCGATGTCAAACTGTACAACAACATTCGTGTTGCAATGTTTAACTGCAATTTGGCTCTTTGAGAACGTTTCTAATTTCAATTCTTGGATTTTATCTTCAAAACCAGGAATTACTCCATTGTAACAAAATTGGTTGGAAATAATATCTTCTTTTAGAACTTTTTCATCATCCTTAACGTCGGTAAATAAATTATCTGTTTGAGTTAATTTACTGTCAGCATATATACCTAAAAATCAACAATGAGAGGACTGAATATCTTAAAATGTATTAAATATTATCTATTTTCGTGTTATATATATGTATGATATTATGTACTTACTTTTTATAATTTTCTTACTTTCCTGACCGTAGTAAACTCCACACTTTACTTTTCTTATAACATTTTCTATAAAATCACTAGCCCACTTTGCTTTTGACCAAGAGTGCTTTGATTTTGACTTTAAGCTATTGATATTTGGTAAATCTGTATCCACTGCTGGTGAAGCGTATTTATCTTTTTTTACAAATATATTAGAATAGGGTGTTTGGGTTTCAATGGTCAAAGAATGATGTTTAACTTTTACAGCATTATTATTTATGCCATTACTCTTTGCATTTTGCATAATCGAATATTTGTTACTATACATTAAATTTAACATTTTATCTTTAAATATCCTCATTGGTTTTTCCTTTTCACTGATTGGCTGCGAAGATAATTGGTTTTTATTTTTTTTTAATTTGTCATTATTATGCAACTTACAACTTGCACTATTGTTCCGTGGAACTCCATCTCGGAATCCATCAACTTCTGTTCTCAGCTTATTTGTCCGGGCTATCTCAGGGGGAGTTTTTCTTTCTATCGATATTGTAGCTTTTTGCGATTCGGGTAACCATTTTATCATAAATGGCCATATATGTTTATCTAGACCCAGAAATTGAGGAGGTTTATAATCATTAACTTGTGTATAGGAACTCAGTTTTTCTTTTCCAGTTACAATTATTGGATATTTCAAACTGCCTATTTGTTTTCTTATTTCAGCTGTTGTTATTTGTGTTCTTTTACCGATTGGTGAGGTTGACTTAGATTGGCACTTTCTAGCTTCTCGCTGTTTACAATAATTTTTACTATCATGAAGTTCTATACCTTTACTCAACACTACTCTTGTAATTCCATTTAATTGCTCTTGGCGTTCTGATTCCGATGCGATGCTCGACTTTTCAGGGTCTGAAAATAAAGTACCTACCTAGAGTTTTAGAATGTTAAAATGATAGCAGAAGTTTGCGACTGAATATCAAAAATATTACCAGCTTTCGTGAGTATGTTTCCTGTATTACGCTTAGCTTCACTGGCACAAACCGCCATTAATTTCTGTTCAGAATTTCTGTACAGATTTTCATCTCTATGTATTATATTTTCTTGTAAAAGTGAGACATCTTCTTTAATGTTTAGTTTTTGTTGCAGTTTTTTGTTATTTGATTCTGGTTTGGAATTACTTAATTTTTTTGAGACCTTCTTACTTTTTTTATTTCCTAATACTTCTCGTTTACGCTGCTGGTCACGAACTCCTCTTTTGGTATAAGTGTAGGTTTTTGTCACATCATCTTGCTTACCTATCACGGTTACACGATCAAAACTGGATGATCTAGAGGGACTGTTAAGCGAAGTGTTATCATAGGAGATATAGGCAAACTCTTCTGTGCGACAGGTCTCGATGAAGCTAAAATAAAAAATAATTAATTCTTATTTTGCAAAAACATTTGGATTAAAATTTTTGAAATGTACCTGGCGTCGTTGCGATCACTAGTTCGCCTCCTTGTAGACAGATTTTTTAATGATTCTATACTTGTTCCAGACATTGGTGGAGAAGGTATGAACTGCATTTTATTTATATTCCTAAGCACAGCCCATACATCATTATCAATCACTTGATTTCTGCCATAAATGTTTTTTGGCTTTTTTAAAACCTTTCTTCCGTCGCCGGTTAAGTGTTGAAACATATCGGACGAACTACTATCTAAATTAATATTGAATTGGGAGCAATATTTTGCATCTCTGTCGTAAATCTCGATATTTTTGTCTGGGTTATTTTTATTTACCCTTCGTTTTTTTACTTTAGGTTTAGGTTTTCTTGAAATTTTTGTTTCGTTGTATTCCGAATCATTCATGTCACTAACAGTGCAAATTTGCGGTTGGGGCGTAGGGTCATTGAGTAAAGTGTGAACGCATTTCTTGCCTTTCTTCGAAGCCCGCTTAGCTATTTTAAATTCATCCGAGTTAGCTTTATATATGTTTATAGCTAAGGGGAATGAAGACGTGAAATCTGTAGTTTTTCTTTGTACTACCTTTTTTTCAGTGACTCTTGAATGAAGCTTGACTTTGTCGCTATTAAGATAGGGCGATACAAAATGTTTTCTTTGTCGTTTACTACTAGCACTACTGGTAATACTTTCATTATAACTAAGAGGTGCTTTATTCGAAACTTGCCAATTCCTTGAGTCATTACTTTGGTTCTCAGCTGAGTTAATAGCCATATTAGTTATCTTTAAAATAATGGTATTAGGTATTAATACCTCAACTCTCTGAAAAGGAAACATCGTTTTTATGTAAGCAATGCGGCCTGCTGTAGTATACATATACAATACTGAACGCGTATTAAGGAAAATGAAATAAGTCAGATTTCTCTAGATTATCTTTACAATAAGTAATCTGAACTGATAAGATGAATTTGAACTGGTAAAAAAAGAAAAATAGATACTTACAGATTTTTTTTCACAGTAATTTCGACGAATAAAAAAAATACCTTTTTCTTCTACATAAATATCACCATTTACCTATAACGTTAACCAAATTTATAAAATAAAATATAAATCAGTAAGAGAAAATCATTATAAAGTAACGGAATAATATGACATTAATTTAAAAATTCAGTTGTTATATGCTGCCAGACATCACTATTTTTTATTTACAGACTAGAAGTTTATTTATTTATAAATACTTTGTTGCATTACAATATAAAAATTGAACATAATTAAATGAAAAGCAGGACAACTGGCAGCCTTATCGCTTTCGAGCGATCTCTTCCAGGCAACCACTGTGAGAAAAGAAAAAAGAAGAACTAATACTCTTCAGTGTACTTTACTCTTATATGACTCAGGTATGTCAAAAACGTTTTGGATTTTGATTTACGCGAATCTCACCCAGAATCTAAGGTTTATTTTATGTGGTGCTAGGTTTCGTTTGGCCCTATAATAAATCAAAAAGGATTTTTTCGCAACGTAAAACATAGAAACAGACAGGGAGTAGGGACACTGACAGATAATCTATAATTTGACATTTACCGTTTGCGCATTATTATGACAAAATCAAAAGTCAAAACAATAAAACATTTCCTATACTCAATATACTAACATAGCATTTTATGACTAAACTTAATTATTTATCAAACAGACTAGAGAGTGGAATGTTTATTTTGGAAAGGCAAAGGACACGCATTGTTTACGTTACTAGAGACAGCCTTTCCTATATAACCAGTGATTAAAATGTCGTCAACCGATGATCAAATCATTCAATATGTACCGTTTATGTCTTTTGTACATCCTTCATTCTGGCATACTTTAACTGATTTAAAACTAAACGTTGATAGATTAAACGAAAACACGAAACAAATATATGGACGCTTTACATATCGAAATGATATAGGACCTGTTTTTGAAGTTGATGGAACTTCTTTTAACAAGTAAGTTTCATATTTTAAAGAAATGTTTGCTTGGATAATGTATTTAATATATAAAATTGTTCGCTATTATTTTTTATAATTTTGTCCATATTATTGAAAGAAACATCTAATACATTGTTATTATATTGAAGTTCGTCATTTTTTTAAGGACACCAGAACAAGAACACTCCTATTTGAATGTAACTGGAACTGTAATGAACAAGAATACAATTGAAGATTTCAAAAATATTGACAAAGCATCACTTCTAAACAGTTTAGGAGAAATTTTATGGCAGAATATAAAAACTGGATCATGGATTGACAATCCCAGTTCATTATTAAACTTCTTCTTACTTTCATTTGCTGTAAGTTTAAATCATTATGAGCTCATTATATATTATTCCGAAAGATTAAAAAAAATGGTTAAATATTTCAGGACTTAAAAAAATTTCATTACTATTATTGGTTTGCATTTCCAACTCCCAGTCAACCTACAGTATATCTAAATGAAAAAAGTAGCCTAGCTTCAGCACATTTTAATAATCAACAACTAGATGAAATAGCAGAGGAGTTCAAAAGTTTAGAAGCAACACAGAAATACTTCTTTGTGATTGCTATTGAGGATGACAAATTAAAAGTACTTAAAATATCAGATGTATTTGAAAAAAGTCAAGGATCCACAAATATGTATTATGCATTTATGGATCCAAGTAATACTGATAATCCAGGATGGCCGCTGAGAATACTTCTTGCTGCTGTATTTGAACATAATCCATTATTAGCTAGAACTGTTACAAAAGTTGTAGGAATAAGGATGGACAAAAATGGTTCAGTTGAAAACAGTAGAGTATTTGTTATAAAGGCACAACAGGTTAGTTTAATAATTGAAATTGTTGATATACCAAGAAAGTATATTATTGTTGTATTTCAATGTAATGAGTGAAATAATTAGGGCAGCCAATATGCTCAGAAGTGTATTGCTTTTATTTTATCAATTTAACTGAAAAACATCTACCTATGTAATAAAAAATATGATATCTTTCAGAATCCTGAATCGGGCAAAGGTTGGGTGGGATGGGAACGAAACAATAAGGGCAATTTTGGGCCAAAGTTAGCAAATATGTCTGCATCTATGGACCCTGTGCGGTTAGAATTCATGTTTTCATATGTAAATATTTATTTTGAGCTATCTAAATTCATAATAATATATGATATACATTTTCTTCATTAATTCCGAATAAAATTTATTAAGCTTTTTATTATGTTACTTATAAATTTCAAAGCAAAAAATACTTATATGGTTTTTATTTAAATGTTACAATTAATTTATCACAGATTAGCTGATACATCATCAGATTTGAATATAAGGTTGATGCAATGGCGACTGGTTCCCAAACTTAATGTGGATATTATGAGAAATACTAAGTGTTTGCTACTTGGTGCTGGGACTTTGGGTTGTCATGTGGCAAGAGATTTATTGGTAATGTATAACTAACACATTTAAATAACTTCAAAAACCCCTTAATGACCTTTATGTTCTTATTTTCTATTAAAATAGCGATAGGTTGGTGTGTTAATTATAAAGGCAGATGTGGCATATATGGTAACTAATAAGTGCCAGAAAGACAAAAGACATTCTATAGCTATTTCTATAGAATGTCTAAACATACATTATTATGTTTATAAAAATTTCCTGTTCTACAGGCTTGGGGTTTCCGACACATCACATTCATAGATAATGGAAAAGTGTCATTTTCTAATCCATCGCGACAAGTTTTGTTTAATTATGAGGACTGTCTAAATGGTGGAAAAATGAAAGCAAATGCTGCCGCAGATAACCTTAAGAAAATATTGCCAAGTGTTGTAAGTATATTTTAAAGAATAAACAAACTATTTCTTAATTAATGTGAAACAACAAAAGTGTGAATTTGGTAAAACATCATGGGATTCATATTTTTATAAAAGAAAATAATAAAACTAACTACCAGGTTAGCCATGGATCAGCTTTACACATTCCGATGCCTGGTCATCCCATTGGTGAATCTCTTAAAGAAGAAACCATTTCTAATATAAAACAAATAATTGATGCCATACAAGAACATGATGTTATATTTCTCCTCCTGGACACAAGGGAAGCAAGATGGCTGCCTACTTTGATTGCTGCACATTATGGGAAGGTATTGATTAAAATAATAAATCACAATTGAATTTAATGTTTTGTCACATGTATTTTGTAATGCGATCTATAAATATATATATAAAATATAATTGAGAAAGTAGGATTAAAAATATCATTTTATTTCTATAAAATTCTGTATTTCATTATTAAGTTTTGGGGAAATTTTTTGAAGGCCGTTGTCTATTAGTGAAGTTGGTCTATGATAAATAATACAATTGATTCAAGTTACAGTAATTGTACAACTTTTTTAGATAGCAATAAATGCGGCGCTAGGCTTTGATACTTACCTAGTAATGCGCCACGGTCTGGGGCTTGCATCCGCGCCGAACGATATAAAGAACTCTCATGTAGATGGCGCTCAACTTGGCTGCTATTTTTGCAATGACGTCACAGCACCCGGTAATGTAAGTACCTACTTTATACATATAGCTCTTTTTAAGTTATTAACTAGACACTAGTACGCCTTTATTTCCTTAAATAAATCATCTGCGCCAGCGGTTCGTAGAGTCGCAATAATGGCATCTAACACGATTTGCAGGATGGAATACTTTTTATTTAAATAGTATTAACTTATTATTATTTGTTTACAGTCGGTAAAAGACCGTACATTAGACCAGCAATGCACAGTGACTCGGCCGGGAGTAGCGGCCATCGCTGGCGGATTAGCCGTTGAACTCCTAGTTGGGCTGTTGCAACATCCACTCGGGTAACTATAATACCAATATGCTTTTAACGCGATTTTTAACGCCATCTACCGAAAATAACTATTTGTTTGTACATTTTACACTTTGATCCAAGCGTTGCCGGTACTATAGCTTTGACCTTAAAAACGCGCAATACAAGGGAAGTGCGTTAGAACCCCAGCTAGACACATTTACTATATGCTCAATTAATTCTGGCTCACACAACTCATACTTTTTTTAATACACCTTTATGCATACCACAATTTTTTTTTTTCAGAATAAACGCCCCTGCCCCATACAATATAACCCAAGAGGATTCATCTATAGATGGGGTTCTTGGCCCAATACCTCACTCAATCAGGGGTTTTCTCCATACATATCAAAATGTTACACCAACTTGTGGCAAATTTAAACAGTGTATCGCTTGTTCTGATATAGTGATAGCTAATTATAGAAATGAAGGAATTGAATTTCTTCTAAAAGTCTTCAATAGTGGTACTTATCTGGAGGAAATAACTGGTTTACAAGAACTGCATTTAAGTGCTGAGATGGCTGACGTGAGTATTTTATACTTATATGTTTTAAAACATTAAATGATGATTTTTAATTTGATAATTAATTAATAATTTTGTGCTGTGTTACAAAACATTTGGGTTGAATCTCAAAAGCGTAAAGCAGAATGAAAAATATTTTTGAATGAAAGAGATTATTAATAAAAGTTTTGTTTTGCAGATATTGACATTTTCTGATGATGACCATGAATAATAAATGTCTTTTAAATCTTTAGATATTTTCATGCCTACTTCTTAAATTATTGAAAAAATGCTTAATGACCACAAGCCCATAACAAAAAATACCTGTGAAATGACCCAACGTGAATTACGCTTAGAAGCTGTTACTATATCTGAAAATAGCTCTGAGCACTATGCCTCATTTCTGAGCGGTACATGTGAGTACGTGAGTGAATGGACTTTCTCATGTACAATGGGGAATTTCGACTAATTATTAATCTACGGCTTTGTTATAAGTGTATAGATGATTAAAAATAAATGTCGAACAACCTAGTGCCGTACAAAAGTGATGGTGCCGGAAGTCGGTGCAAATTTTAATTCGACGACAGTTGCAGGAGCAATATAGGTCATTTATTACTGTACGGCATTTGTGTCATTCCTTTTACACATATACAGATACTTTACCCGTAAACGCCGTACATATTCCCAGCGGAGCGTCGAAAGCCAAGGGTCGCAACATATGTCTGATTAGCATATAGGTGATGATGATATGAATCAACATAAAATTAAATGATCTTGAGAGTACTTCACAAATAGATAACATTTTCCAGCATGCCGTACATTTTTTTGTGGAACACATAGGTGTATGGGGCAAATTACTTTCCTCAGAAAAGAGTCATTTTCCGGTGACTTTTATCTGTACGGCAATAACACAGGTTATTAATACTTTAGACAATCTTCAATAAAAGATAAATGCCGTACACTTTCAATAGTCCGCTACCACCGCCTACCAATACAGGGCGTCCCAAAGTTATGGGAAATGAAGGGAAAGTACCTTAAATATCGTAGATAGGAGTATTTTACTAAAAGAAGACTTTATGTTATTTTTAAAAGTTATTAATTCTGCATTCAAAGATTTTTTAAAAATTACTTGCCTCGTCTGGGAATCGAACTGACTTAAATGTAAAAAAAACACCCTACTTTTATGATGCCAATCGAAAGAATGGCCAAAAACTAATAACTCTTCTTAAGTAACATAGTATTTTTAAAAGAAAGGAACAGCGTGAATATATCTTTTTAATCAAATTAAAAACATTATCTATCGTATTCGGCCTAAAAAAAATCCCCTACGAGTCTGTTACTTTAGAAAAGTTATTAGGTTTTGGCCATTCTTTCGATTGGCATCATAAAAGTAGGGGTGTTTTTTTTTAATTTAAGCCGGTTCGATTTCCAGACGAGGCAAGTAGTTTTAAAAAAATCTTTGAATGCAGAATTACTAACTTTTATAAATAACATAAAGTCTTCTTTTTAGTAAAATACCCTATCTGCGATATTTAAGGTACTTTCCCTTCATGTCTCATAACTTTGGGACCCTTGTATTATATATATTTTTGTTAAAAATATTTTTCCTTTACCCCCCCCTGGTATGACGCGCCATAAGGCTTAAATTACTTACAGCCTTATGGTAGTATACTCAGATATGTACAGTTATTAATGACCTTAAGGGACACCTCAAACGTCGTCGAAGTTTTTATCAGCTGTAAAGAATAATTGGAGTAAAATGTACGGCATCTGGTTTTTTTGTTTATTTATATTTGTTACATATAAAATAACAATAATCTTTGAAAATATTACTCCCCATATTACTCTAGGAGCATTTGAAAAGTCATCTAAATTTCGGAAATTTCATATATTTTTTATCATAATATTTTTATTTGTTACCATTTATAATGAACGGCTATAATGTACAACGGTAATATTTAGTAACATTATGTAAAAAACAAGTTGCCGTACATTATTCTCTGATCTTACAGCAGTAAGAACTTGGTAAATCCTGAAATTTCGATAAATATTTAATTACACAAATATTAACTATAATATTTGGACGGCATAATTATAAAACATTATTGTCCGTGTTAAATAATATTTTGAACATGTTGCCGTACATTTTACAATGACCTTAGGGTATATGGGTGTAGGGGTAGGGTTCCGACCCTTCTTTCGACCGCTCCGCTGGAAATATGTACGGCGTTTACGGGTAAAGTATCTGTATATGTGTCCAAAAGGAATGACACAAATCCTACAGTAATAAATGACCTATATTGCTCCTGCAACTGTCGTCGAATTAAAAATTTGCACCGACTTCCGTACCATCACTTTAGTACGGCACTAAGTTTTTCGACATTTATTTTTAATCATCTATACACTTATAACAAAGCCGTACATTAATAATTAGTCGAAATTCCCCATTGTACATGAGAAAGTCCATTCACTCCTACTCACATGTACCGCTCAGAAATGACGGCATAGTGCTCAGAGCTATTTTCAGATATAGTAACAGCCTTCTAAGCTAATTCACGTTGGGTCATTTCACAGGTATTTTTTGTTCATGGGCTTGTGGTCTATAATGTTTGTTAAAATAATTCCAAAATGATATTTCAATAAAACTTTTAAAAAGTTATTTTTTTAAATATTAATGAATACTTTATAATGCTATTTCTTTCTGGGAAGAACAATGATTAAAAGTTGCCAATGTTCTTGTTACATTTGTTTCACTTATTATTATGAAGTGCTTAACCAAAATAGGTATTGCATTTCAGATACCTAATGATTATGCAAGTATTAAACACTTTGAATAAAATACTTTCATAATCTTATAATATGGTTAATACTACCACATTAACAACCAGCATTGCTTTATTTGTGGACAAATTCCATTCAGTAGATTTCGGTATTAACCTTCTATTAAGTCAAATGGAATTATTAACTCAAAAAAATAAACAAAATTAATCATTTAACTACAATATTTATAATAAAATTAAGGTCGCATGTCCAAATTTATTGCGGGCAAAGAATACTTTGTTGGGTGAAAAATTTCTTTAACTGGCTTTGGTGGCTTGATTTTTCTTCCATGTCTGCCATCTTTTCTTTTCCATAGACCAGAACGAGGTCTGTTACCAAGCCATCTGTTTCGCTGTGGGGAACCAATTGGTGTATTACCATGATCAACATTGGATAGACGACCTAGAAAAATATTTTTGTCCCTTTGAGAACACATTTCTTTTAAACTTATTCTACTTTTAATTGTATGTAATTTAATAATAATGCTGTAAATACTTTAAGTTGTACTGAAATAATAGTATGTAACCTTTACTAGTCTTGTAGTTATCAGAGAAACCCTTGTACCATATTTTCAGGTTTTAGATAGTGTAAGTAATATGTATTGACTCACCAACAACAGCCATACAATGTTCATTAAAACTAAAAAGCTTTTTCGAAGGCATCTGCACTACTATTCTATCATTTTGCCTCCTTAATATTGTGCCAAATGTACCAGCTGCATGGATGTATAATCCTCCTTGTCCTACAAAAAAAAGTAACTGTTTTTTAAAATAGTAATTTGATTACAAAATATATTTTTTTACGCTCTAGTGTTTGAATATTCATAATTTTGTAAAAACTTATAAGACTTTCTGATTTTGTCTATGACACTGTATCTTATATACAACTATGTAATATGGGTAACTTATTATCAATAAATATTTACCTGGTTCTTTTTCAATGCAATGAACTATTGTTCCTGTTGGAAGAGCACCCAACACATAAGCATCACCTTCGTTAGCCCTGACTGAAAAAATTATAGAACATTTAATTTATTATTTAAAATTTAGAATCAGGAAAATTAATTAACAGTTGCAAAATCAACATTTTTGTTATATGATGACAGAAAACCTTGTAATATTATAGACTCAAAAATTTATCAGAAGGATCAGGCACAGAAGACATAACCCTAAAAACAATCATAAGTATAAATTGCAACAGTGTATGTAAATGGATATAGCATAGCATTTTATTATTGTTCAAAATTTGCAAGTATCCAGTGTTAAGTAAATAATAGTGCACTAACATAAGGTAGACCAAAGGAAAAATGGATTGGTGAAACAAAAAGAAAAGCTGGTGAAAACTGGATCACCAAAGCAAAATACAGACAGATGTGGAGCAAAATGGAGGAGACCTTTACCCGTAGAGGGGTCCATTATGATTTATAAAAATTAATTTTGATCCTTTTTAGTTTTGAGTCTTTTTAATTTATCATTTAGATGTACATACATTGAAATTATTAATTATGACTGGAATTTAAATTAAAGGATTATTAATAGTAATATATATTTTTTTATTATGCATGCACATATTATGTAATAATTAATCATATGATAATACTTGTTTAATATATTATTCATTATGGAAATAAAGAAGCTATTATAATAATAATAATAATATTGCACTAACTGATACTAACATTTGAACCTCTATTTTTAGGCAAAATTATATAGATGAGTAGGCTCAAATGGTTGCAATTAACTAATTTATCACTATAGAATACATTTATAATATTAGTATAAGTTTTGCATGTTACCTGGTATTCTAGGTAAAAGCCTTGATGTTTTGATAATATCACCAGCTTTCATATTTTCTGTAGCAAGAATATATTTTAGTTTATCTCCAATAGCTACAAGAGCAACATGTGCTGTCCTACATCCATCTTCCAATACCTAAAAGTGCAACAAATCAATTAAAAAAAATAACTACTATTTGTAAAATATGGTGCATATTTAGAAATATTTAGATTTTTATGAACAATTAATTAAGAACAATAATAACACATGCATTATTAGTGTTCACATGAACATATTTTTAATACCTGAATAACTTTTTCTTCTTGAGGAGTTCCTTCAGTTGGTCCGTCTCTGACCCAATCAATCCAATGATATTTGTGTTTTATACCACCACCTATTCCTTTAGCAACAACTCGACCTTCCGAAAACGGATGTAAAACCTCAGATATTTTTATTTAATAAAAATTGTACAATACACATATATAAAGTATAATAACTAAAATATATTAAAATATATTGTACAATTATATCTCACCTGTTTCAGGATCCCTACCAGCTAAGTTTGTTACTTCTAAAGGTTTTACGGTGTACTCTTCTGGAAAATGTACAATTCTTCTGTAACTTTTACCAAATCCTGGTTTTGGTTTCACAATATTTGGTTTACTAGCAAATTTTACAGCACTAGCATGCAGAGTCCGTCTGTAAATAAAACTAGTAGAAGCCGAGATTGAAAGATTCGAAAATAACCTATTTAAAGCCATATTCAAATGTTATAGAAAGTATCCATTAATAATTTGTTCCCAATATTGTTACTAATCTATAAATCATATGATGATGATGAATGATGATATTAATTTATCCCTAATTCCCTAATGGGATTTGGGAAAAGCAAAAGGTAGTCTATAAATGTAGAGATGTGAAAAAATAATCAATTATGGAAAACATCGATTTTTGTAATCGATTTTAATTTTAAAAATAATCGAATCTTTTTTAATTGAAAATCTATCAAATTTGATTTTTTATTTGCCACCTCCCAATATTATGTCTGGTCTTTTATAACCTTGTATAATAAGGTTACATACAATAAAAAAGACAACAAAAATATTGCAATGTGCTACTGAAAAGGCATACACTCAGCATCTATCAAATTTCATATAAAACCTATTAAAACTAGATTAGGTTAATTTCAATTTTGATTATTCTAAAACTTTAATTCGTGTTTATAATTTCTATGGTTTGTTTTTACTTATTAATCGATTTTTCATGCTAAAACAATCGATTAAAAAAATCGATTTATTATGCAGAATGTCACATCCCTATATAAACCATAACCTCAAAAGTCTTTTTTTTTTCGCCCATGGCGCAGGCTATAGTCATTCGACCATACCGCCTAGTCTTTCGTAGAACCTCAAAAGTCAAATAACAATCTCTATTCTCTAAAGTCTAGACTCTACTATACAGACTAAGTAGTAAACCCAAAAAACTAAAGATTTTTAGTGCTTTGACAATTTGTTATAAACGCTAGATGTATGTATGATACAATATATTTTGCAAATAGTGGTCGATCGAATATTATTAAAAAATATATTAATGATAGGATATTTTTTACAATTTTTATTGGATAATGCACTAGAAATCGTTGTTAAATTTGTCTGAGTTCAATCTTAATTTTTTTTCTCAAATTGAATGTAATATTTTACCATGGATACTAGTCTTTCAGTCAGAATAATAGAGTACGTCATCTATCTTATTTAATGTGCCAATTTTACTACAACTTACTTCATTAAGTAAAGTATTTCTTTTTGGCAACCTTTGCCATGAAATTAAGTAAATATTTTAAAGTTTTACAAAATAGCAAATCTATTTAAAATATATTTAGATTTAAACAGAAATAACATAAATGTTTCATAATCTTGATGAATTTCAAATAAGCTTTTAGTGTTTGATTGACAAAAATAAACATAAAATTTAAACTCAGTAAATTGTTTCGGGTAACTTAAAAATATTTTATAGTAACACTACGTAATTACCGATACCGACCCCTAGCGGCAACTTTGTGACAAAAAATACATCGTGAATGTGGCGTGTGTTGTTTGGTATTTCGTGATTCGTAAATAAAATGCCTTCAATAGACTAGAAATTATTGTTGTAAGTGTAATTCTTAAAAGTAAAACAACAATCTGTTCGGAAACCTTTTAGTGACGGCGCGAACTTTTGACTAAAAGTGTTAATCGTTTGATATTTTATCATATGTTGCACGCCTTTGGGGTCTCGATGAAGACAAAAAAATAATCGGTAATTCCGATGCTAAATTGATAATGCAGTAAGTTATATGTCAATATTTGGCATTAAATTACCGAAATAGCCCTATGACAACCAATAAAATTCCTCGAAGCATTAATTAATGCATATAAAATGAGATGGTTCATAATCTTGTACTCTTTTTATGATATCGTAATCATTGATGCTCGTCGAACTCAAATATATACATGGTTGGTAATTTTACGTGTACATTTAGTTACAAGTCATCACAATTATTACAATTGCGAAAGGTTTGTTTTAGATCAACGTTTTCATGATAAATATTTTGTTACAGAAATAGACACAAGCAGTCTTCCGGCAAGTTATTGCGCTTTCTTGTGACAATGGGGTGCCCTATGTACAATCGTATTTTTTAAATAATTTTACAAAATATCTAAACTTCATAATGGTTGTCAGAGCTGTACCAGAATAAAGCAAATATGAGTCACAACTTGGCTGGAATGCCCTCCTACAGGTTGCAGGGTCCTGGTTTGGGCCCCCCAGATTTCAAACCACCCATGGACACACCCACACCTCCTGCTCCTGCACCAAGTAATCCCAAGAAGAGAAGAAAAACTTCAAATGCCAACAATGCCTTAACTACACAACAGACTCCACCTACTGTACAAGATTTACTACCTCCTCCTTTGACAGGGTATGGAGATACAATTGTTGCTTCAAACCCTTTTGATGATTCACCTTCAACTGTATCACACAATGGTCCTATGATGAGTCAAAATGGACCTATGATGAATCAAAATGGCCCGATGGGAATGATGGGACCTATGCACAGTATGGGAGGACCACCTATGAGACACATGAGTCCCTTGCCCCACAATATAAGTCCAATGAATCAACAAATGCCACCTAGAGGAGGAATCAGCCCCATGGGTAACATGAGCCCCATGGGTCATATGGGTGGTATGTCACCCATGGGTGGTCCTAACATGGGTATGAGTAATCACAGTATGGGGCCTGGTATGGGAGGATCAAGGTCTATGGGGAGTCCTATGAGCCCAATGAACTCTATGCCAATGGGTTCTCCTATGTCAACAGGACCTATGGGAAGTCCAATGAACATGGGTTCAATGGCGGGTAGTCATATGAGTAACAGCCCAATGGGTCCACCAATGCATAGTCCCTTAGGAGCAGGATCTATGAATGGTCCTATGAACGGGCCCATGGGTGGCGGAGGACCAAGTATGAATGTTCCCCGGATGAATGGGCCAATGGGACCTAATTGTTCTAATGGTAGTATGGGCCCAAGCAATTCTATTATGTCTCCAAGTACTATGCAAAATAGTGGAATGGGGCCTGGACATTGTGGACCAATGAGACATGGTAGTCCAATGGGCTCCGGAATTGGCGGTGGGCCTATGGGTGTTAATGGTCCAATGAACTCAATGGGACCTGGGCCGCCATATTCTAATAGCCATATGGGGCATGGTGGTCCTATGGGAATGAGTGGAAGTGGTTCAATGGGAATGGGTCCTGGCCCAGGAAATATGGGTAATTGTGGACCTTTGGCGGGCATGAGTGGAATGGCAATGGGAGGACCAGGAAGTCAAGGACCCATGGGGCAAGGAATGGGTATGTTTGGGCCTAAGCCAATGCCAGTGAGTGCAGGGAAAGTGTATCCACCGGATCAACCCATGGTCTTCAACCCACAGAATCCAAATGCACCACCTATATATCCTTGTGGTGTTTGTCACAAAGAAGTACATGATAATGATCAGGCTATATTATGTGAATCTGGGTGCAATTTTTGGTTTCACAGGTGAGGAATCCATCAAATTTTTAGTAAATTTGCTAAATTTCTAACATAGTTAAATAAATCTATAGAATTTCAGTAATATAAAAATAATGCTGCAAAAGTAAACTTTGGAAGTGACATTGTGTGGGAAAAAGTTATAACATGTACTTTGTTACAAAAATTCTGAAACGCTACCTTAGTGCATCTAATGACTCACCACTAGAGCCAAGAACTATAAAATAAGTATTACTTTTTTTGTATTAACAACTTTTATCTCACATTTTCAGGGGATGCACAGGTCTAACAGAGCCTGCTTTTCAGCTTTTGACAGCAGAAGTATACGCGGAGTGGGTTTGTGACAAGTGCCTGCACTCTAAAAACATACCTCTTGTAAAATTTAAGCCATAGCGATGCGCCCTACCTTTGCCCGTCCTGCCACACCATTGAGTATGCTCATTGCCACTCATCACAAGTATTTATTTCACTTCATCTAGTTTGTTTTTAATCGTAAATTAAAAATGAAATGGTTTATATGTTTTGGGTCCATATTCTATATAAATTCTTAAACTATGAGAACTGCAAACCATTTTTAAATTAGGTTTTTGCAATTCTCAAGGTTTAAGATTTATGAATTTAGGCCATAGAAGGATCTCATACTGGGTTTGTGGGTTTAATTGTACCAACTTGGCATTTTTACATGAGTATAGCAATTACAAAATTATGATTATCGTGAAGTATACACAAATTGTACGGTAATACAAATGTTAAATGATACATACAAAAAGCAATCTTATGTGATCTTTCATTAGGTAGTAAACTAAATCTGATTTAAGCAATATTATGATGATGCCATTTTGTGGCTAATGTGCGCTTTAGTCTGTGCATAGTGTACATATAGTCTAAGATTCAACTTCCGCCTTATAAAAATTGTGACTTAGTGTACTTTCAACAATTATAACAGTTTGCTCAGCAAATAGTAAAGCTCAACTTTAGTTTGAAAGTACATGTACAAGTATGTCTAGTGGCAGCAGGTTTTATTATGGAATTTAATGATGTGCTTACACAAATCAAAGATTTTTGTAGTCAAATAGCGTAGATGAAAATATAATATAATACAATAATTAAACGGAAGCGGTATTTTCTCGTTATAAATAGCTGGTGCTATTTAATCTCACATTTAGGTCCATGCATGTTAAGTGTGCCTTTAGTTATATTAAAACATACTAAAAATCACACCACTTTATTTTCCTATTTGTAGAATTCCATCTAGTGAAGATTAGACCACAGGTCTTGAGTTCAATATGTACGGAGACAATTTTAACTGACTTTGTTTTTGTCTATCTATTCAAAAAATTTACCAAGAACACTATGGAAAAATAAAATCTCTGCCCCTAGAAGCACAAACCGAATCACACACAATATGAGCTTTAAATTAAGTCACCTTATATAGAATTTTTCACCAGTTTATTTCTATATGTATATGAGCAATTAACTTAAACTAAGACCCATAGTCTAGACTGAGAATTTAAACTTTAAACCTGTAGGGCTATATGCTATTTAAGTGATCTACTGTCTTTGTCATTTGATTTAATCAAAATATTTGGTTTTGTTTAACTTATTGACTTAATTATATAAGTCATGGGGAGTAATATTTCTCATAAATATCTGTTCATTTTCCCAGTAAACTATAAAGTCCTTACTAAGATTATTCGGTACTTCTGACGTTATTCTAAAAAGCCTTTTATGGGAAATATGGATAGTTGTCATCTAAAACAAGCAATAGCACTGTAGCCTAATAGGTTGTATTTCCCATCATTAAAGATGGTTTACTCTTGATAATGCGAATAATGTTTAATTATCGAATTGAAATAGGGCTTGAATACATTTTGGAACGTGGGTCTTAATTTTGCGATTGGATTTTAATCAACAATCATACATACACTATCATATAAATTATTTGATGGTGAACTTAAAAGGCTTTATTATACAAGCGGAAAGATTTCAGATTAAATTTGAACTATATTTTAAATTATTATTTGTATTTTGGCATTTTTACCAATTATTTAATACTAACTACCTCCTTTGTAAACATACTTTAAGCTGAATATAGACTATTTTGCAAATACAGTGTATTAAAAAAAACCGTCTTTACTAAGACTCAGACTAAAGCTTATAGTACGCTTATAATAAGGCCATAAATGTTTTTAATTTCATCAATATATTTATAATAAAATTTCATATAGTTTGTTAGTAAAGTCTTTCTGCTGTGAAATGTATCAAAATAAACAACCCAGTGCTAGGCAAGTCATGTACTTATTATTTGGTGCCCTTATTTGCATGTAATATTAGCGCGTTAATGAAATTGTACATACTATAATGAATCCATACGCTTTCTTAATTATAGGAGTGTTAAAATGTGTTTGTCAATTTTTTAACTTTTGAAGATTTTTTAAGGATAAATTGTAAAATAAGTTGTGTAAATAACATAATAGCGAGTAGATAATGAGATTATATAAATTCGATTGACTTTGGGTACACGCGGCTGTGAATTGTGAAAAGTGCGTGGTTTACGCCGTCTAACCCTCTGATGTCAATCTTCGAATCTTTCTATCGTATGTGAATAATGCCTTATTTTAAGATTATTTAATGTTTGATATCGTGTATTAATATGTTTTAAATTGGGACATTTCATTTTAATTTTCAAAACAGTTTAAGCATATTATGTTCTACCTTGTGCCATTTCCTATAATCCGATAATTAAAATAGAGCAACTGAACCAAGCAGCTTTTACTTATTTGCGAATAATAATTTATTGATAGGTTGTGAAATTTATTTACTATATGGATTTATGTTTCAGATAACTTTAATATGCTCACCTCGGGTAAAGTATGATTGGGAAGCATGAATGAGTTTGTTTATGTTGTTCATATTTGTATCATGTAAATTTGGTCTGACCCTATTCCCATTAAGTATTGACTTTATTTAACTGTAAAAAAATACCGCAGTGTAACGTCACATATTTGTTTTATGCATTACAAAATATAGGATTGCAGCATTATCTGTATGAGATTACACGATTATTTTATTTATCAAAACCATGACATTATTTTTAATCGCGACTCACGTTTGAGGATATACATAAGTATTATTATATACACTTTTATACAATTTCTAACCATCTACATACTATTAATATCGTTGTAAATGTTTTACCTTTAACATTGAAATGGATTGACCTGATTTTACATAAATTTTAGTTTATATAATAATTTTTCAAAGAAATGGCCATCAAGTAAAAAAAATACTAGTGGTTAAAGTCGCCTAGTTTAGCTGCCGAATTAAACTCATGTAAATAATATGAATTATGGAGCCACTTGTACAGTTACATTATTTAGATTTATATATCTAGCGTAATGTGGCCATTAATGTAAAATTATTTAAGTACGTGAGAGCATCACAATTATTATTTACGGGAGACTGCTGCTATGTACATTAATTATATACTTAATATGTTGAAATAACTTTACAGTCGTCATGTTGTGATGAAAGAACACGTTGTAATTCTGAATATTTTATAAAGTCAAAATAGAATTAAGTCAGTGGTCTTAAACTTGTGCATAGTTTATTTTGTATTATGTGAATAATAACAAGCAATAATAAAATTGTTAGTAAAGATTTTAATTTTACCTCACCCCTTAATCCTTCTGCTACATTCACTCATTCCTTAAGGCTCGATACAAATACACATCGAGTACATTTTTTTTCACATGTTATAGTTTGTAATGCACTCTAAATAAGTTTTGTTTTTCATTCAGAAAATAAAATAGTAATCAAACAAAATCTCAGAGAGCAGTTTAATTAAATTTTTCGTAAGAATGTTATTAAAATATATTTTGTAGCCCATTAAGAAAGAATGTTACTTATGTATGGATAAGTAATATTCTTATGTCTTTTTTTAAAAGACGTAATGTTAGGTTATTAACATTTTTCTGAGATAAGTAGTGCACTTTATTTAAAGGAGTCCTAGAAGTATCACATGAGCCGGCGCAGTACCGGAAGCTTGTGTTTATTCAACTTCCTATATAAAAAAAAATGCCTATTTTCATTTCAGACACCGACCAGGGTTCAAACCAGACTCCTTATGATGTTCAGTCGAACATGCTAACTACTAGATCAATGACGCAGTTAGTCTTTCAGTGTCACAATGTATAATGGAAGTTGTTTTCTTAATTTTTATTCACTTGCTCTGTACATATAAAAACTCTTTCTTGATACTTTTGACAAAATATTAACGGTATCAAGGTTTTAGAGTAAAAATGCAATGTATTGAATCAGTCCGCTATAATCCTTTTATTTTAGTAAACAGACCTATAGCTTATAGGTAAACTTATTGTAGTATTTGTCCTTATAATGCAATGGTGCTAATTCTGACAAACACAAATTACACTAATCTCTTAATCTAAGTAACATAAATTTAAAGGGCAAAAGAGTAATTAATGTTTATAAATAATACTCAATTGCAATAATAGTGTACCATAATTGGATCCTAAAGACATGTCAGCTGTGAATAAAACTTTTAAAGTTGCATGTCAGAATTAGCATCTCTGAGAGAAATATGGAAATATTAGTTTTGTACTTTCTATTTTTACAACACAGGAGTTAGGATGTATTATCACTATGGTTTCAGTATCCAAACAATATTTTGAATGCCTGTAAATGTAATTACAAACCCCATTATATTAGCTCACTTATAAACTGCTAGAACAGAAAACTTAAATTAAAAACTAATTTCAGCAAAAGTCTGATGATACATTGTAAAAAGCACCAAAATATTTACTTAAAATAATCAGAATTTCAGATCTCAATAAATAATTAAACATAATTAATAAGATAGTTTCTTACAATTTCATAACTATAGATAACTGTTTATCTGAATAAGCATGAAATAATGCTCCCAATAAAAGTTAATCAGTATATAAAATTAGTCAATCACATCTAAATTGATGTAAACTGTGCATTTCCTTAGATTTAAGTTGCATAAAATTATTATACTTTATAGGTAACAAATATTTTTTATGGCAGTTTAGGTTTTAAAATACATAATACAATTTTATAAAATATAACCTTAAGTAGATTTATTTTATAATACTTCAGGATCCCTGATCCATTTAGTATTACCCATACTCAGAGCCAAAAGATGCCAGCCCTTTATTTTGAATTGCAAATGTAACAGCAGTATCTAGAAAATCATAATTATCCATAACATTATCACAGTTTAGAGTATTTTCATCATTATTTACTGTTGAACTGTCAAGCTCATTTTCTCCATAATATTTATATGAAGTTGAATGATTAGGAAAGTATGAAAACTGCATATCATTAGATTCATTCTGTTTTGCTTCATCATCATATGACCATGACATATCCAGTTCACTAGAGGAGCTAGGGTCATTGTTATTATTACTATTTGATGTGAAGTCTTCAGATGGTACAGGACTACAAGGTGGAGTATTAAACATATCCTTATTACTTGATTGTTTTTGCTCTTCTTCTTGATTATTACTTGTGCTTGTATTTTGAAGTCCATGAGCTGATATCGCCATAAGTATACCTTCATTTTCAATTGTATTATCTCCTGGAAGATTATTGATGAATTCAGCAACATCTAATGCTAAAAATCGATTGTTATCTACTTCGGCAGGTAAAGGTGCAATCATCCAATTATCCAAAACACGATTTATTGTATTATCCACAAAACATTTGGCCATCTGAAAAATACAAATTGTTAGTATAGTTTAAAATGTAGTTAGTCAATTCTATCTTTCAAATCATGCTCAGCTGATTGATATATGGCTTAATAGCATGCCAGATGTTATTTAGTTTTAGTTATTTTGCTGCGTAAATTGAAGTGGCCTCTGTTTATCAATACTTACTTGTCTTGCTTGCCATCGAGCAATACACTGATCCTCACTATAACTATTGGAATGTAACAATGAAATGGGTGTTACTGAGTTTTCATCATCACTACTTCTATTGTCTTTACTGGAAGAACTTTCAAAGGAACTAACATATCTTGGATATGGCAGCTTTTCACTAGATGTACTAGGAAGAACAATTTTATCCGAGTCTGTTATGGAATCAAGTGTATTGAAATCCTGTTTAAGTAAGTAGTCTCCTAGTATTTCAAGATTTTGTTCAGTGTTTCCGACTAAGTCCTTTTGTTCTTGAAGACTTTGTGATGAACTACTGGTATGGCCACTATCTTTCATTATATTTGTAGTATTTGATTCGCAAGTTTCATTCTTTAAGTGATATTTTCCTTTTACTTGCCAAGCAAAACGAGCTTTCTTTAGTGGGCGATCTGGTTCCACAGGGCCGTCGCCATTTTCTTGTCGTTTACACGAAGATTCCCCAGTGCTTCCAGGGACATTCATTATGTTTCAGCGTAATAACTTGCGACTAATGTTAAGTTGTAAATAATAAACAAACACTGACATCACTAATTAGTGAAACATATGATTGCTTTGACAAGTCACTAATTAGACTTTTTCTATGAGGCAAGCGTAAAAAGATGAAGACTTACAAATATAAAAATTTTATAAAATTTTAGATTGTTTTTTTTTATTAAAAGTGAAATCAGATTTTTCTTTCTCTAATTAGAAACTATACACTGCGATAAAAGACCCAATGTAATACAAAATAATTACAAGTGTTACCATTTTACATTATTTCAACATTCACTTAATAGTTTTTTAAAACGGCCTCTCAATACCTAATGATACTATTTTTTTATTTAATAATATTACATATTGTGTATGTTTTCCTTCAGCATTTGTTATATTTGGCATTATGGTGTTAAACCAGAAGGTGGGTTCTGGTAACATTTCGTAATCATCGTGAGTTTTAGGTGCCAATGGACTTTGTATCCGGCTAATAAAAAATATATAAAAAATCGTGAGTTTTAGTCGTCAATAATCTCAGAGTATATCGGCATTCCTACTGATCTGAGACTCGTCTCTAATTGATCTGTGGATTCAAGGTTCGACACACAAAGCATGTCACAATGTTTTACGTGAGAAAATCTTCAGTTCAGAAAGGAGCTTCTTTCTTTGAGTTTGGTCTTAGTCCTATACATCGGCGGGAGCCTTGCAGCTTGCTACAAAGGACAATAACTCTTGCGATGATATGATAAATTTTGGGTGACCATCACTAGAAGACATTATCAAATACATAGGTATTAATGTACCTTTGTATTTGATGCAGTCTTTGTATAGATAATATTTTATTTACAGTATTAATTTTTTCAATAGTCAAAACTGTTATAAATATAATATAATCCGGAATTCAAAACTGGGACCACTTGTGACGTATCGTGTAAATTAATACACGTGAAGTGAATTCTAGAATTTTTGAAGTTGTACTTCTTTAGGCGCGTTATGGAAAATTGATGAGAGTGAAATTTTACGATTGCGCGCGCACCTATGACACAAAATTGGCAGTGTGATATAGCGTGCGCGAGCGAGATAGGAATAAGACAATCTACAAGTAAAAAGAAATAGAATATGCGTGAAGTTCACTTCACTTCACTTTATTTATAATGGCGACATCTGTGTAAATCACAATTCCGCCAATGTCACGTTCTAAGTCTTCACACAGTGAGGATAGATTTGATAATTTTGATAGATTGAATTTTATCTAAGCAGAGTTACCCAAAACAAAAATGACATCACAATAAATACAACACACACAGACATCTAATAATATATACAAGAGGTTAACATTTTATTACAAGGTATGGAGGGGAGAATCTTATTTATAACTTTAATTTATTAACAGAAATAAATTTCCCTAAAATTTTGACGATCGAGCTGGATGGGAGGGAAAGTAGGGAGTTAAGGTTACATGGACGAGGGAAATCTGGAGAAAGATGGTCAAATAACGAGTCATTAATTAAAGAACAGTTAAAAAATATATGGTCTGTCGAGCCCTCGTCCATACCACACTCACAGAGAGAACTGTCTTTAATTTTAATTTTGGCTAGATGAACGGGAGTACAAGCGTGCCCTATACGAAGACGGCAGATTATAGACGTGACCTTTTTGTTTAAAAACTTATGTTTAAAAAACCACGGCGAAGAAGGGATTGAAAACTGAATATTAGCATAGTGTCTGCCAGTTTTTACTTTAGAAGATTGCCAATCAATAGTCCAGGATTTTAAAAGGTGGGAGTACGCAAGAGCTGATAGGTCGTGGGCCGAGATGTTGGTATGCTGACAAGATCCGCAGAAAATAGCACCTTTTGCACAAGAGTCAGCAGTTTCATTACCCGCTATACCACAATGACTAGGTATCCACAAAAGTACAATATGAATATCTTTTTACTACACCTAAACAAAGCTTCTCTTATTTTTAGAATCGTATTATGTTTTTTTTAGACCTGAATGGATTGGAAAGAATTGCCTGTAAACAGCTGCGAGAATCGGAAAAAATTGTAACTTTATTTAGGTTGTGGGACTCAGCATACAAAACCGCTTCTAGGATTGCAAAAGCTTCACCTGAAAAAACGGAGGTCAATGGAGGAAGTTTAAAGCTCAATACTGTTTTGAATGAAGGAACCCATACAGCCGCACCGATGTACTCATTATTGGGAATCTTGGAAGCATCAGTATACATCGTTAACCAACCCTGCCAGTCTTTTGAAATTTTTTCCAGAAAACAAGTGGAAGCTTGGGTGGATTTTTTTTCAATTCCAAAGTTTAAAATTATTTTAGGATCAAAAATGAGGGATTCATAACTATTTAAAAACAAGGGATTACTAGGGAAACTTTCAATAGGATTAGGAAGACGAGAAAGTTTATTAAAACTGTGTAACAGGCATGGAACATTACCTGTACTAGATGGCATCGTGAGATTAGATAAGCGACGTAATTTGGACAAGATGGAATGTGAAGAGTATTGAAGGACTTTTATGAAGAAGCGGTCACTTAAAAATTGTCTACGTAAATACAGGGGGGTCAACACATTCTATTTGGAGAGCATTGATGGGAGAGGATTTCATAGCACCAAGGATGATGCGTAAAGATTTCGATTGAATTTTGGAAATTTTATCAAGGGCTTGCTTGTTGCCAGGATCTAAAAGGAAGGTGCCATAATCAAAATGACTTCGTACCACAGCATTGTATAAAAGCTTCTGCGAGTAGGGGTGTGCTCCCCACCTCACACCAGATAATGAACGGAGAACATTAACACCCTTCTCACTTTTTTTAATCACATGGTTAAAATGAGGAACACCGTTTAACTTTGAGTCTAAAATAAGGCCTAAAAATTTTACTTGCTTACAACACGATACCAAGGACCCTTTATATGAAATGTTACACCGTAGAACCTTGTATTTTGTAGTAAACGTGACTGCCGAACATTTGGGCACAGAAATAGAGAGACCATGATCATTTAACCAATCACCCAAATAATCCAAAGCCGAATTTAGGCGTGATGATGCCTCTTCAATAGAATTTGATGAAAAGTATAAGGCTACATCGTCCGCGTACTGAAGAATCTGACAGAAGGAATTCACAACAAGCTCCAGGTCATAGGTGTAAATGTTGTACAGAAGAGGACTCAAAACAGAACCTTGGGGTAAGCCCCTCCAAATAGATCTAGGAGACAGCTCCGTATTTTGAGATCTTATAATAATATAACGATTCGAAACTGCATTGCAAACAAAACGTACCAACTTCTCAGGAATACTCAGCTGAAGCATTTTTTGCCTGAGCACTGGAACCAGCACGTGGTCATACGCAGATGCGATATCCAAGAAAACACCCACCAGGAACTGTTTCTTTTTTAAAAGCAATGCGAATGTCGGTCGTTATTATACTTAGGCTATCCATCGTACTTAAGCCTTTCCTGAAACCAAACTGGGATTTTGCAAAGATATTGTTACTTTCACAAAACCATTCTAAACGAATTTTAACCAAATGTTCCATAATTTTTAAAAGGGTAGAAGACAAAGCAATAGGTCTGTATGAAGAGAAATCTGATGGATCTTTGCCAGGTTTTAGAAGCGGAATGACGATTTGTCTGTTCCACGATTCAGGAATAATTCCATGATCGAAAAAACAGTTTACTAAATCTAGAAAGTACCTCTTAGTGCCTAATGAAGAATTTATGAGGAATGAGTAAGGGATTCCATCTTCTCCAGGGGAAGAGTCAGAGAGACCATTTAATGCTTTGTTAAGTTCTTCTAAGGAGAATTGACAATCTAGACTGTTTGAAGAGGGGATGTAAGAATTATACTTATAAGGAAGACAATAATAAAAAGGGACTGATGGAGGAGCCAATTTGTCGGCAAAGGAGGTAATCCAGCTAGACGGATCATTAAAAGGGACATCATAAGAATTGAGGGAACAACGGAATCTTCTGATCTGCCTCCAAACAACAGACGAAGGGGTACCAGGGCACATGCTCTCACAGAACTTATGCCAACCAAGACGTTTCTTATTATTAAGAAGTCTGCGAGCAGCTGCAGAAGCTTGTTGGTAGACTAAAAAATTTTCCAAGGTCATGCAAAGACTGTATGACCTTTCTGCCGTTTTTCTTTTTCGAATCATCTCAGTACATTCGGAATCCCACCAAGGAGGAGAAATTTTCCTTAGTGTAGAAGATTTGAGTGGAATATGTAAACTGGCAGATGAGGTGAGGGAGTTGACAAAATCATTGTATGAAGATAGGCAGTTTTCAACAGAAACTGCGGGGAGCGCAGCTATCTTAGAGTCAATAGAAGATGAAAAGTCTGACCAATTGGCCTGATTCAGTTTAAATTTTAAAAGAGGGGAAGGGCGAGTAACGCTCCTTAAATTGGTTGGGAGATCAATTAAAATGGGGAAGTGGTCACTCCCACAAGTGCTCTTAAAAACACGCCAGGATAGAAAAGGGAAAAGATCAGGAGAACAAAGTGATAAATCCACTGCGTTAGCGGGATTCTGAGATGGAAGACTCCTTCTCGTAGGACAACCATTATTCAAGACACTTATGTTTATATCATCGAGTAAATCTAGTAGAAGGGACCCAAAAGAATCTGAGGAATGACAACCCCAAGAAACATGGTGGGCATTGAAATCACCCAACATGACAACAGGAGGAGGAACCGAAAGGATAATAGAACGTATATCAGAAATGAGGTCGATATGGGGGTGGGGAATATAAACAGAAATAAACGAGATATTAAAAGCTCTCATAGCAACAGCATTAATACCATCACAATGAGGAAGAGATAATGAGTGGAAGGTGAGGGATCGGCTGACCAAAAAGGCACAGCCAGCATAGCCATCATCCCTGTCATCTCGGAGACATCGATACCCAGAAACCCTAAAGCGGGAACCCGGCAATAACCAAGTCTCCGAAATGGCTAGAATAGATGGAGCGAATTTATTGATGAGAAAGGTTAATTCGGATTTTTTACTGCGAATACTGTTACAATTCCACTGGATTACTAGATTCGCCATTTTTGGTGACGAATGAGTGGAGCAAATTAATTTTTTGGGCAACGTGGGACGGTATGGGGATGTCATCATATTTAGATAGCATGTTACAAATGACTGCCCATAAGCAGTCAAGAAGATTTTCATTTGGGGAGACTTCATTGTTGATAAGGGTTGGGGAGCTTACGGCACAACCATTGGGTAAAGAGGAGGGAAAATTGGAAGTAATGGCCTCATGGGCCGCCTTATCAAAGGATTTTCCTGATGTTGGCCTAGAGCGAGGAGGGAGAAATACCGTTTTCCTGTATGATGTTGTCTGACGGGAAACTTGGGAAGGTATAATAATGGGCTGGGATACATTGAATGAAGGGGAGGGCGTTGTTTTAACAGAGTCTGCGAAAGTTTTGCCACTGATAGGTCTGAACCGAGCCGATGCTTCGAGATAAGAAATGCTCTCCTGAGACATACAACTCTTTATGTTTTTTTGTCGATTATGCTCAGGACAAGCTTTGTTGGTCGCATAGTGCGAGGCAGTACAAAATAAACATAATGACTCTATTTCAGGGATATTACAATCATCACCAGGATGGGCTAAAGTACAACGAAAACACCTAGGCTTAGAACGGCATTGTGACTTTACGTGACCAAATCTACAACAGTTGAGACATTGAATTGTTGGGAGTTGGTACGTTTCAACGCGGAGGGAACTATGACAGGAGAATATTCTCTCCGGAAGGGTTTGTCCCTGAAAGGTTAAAACAACAGTTTGTGTTGGAATCCAATTAATTTGACCATCGGAGTTTGTCTTGCGGTTTAGGCGTCTGGCCTTGAGGACTATACCAATACCTTCAGGAATTTCCAGGGTTTCGACAAATTCTTGCATCGACCAATCAGCTGGGACACCTCTCACAAGACCCATACGGGAAACATTGTAATTAGGAATCGTAACAGAATAATTGCTGGAAGGTATAATGGGATTAGACACAAAATTATTAGCATCTAAACCCGACTTAAACTCAACAGATATTCTGTTACGTCCCACTCTTTTAACACCATCACGAACAATGTTACTTACTTTATTTTTTACCAAGAAGTGACCAAATTTAATTGGACGGATTGATGTACCGGCGGATGGGTCAGATTCAGGGCAAGAAACATGGACTAAAAAAGGGCCCTTGTCATTGACAAGGTATGACTTGGGAGAGCCAGTGAGAGATGGATGAGAGTAAAATCCTGGGTTGACGTCATCAACAGATGACCGGACATCAGTCATTGGTTTTTTGGAAGGTTCCACTAAAGATTCATTGACAGTATCAAGTCTGCGCTTGACACCAGGTTGGGGCAACAGTGGGGTGGATAAATCCATTGATTCCACCGGAGAAGAGACCCTATCCGGAGGATCAGGGGGGTCTGGAGGGCGTTTCTCCATTATAGACTAACAAAAATATAACAAGGTAAAGGGAGAAATATAACAAATAAATAAAAATAACTTACGTAATTAGTTGATGTTATTAATTAACCACCACCAATAGGATAAGTCAACTTATATTCATTAAACTACGAGAAAAAATAGAAAATACTAAATAATGATATCCGAAACACGTGTAAACACTTATACCCGCAACGACGGAATCCATGCGTGAAGCTAACTTCACGCATATTCTAGCTTAGCAGCTTAACAAGAATTTTGAATGACCATGACAATTGACATCTGACAATGACATTTACCTTTTAAACAAATATAGGAGTTTTAATTATTGTTTAAAATTAATAATTATATACCTAGTTATTTTCATTATACAAAATATTTGTGAAATAATATAAAATATTTGTGAAAAAACTGTGCTAACCTTCCTGAGTGCTTCAATACAATTGAGGTTAACTATCCGTATGTATTATCGAGTATTATTGTTGATTAAAACTGAAACATGAACCATTATTCATTGCTTTTGTTTATTGCGTTTGTTACAGCAACTTTTTAGAAATATTCTACGACCCTATATATCAATAATTGAGAACAAAGATTTAAGCACGAATACTAATAAGGAGAAAATGAAGGCTTGGAGCGATATAACAGAGAAGTAAACATTTTAATAAGTACCTACCTGCATCTCAAAAAAATGACCACATTATTTAATCAAAACATCAGATTTAATCTAGCAAATATAAGGACAAGAGACAAAAAACAATTGATGAATCAGTGGAAGTGCACTAAATTGAATACAAAAAAAGAGTTGTCATCTTATCGCCGTGAAACATCAAAAACTGGAGGTGGTTCAAAGCCACCATCACCTTCTCGAGACACAATGGTTTGAAGTAGATTTCAATGAATTTGATTGTGATGGTGTCGAGGTAGGAATGTTAATTATAAATATGATGTATGGTGATGTTCAAGGTTCAACCTTTCAAGCATAGGCATATGCTTACAACATTACTTTATTCCCCTACAGGGTAGTTAGAGATATTGTAATACCTCAAAACATCCATGTTGCACTTGTAGTACCGAAACTCTGTCCTGCCAGAAGTGAGCCCATTCCCACTTATAATGGACAGTGGGTATAATACACCTTAATACCTGAGTGCGAACCACTCACCATGATACTTAAATTAATAGATGTTATTTATATATTTCAGGTTATTACAAATAAAATCATTTTGGAAACAATTGATATCCCAAAAGCAAATAAAGCCAACAATGACAAGGTAATAAATCAGTTTTGACATAACTTGAATACTAAAAAAGCCAAACAAAGGTGTGCACAACAGTGACAACATAACTTAACAATTTCATTATTTTGTAGGATTAAAGAAAGGTTAAAGAAAATCATGTCGAACTGAACAACAAGAATCCCCAAACAACTCCAAAGAAACCTACAAGGAAGACACCAGTATTATATTTAAATTATCTCTATCTCTAAATAGAATAAAAGAAAGTTGCTATCCAGGTCTGTAGCATGTGCTACAAATTATATTATTAACACATTTATATAATTATATTAATATAAATGTGTTAAAAAATTTATAATATGAATTATAAAAAATTTTAAGTTTTGCATGGACAGAGCTTAAATTAATATTCTCTTATTTGTTGCAGAAAGCAAGTAGTTTTGGAGAAGCCTCGTAGATGCACAACCAAGTAATGATTAATTTAAAATTACAAACCGAAATTCTGATGAAGACATTAGAGTCACTTAAAAATAAATAGTATAATGAAATAAAAATGTTTTAAAGATAAATAGTGTTTTATTTGTTTAATGTAAGAGAATAATAATAAATATTTATTTAATAAATTTTTCAAATGTAAACTGAACTTTATTGACTTTAATGACTCCTTTTCCAGTCTTTGATTATTTAATTGTAATTAATTATTTGCATGCAATCAAAAACTATTTTTAAAAACTATTTTTAATAATGCCAAAGAAGTATAACTTCTTACGCGCGTACATAAGTACACGCACCCTTTTTTTTTTAAATAATTTATTTATGATGTACATGGCCAAACAATAGGAAGTGGTCGGCAATAAAGCCAAAGGGCACTTAATTACTCCGTGAGCATCGTTGTTGTTGCTCGACTTCAGTTTGCTCGAAACTGCGCTTCATGGACTCTGGAGGATTATAATAAAGTATTATTTTCAAATGAAGCTAGAATGTCTTTGTGTGGAGAGGAGCGAGGCTGGCGAGTGCTACGAAGTCCACGGGAACGCAGTGCGGATTTTTGAAGAAATCACTCCTTATAGCGGAGCCTCCTTTATGTTTTGGGCAGCAATTAATTCGACAGAGCGACGGAGTTAGTTTTCGTTGAAAATGGAAGATTAAATGCAAACCGGTACATAACGGAATGTACAAATACCACTAAGATCAGTGCACCCTGCTCCACAAAACGTCATGGAACTAAAGGGAGTCATTGCCGAAGAGTGGGAACGTATTCCTCAAAACGTTATGAAAACATCGTAGAAAGCATGCCCAGAAGAATTCAAGCTGTGATTTTGGGTAGAGAACTTTAGGTTTTTACATTTGTAACTTTATTTAATTTAAAAAAAATCATTATTCTAGACTCCATTGCCGACATATACATCATAAACAAATTAATAAAAAAATTGCCAATATTCACTCCACGCGTATTAATTTACGATTATTAGTAATTAGGGCATCGAGCCCGGGTTTACCCGGACCGAAAAAACCCGGGTTTTCCCGGTTCTGAGGATTACAAAAAAACCCGGGTTTAATTTTTAAAACTCGGGTTTTTCGGGTTTTTTTTAATACTTTTGTTATTGTTATTTATTTAGTTTAAGCCACTTCGAATGCAATAATAAGTAAATGGAATAAAAAGACGCTTTGATAAATTGTTCTTTATTACGTAAAAAGTAGCTTCGTTGCTACGTTCCTACCAATAAAACAAGCCTTGCAAGTTAAATTCGCGTTCCGCGCGTCCATCTCAAGACATGAATAGAGTGGCGGAGGATCTGGCTAGTGCGAGCGCTGGGTTCTACACCATCAACGCGTTCGGACACACAACATCTCGACAAATGGGTGAGGAGGCGATGGGGCCGCCTCAGCTACCGACTCGTGCAGATACTGTCCGGACATGGCTGTTTCGGCAGCTATTTGCACAAGGTAGTCGGGCGTGAGGAGGCACCAACCTGCCACCATTGCGACGCTGGCGTTATTGATGACGCGCTCCACACCTTAAAGGATTGCCTAGCATGGGAGGTGGCAAGGAGGCCTCTACTGGGCGTGCTACAGGGCGAGGACGCTACTCTCGATAACATTGTGAGAGTAGCAGTTACAAGCTCGGACAGTGACGGCATGTGGGAAATCTTCCAGAGATTCTGTGATGCACCATAAGGAAGAGGCGGAGAGGGCCAGGGAGAAGGATCCTGCAGCCCACCCGCGTCGCCGTAGGAGACCACAGCGTCGCCATTGCACCGTGCAACCCTGTGTGTAATCCTGGGCATGCAGTTGCTCCAGCGGGGGAACAGGGGCACATGCGTCCAAAAGAAGGGATGCTAACGCATCCCTGCAAGCATTGTACCCGGCCTCCCCCAGCTCTATAAAACAGGATGAATTGGCCGATGTGAAAGGCCCTTGCTGTGCCAAGGTCCATTCCACATCATTCGTGGCCGTAGAGGACCGTAATATTAACGGTTGATCGCGTGGCTGGATGCGGACAAGGCTACGATGTTACCGTGTCCTGCCCCGGGCGATTGCTGGTGGCGCCGTGGGGTTTTAGTGGGTATGCACAACAGCGAGTCCCACATCACCCTTCCCCAGGTCAACCATGCCGCGGGAGGGTATGCGTAACGCATTTCCCCACGGGAAAAAAAAAAAAAAAAGACATGAATAGAGTGAAGTGTGGAGCAGTGGAGAGGGGAGGGTGTAGCGAAGCTCGTCGCGCGTTGTGCGGGGTGTTGCCGGTGATGATTTTTTTTAAATAAAAGCTTTAATGGATTTAAAAACAGATATTGTATTACTGATGATGACTGGAGAAATAAAGATGAGATCCAAAAATATTGGATGTTATTAAAACTGTCGTCGAGGCGCTATGTCGACGCGATGCAACATTACTTACAGCTGATGTTTCCCTAAAATTTGCATTGACAAAAATGGATGAAATGAAGACACCACTAAGTAACAAAATGGCAACTGCATTTGGCAAACGATACCCAAAAAAAAACTAACTCAAGCAGCCACACTACAGTACCTACTTGACAAATCCGGGTAAATATTTTGAGAACATTCAAAATGAAGATAAAACTGTTTTTATCGGCCTACAGGACCAAGACCTACGAGAAATTGACATTCAGTTGTCTACTTTGTCAAATGAAGAGGAACTGAACAGACAGTTAAGTCAAGCTGTTGCTACTGATAAGAATGCTCCTGAAACTGGATCAGCTTGTCCATCAGACGATTTGCTTACCTACTACTGTGAGGGTAGAAATAGCACTCTTCGAGAATGGCGGTACGCGACGGCGAGAGCGTTCCTCTCTTTTTTTCTAAAGTGGTCAGATGGTCAGAGGTTATGTCTTAAATAATGTGTCAAATGCATAACTACTTTTTACTTAGTATTTTAGGTAATTATATAAAGACCTAATTATTAAGAAAACGACTGCAATTTAAATTATAGTAGAATAGAAGACTAGAATTATTCGTTACTTAATTGCGAAGAAGAGCTTTATTAATATTAAAATTAATTGTGATACTACAAAAATGTCTTTTGAAGATTTTATTTTTATTAGCTTATAAATACAATAAGTGAATGTTTCCAAAATAATTCATTTAATGTTAAAACTAATCTCTGCGATTTAAAAATACTAGATTACTTACTAAGTTTTAAGATATTCTGAAGAAAAAAATAAATCTTTATCACTTTTTTAAACATTAAAACTGTTTTTGTAATTTGTAAAGTACTGTTTCATTTATTTAAATTCTTCCTCATCCTTTATATTTTGTATTCATTCTAGGAAATCGATATATAAACGCAGATTAGTGAATTAAAAAAAAAATCAATAAAAAGACCGAAATGCTCGAAAAAACCGGGTACCCGGGTTTTGATTACTCTTAGACCCGAAAACCCGGGTTTTTAAAATTGGACCGAGTTTCGATGCCCTAATTAGTATACAGACTACGTCAAACAAATAATTATATCATTTAATTAACGGAAATAGACGTTAGAACGTAAATTTCCGTAAATTATTTTTTTCCAAAGAGTTTATAAATATACGTAGGCATATTTAACTTAAAAATGTACAGTATGCACATTAACGCATTCCTTTCCCGTTTTACATACTTCAATAAAAATAAACATCATCGTTTAATGAAGAACCGGATGAATTGTCGTAAAGATCGTTATCGTAGGCTCGTTGTCGCCTAATCACCACACAAAGGGAGGGAGCATTCCCAGAATTATTTAATATGAAGATTGCCCTCAGTCCGTCTCTACTCGTTGACCTGCCACTGCCCAAATAGTTACTTTCACAGGATCGAAATTTAAAACTATTATTGGAGATTTCTTCCTGATACATTCCGTGTATTTTCGGTGAGACATGAAGGTATGTTTAGTCTATATTAATCCTTTATTAATCTGTTATATTGTTAGAAATACTATAAAAGATTTTATATAGTTTACTGCAGACAGCCATTTCTAAAGACGAATCTTTCTAGTTAAGCTTTATCTATTCAATTAATTCGATTTTATTGTTTTTTATGTTACGTATATCCCTTGCATGCATACGAAATATATAACCTATGTAATTAAGCTATTTGCCATAAATTATACATAAACTAAATAAGTACTTTAATAAATAATCTTTACTAAGGTTAAGCATAAATATCGATGGACAGAACATAATTTATCATAAAATTAACTTAAATAATACTTTTATTCCGTCTAATCTCGGGGAAAACGTCTATTTATTTCACACGTATTGCGAGATGTATTTATTTTCTTTCTTTTTCAGTACTTAATTATACTATTAGCATGTGCTGGTGTTGTATTAGGAGCAACAATGTCCGATGGTCAACTTGAAAGGACGTTAGCCGATAAACCAACTATGCAGAGACATATCCGATGTGCTCTTGGAGAAGGTCCTTGTGATACCGTCGGAATACGACTGCGAAGTATGTATTTTATATTTAAGCCATCAGCTTCGCCCGCGTGGAGTTCGTATATTTTGGTAGGATTCTTCTACGACCTTTGTAATAATAATCGTATTAAATCAGTCTATTTAAGTAAAACTAGCAAGAATTAGATACCCAAACCTTATTAAGAATCACACTATCTATTGGTCCTGAAAATTCCTTTTGGTAGTTTTTCAGTTTATAACTTTCATACAAGTAGACGCGGTCGGGGCACTATAATTTGTCAGGCTTTTTAGGTTCTGAAGTTGCTAAGCTCCTATGAACTATGTACATGAAACTGACAACATTTGCTGCAAATGGTAATTTTATTGCTAATGTCGTTTTATAAGGATTATTTTTATTTCAACCTAGTAGATTATTACTTAAAAGACATTAAAAAAAATTGTTTATTTCTACTTAAATATTTAACTTATCTCGAACACGTCGATTGTCTAGTTGTAAGCTTGATTTCGAGTTTTAAAAATAACTACCAAAATGACTGAATATCGGCTAAGTATTTTTTGTTATGTATAAACGAAATCATTCGATCTTTATAACAAATTCAAAATATATTTTATTGCTATCGGCATCGTTTATAATTTTTTACACGATTAATTATATAATAAACTGAACATAAAAGAATTAAAATTGGCAGGTATTATATATTTATTGCCTTAAATGTTTTTTTATTCAGTTCAATTTTCCTTAACCACAACAATGTTTTCATAAAAAATATTATGTAGTTCAATAATAACCGCCCACGTAGTCTAGTGTAGCAGATGTGTTTTATCTTCTTTGATTCCTTCTTTGATACTCAAGGAGAAACACGAATGAAAGTTATTTACTTTCAAGACAAAAATGTAGGTAATCTCTTACTGACCCAACTAACATAAAAAATGTAAAATTAAACACAACAGCAGTTATAAAGCTATGTTTTTTTAGCGTTGGCACCATTGGTGTTGCGAGGAGCGTGTCCGCAATGTACAATTCAAGAAACGAGACAAATTCGTCGCACCTTGGCTTTTGTTCAGAGAAACTTTCCTTGGGAGTGGGCAAAGATTGTTCGTCAATATGGCTGAAGAAAAGGCCAAACGGAAACTTAAAATATTAAATATTTATTTATTTGCATATTCATTAGCTATTTATTCAAAGCCCTTTATTGACACTAAGTAACTACACAGATAATTAATAAGGTAATTAATAATTATAGTAAAACTTTGAATCATTACTATAGTTATTATCACTAATATTCAATCTGTTCTAATTATTATTAATGATTAAAATAAAAAAATATATAAATTATGCGTTATAAGATTAAGAGAATTGATTGTGACAGTTTTTTTACATCCGTGGCATATATTTTCTAATTCAAGACAAGTTTTGTTTGTAAATGCATACATTGAAAATTAAAAAGCATCAAATGAATATAGATTTAATACGTTAGTAGTAGACGCAGCGATTTTTCTAAGAACTATTTTCTAATTGAATTTATTGTTTGTATAAAAATTAAATTAACCGACTGTTAATAGATTTCCTTAGCGATTTTTCTAAGAAGCACTTTGTAATTATTGCCAAATCTTAATAAAATGGGTACTACAAGTTCTGTTTTTATTTTGTCACGTAATACGGGGCCTATGTAGAGGGGGATTGTTGAGTAAGATGTTACGGCATCACCAGCTTGGTTTGGTCGGCATTCTCTCGTGGCGTACGCTGAATACAGACAACTTCAACGTGCAATATTAAGTAATAAAATCCGGAATAAAGACGTAAAAGTGACTGACAGGATGCAGGTGAGCGATTTTCTATACTTTCCACTAATTAACTATGTCAATATAGTAATTTTTAAGTCAATGTCTGGTGTGGAACATGTTCATGAGATACGATTAAGATAGAAAGTTTGTAATGAATTCCGTAAAATTCAATTCTGTTTTAAAATATTTCATAACAACAAATTTAAAGTAAATTTAATAAATTGTATTTAAATTAAAACATGACCTATTTATTATTTGTTTCCTTATTTCATTCGACATAAGAGCTGTTTTTGCATCCCATCAAGCCCATACCCTAAGCAATAAGTAAAAGGAAAAACTGCAACATTGGGGTTTTCCCGTTGCTCGATCCTGATTAAAAAATCCAAGCGACTTTCACAATTTAAAACATTAGCATCTAAATGTACTCATATTTAACCTATTTTTTTAATTATTGGACCATGTACATGCATTTTAATATAAAAGACTCAAGAACACCAGCAACTATTGTTAGGCAATTTCGGAGCCATAAACTGTTACTTAATAACTTTTTGTTCGCAAATCTCCTTTGAAGCCTACATTGGTAATTCATAGGTTCGTGTTTAAAGTGAACAAATGAGTCATACCCTTTATTTACATAACAATATAAATACTCAAACAATTTAAACTCAAAGGCTGCATTTTGCGGTAAACCATTGTAATTTAGTTGGCTTAAAAATGTCAACCCCAATATGTAGATTGTTAAGTTTCCGCTCATTCAAGGTTGGTAAGTTATTAGGTCGCAAAGGAAAAGTATCAAATTCGTATTTCCTGTAGTTATGTTATTACTATACATACATTAACACGAAATTCGTATACTTAATAATTTATCTAACATAAAATAAAGAGTGTTAAAGATATTTCGTTTAATAGATTTAATTTATTTTAGTTTAGTTTGTTTGTACGCTGTGATTAAAGTTTAATTTGTTTCAGAGGTTCATATTTTCTTACATATCGTACATATATTTTACTTCATTAATTATTTTCTGTAAGTATATATATATAATTTGCTTATATGAGCTTTAAAGTTAATTCAAAGCATTAAAAGAGCATCCAAGTTCATTATCCTATAAAGTTTAACACAAGGATTTGCGATAAGCGGCTTTGTTAAACCAAACTGGTTTCGTAACAAAGGCTTAAACTTAAATTTAACAACAATCTTTTGTTTTTTCATTAGATGAAGTAAAACATATTCTGATTTTAAGGCCGACATCGATTGTATCTAAAATTTGCACAAAATTTTGAAGGTTATTAGGCGGAACTGTAGGCTAACAAGAGAAAGAGCTTTATGATCTAGCAAGTAAAATAAAGAAAAAATTGAGACATGAGAGGTGGAAGCTGCAATGATAGCATTGGTAATCATTGCAAACTGTTACAGAACCCTTGTCTGTCTATTCGCGCACCACGTTAAAACAATTAGTTCAGTGTCGTTTTTACGTTTATATAATATTTTCTATTTATTCTAGAGTATCAGGCCTACCAAATAAAGAATTCTAATTTTGAACATTAGCATATTGACATTTCCACATATGTATAACTTGTGTATACAAGAGATAGGACGCACCTAGGTAGGTACTACGTATAAATAGTGTTGTGGTTAATCATATATAAATTTCTATTTAAATTTGATTTACTGTGTGATAAAACTAACAATCTTAGATATCAACAGTGGGGTAACAATAGGGTGGCAGGGTTGGCAAAATGCCACGGGCCCCCGACCCAAGAGGGCCCCTGCCCAAGAGATACTATGTTCTATGGATGAATGTTAAGTCCCCCATACGCATTGGGCTAGCGTGAGGGACTACAGACCATTCCCTCTCGCCTAAGAGAGGAGGCCTATGGCCATTAGTGGGACATATATAACGTGTAATTGAGTACGCTGAAATCTCGAAGTTTATTAAAATTAAACTGAGTACAACGTGACGATTTTTACTGATTGGGTCCCATCAAAAGAATTTGCCACGGGCCCCAGATGGTATAGTTACGCCACTGGATATCGATGTGGTAAGACAGTATATTCTTAACTATTATCTTTTTCATGCAATTCCCACGATTGTCTAGCATACACTTAGGTCAGGGCCGCATTATTTCTTATTCTCCAAATATTTCCCAAAGATTGTTCGTTCTACAAATCATTAGAAAACTAGTAAATCAATCACTACAGATCAGATCTACAGACTGGCGTTTCCTAACTAAATATGTGTATGTGTGTATACATAATTAACAGGGCTCAGCCATTATTATCAGAGGGTGCAGAGCGTGGCATAAAATCCAGAAGTCATGGTGTATGAATTCGTAGAGGTTTGGGGTTTGTTAGGTACAAAAAGGCAATTACTCTTATCCCAAGACACAGACGCAACGCAACGCCCGGAAAACGACTTTCAAACAAGCAGAAAGCTTAAGGCGAACCACATTGCAAAAATTGATTGAGTTATTTCGAATAGATACCCTAAGATATTAGGAAATCTAGATAATGGCATGAAAATTTGAAAGCTACGGTTCCAAAGATTTATGTCTCGAAGATTACTCAACAATTAAATTTCTAAGCACGTAATATCTACCTACCCGAATGGCAACGGTGTCAATACGTTGTTAAGTCGTAAGGACGTAATAAAAAATATTTTTCTAGTTTTATACGATGTTTAAAAAAGTAGAGCACCATGATAGCAGATACTGTATTTGTTTATAAGCTAGGTTTTCGAATTTCAATATAATTTATATATTGTGAATCGAGCAGGATCTGTGATATGAAACAAACGACAATAGTATATGATAATAATGATGTTACTCCATAGGCCGATAGCGCAGCTCAACTATGACGTCATTGAAGATTCGGGTCATAGATCTGCCTTGGGCTTTTAGTTTGTGTGTCAAAGGATACGACTTTATTACTAAGTGAGGTCAAATGAACGCTCGAGGAAATCCCATAAATGCTAATGTAAAGAACATGATAAAGAAATGTTACGCCTACATGTATATTAAATAAAATAGTTTATACGTAGTCGAATAAACGTTTTACAAATTATGAAAGCTTGGTTTTTAATTAACATAAATTAGTTTTTTAACATTATACATTCTCAAGGAATCTCTGCGAAGAGGTAATTCTCGGGTTATAATTCATAGAGGTCAAAAGCGTATTCAAAACTAAGCAAAACCTGCATTCAGAAAATATACGACCATTACGATCCTAAATTATAATTTAAGTCACAATTATTATATTTTGTTTCAGGCCGCACATGTACTCGTGTTATGTGCATTAGTAGCTATTTGCGTCGCCGAGACACAACGGCCGCCAGTCTCAGATACAGCACTAGATGACGCTCTCAATGATAAGCGTTTCATACAACGACAGCTGAAATGTGCGCTTGGTGAAGCGCCCTGTGATCCAATTGGGAAGAGACTAAAGAGTAAGTTTATATTATTTATTAATATATATACTACTATAAATGGCCGTTGAAAACAAAATAATATTAAAAAAGAAATACGGGTAAAATTCCTCTTTTTATACCTATTAATTTTAATTTTTACAGCATTGGCACCATTGGTCCTGCGAGGAGCATGTCCTCAGTGCTCGCCGCAAGAAACAAAACAAATACAACGCACGCTTTCGTATGTTCAAAGAAACTTCCCACAACAATGGGCTAAAATTGTACGTCAGTATTCTGGCTAAAGCTAGAATTAGCTAACGATAAGGAAATACTTTTATTTATACTATTAATTATGAAAGTACATTATGACTATGAGACATGAGCGACAAAAATAAAGACGCAGACTTTGTAAAAAAAGCGCGGGAAACTGTTCATAGAAGTATCATTAATAATAATCAAAATTTTTGCGAAATATCGTATTATATATACGTACGTAATGTATAAGTACTTATTACAATATATGTAGTAATTTTGTCATGACTCATGACATGATCTTACCTACTCTAGAATAAGAACTAGCATTAGCATAGTTTAGTTCTTATTCTAAGTTAACTACTTATTAAATTTAAGCTCACAGTCTAAAGAAAAGAAAAGCGTTAAAGTTACGAAATATTTTTTAGGTAAATTTTGTTGTGCAAAGTTTTTTTGTTAATTATAACGTTTCAAATCCTCAAATTATTAAAATCAATCGATTGATGTATTATTTGTAAATATGGATAATTTCTGCTTTATTTTATCCTGTCCACGTACTTAATCATTGTAATTTATTGTAGGTATTTAAAAAATATTCATTGACTTGAGCAAAGTTATCCATATTAATATATTGTAGTCTTTAGATTTATAGTAGAATAGTTACAACTCTTGTTCAAGTAAATGTTACTTGGATTATAATATCATTGAAATTAGGTACAACAAAGGTTACCGTAACAAGCCTATTTAGATCAATAATAAAGAAAAAAGGCTTAACGTCCCGTCTATATTTTTAACGATTTCTCAATAAATTTTATAAAAATAACGGCTTGATTTTTATTTTGTATCCTAGAATAATCTGAACTATACATTTGTTTAAGTAATGTTGATAATATAATATGTCTTATCAACAATACCATAAACTATTAATGTATGTAAACGTTTAAACGATTAGAATAATTAGGTAAATAAATACTGGATAGTATAGTAATGATAAATTAATTGCCGTAAATGTAGTGGTCATTCTATTTTAAGTGTAGTCAAGAAAGTGAGTTTTAGACTCGTTATTAAATTACTAATGATTCATATAGGTACTTACTAAAATTTGTTTAAACATGTTTCATATTTGTATTGTACTCAATAAGAGCCTACCAGCGCTGTGCTATATGTAAAAAAATAGAACAATAAATATTGGCATTCACAGTGAAAAAAAATATTATTCCATTTATTTTAGAGTAAACATATAAAAAATCGTTGTCCTTAGTCATATACTGTTTTTTCAAAATAATGCATGTGATTTATTGATCCTCATCTCCCAAGTGTGAAGACGTGATGTTAACGAATTTTTTTTTTAAACGTAATCATTATTATAGTCTGTTAGTTCTGTAAGTATCGACATAAAATCAGTTAAGAGTCTGTGGAAAATAAAACGTAGGCTATAATTTATGTTACAATATATTGTACGGCCACAGAGTAATAATAATGTCCAGATCTCATGATTTTTTTAATGTTGGTGTATACTGACGCTGTCCTCTTTATTACTTCCGTTAGTCGTTTCATTCAGTTTATTATAACATCTCGTAATTTCATACAGTTTTAAAAATAAAAATCTTTTTTTAATTTAAAAATTAATATTTTATTAAATATTATAAAATAGTTAGAACTATAGTGTTGAATATTTTTAATAAATTAAATTAAAAGTAACTCATTTATTGCATCAGGCTGACCAACCAACACAATTTAGGTATATGAGTACGCAGTCGGTGAATTTATTTACAACTATTATTTTGCAACCTATGACAATTGAGAAGCAATATATTTTGATTGTATTTAACTCATTGTGATTTTTATGAGACGTTAAGTACAGTTGATATATATATATATTTGAAAACCGGAATGTTATGGTGACAGTGTTCTTGCTGGGGTAACTGAAGAAATATGGTCGTGTGTGTTGCTTGAATTCTGGTGAAAAAGATGTGTGATCAAACTGAAGTAAATTATGCTGATGGAGACGTTGTGTGGGTAAAATTGGGTTCTTGCTTTTGGCCTGGCGAGGTCGTTGGCATAGAGAAGCTACCTACCGACTTCATCACGTCTTTTAAGAAGCCACCAATAGCTGTTGTAAAATTCTTTCAAGAAGATACATAGTAAGCATGACATATATTATATAATTTATAACTTTATAGTTATAATGTCGGGCTACCTTTGTTTACAATATAATACCTTTAAAATACACCAAAAAAAAATCAAACAAAGATGACATATTGGAAGTTACCACTACAAGCCTTACTGTTGTTTCTAGATTAACTATTTTGAAGGTTTCGAATCAACTTTTGATTCTCAGACATTGTAAAACTATTTTTATAATATAGAGATTGTCTCCACTCAACTGTTATATTATTCATTTCAGTGAGTATGTAAAGAATCACTATGCAATTTACAAATATGACTGCAGTCGCAAAAATGAATTCATTCTTAAAGGATTAGGTAAGTAAAATGTGGTAGTTATGCATTTTTTGTTTTTATAAATTTATGTATTTGAAATCACTTTAAATTACCACAAATATATTTATGTATCAGTTACACTTGATGTTTTGCCTTTATTAATTAAATTCTCTTATAATTCAGTATGTTCACCACTGTTAAAAATTCAAAAGTATTTATAAAATGTAGTTAATACAACACTCGCTACAGTATTTCTGCTGTTAGTTGAATGAAATCAATGCTAGTTCTGTGACTGAAATATTTTAATTTTAGGGCAGGCAATACCATAGAGTAATAGTTGACCCCTGTCTGTTCAAATGTATGATAATTAATTCAGAAAACCATAGAAACTGTCTGTAAAGATTACCTTACTAATATTTATTATTGTATTTTACAGATATGTACAGAAAGAAACATGGACCAATGGAGAAGTTTCCTGAGGATGTTATCCGTGCAGAAACAGCAGTAGGGGGCGATATTGAGATATTGACAAGAGATGAATTTCAAGAGACTAAAAAAGAAAGCTATGCTGATCTTTTTGCTGACCCTAGAAGAAAAACACCTGCTTCTACCAAAAAAGGTATAAATATATCTACTGCTATGCGCCGCCTTGTCATGAATACACTAAAACTCACACATATATGTAGATTAGGCTGTAGGACCTTTAATCCACAAAAAGTCAATTTAATTAATCAATGTTTATATGTCTTAGATAAATAAAATTTAGTCAAAGTAAATTTTTTTGTTTAATTTGTTTGTTGTTTAAAAAAAATAATTTTACAAATTATTTTTTGTAAAGAATTCTTGCTATATTTAATTTATATGTAGAAAAAGGGTTTTTTTGCCAAAACGTGTCAAAATGTCAAATTAATACAGGCATTGCATTTTACCAACTATGAGTGTGCAAATAAATATTAGTACAAAAATATAGAAACCAATTTAATAATAATACTATCTTGTATTACATTTACTAATATGTTTGACTTGCAAGTCTTTTATTTTCATATAACATTTATATGTCTTAATATTGTATCTTAAAAATATTAGTGGTGTAAATTGGAATCTTTCTGCTTACAGTCGACTCTCAATAATTTGAAACTCAAGGGACCATAGATAAATTTCAATTTACCAAGAGTTAAAAATAACATGCGTTTAAATAATTATGAGGGGAAGAGGGGACTCAAGTATATAAGAGTTTGATCAAATCTTGTGACTAAATATTTCTATATTATTATGTATTAAGAAATAAATACGGTAATTATTATTTATTTCGAAAAGACGTCCGTAATCTTTTTATGAGTGAGCGACTTCAGTCTAACTTTGTCATGATGTCATCAAACATTAACATGACTTATAAACAAAGTTTAAAAAAAGATACTGGAATACCCACTTAACGAACCCAAATCTCATTTATGTATACAATTAACCGGTCTGCACATGTATGTAAATAAACAACAGGTCTGTGCATGATAAACACTTTAAATTAAATTGAGTTGGGAAGCCCGGACTTCAAATTATGGCATGTTGTTAAACAAAAACCATCCCATCAATTTCAAACTCGTGAGGGGATGAATTACCATTGATTTTATTTAATTTATCAAGTATTTTTAAGGGACTGGAAAAAATTCAAATTAATGAGTGTCAAATTATCGTGAGTCCACTGTATATAGTTTGCTAGTAAAATATATGGTGGAATAAATCCTATTCCGATTTCCCAAAATATTTTTTTTATATTCATATAAAAACTAGGATCTGGAAAATGATGGAGCTAATAAATAAGTCATTAATATAAATACATATATTAACCTTTTTTTTTTCAGGAAAGAATGCAAAAGGCAGGCCTTCTGATATTTCTAAGATTTCAACACCAATTAGAAAGGTAATTTATTTTTGATCCATGTTTGTACTTATTATATAATGCCCTTTTGTTTTTTGTTTGTAGTAATTTAAGTTCTAAAATCATTGTTACCTTATCAAATAACCTGTAAATTAACCTAAAATTAATGACTCCTTTGCTTTCCTTTTTTACATTGTATTAAGTACAAGGATATTCTGTATACTTTTTACCTATGATAATATAAAATTAAGTTAATGGTAATTGGTTTGCCTGTTATTAAACACTACAACTGCAGTAAGACATTATGAGAACTTTGGCTGTTATATCTGCTTATTGCTCAGGCTCATTCTTTTATTTTTCAGTTAAATAAGCTCCAAGGCCAATATTACAGTTAATTAAATATATTTTATTTTAAAATTGTATGAAATAATAATATATTATACAAGTACATATAATATGGTAAAAGTCTATTATTCTTGTCTATACTATCTATATCCATACTATTATATCTGCTAAAATTCAGTTTATATTTTTTTAAATTGTATTTCAATTTCTATATTAATTTCTGTTTTTTTTTTATTCCACGTCAATATAATATAATTTATTTTATTAAATTCTAGCGCAAAGAGAAGACCAACTATCAAGTACACATATTAGTACAGGGTTCTAAAACACCAAACGCTTCGGAAGAAGTAACGCCGTCTACAAGTAGAGCTGGTTCAGAACCACCTGAAGAGAAGCCAATGGAAACCGACAGTAGCCCTTCAAAATCAATTCCTTCAAATAGCACTCCCACAATGTCAAGTGCTGGTATTTATGCTTGCCATTCTTGTCCCTTTTCTACTTCTCGTCTGAATGTCCTCATTTTACATAACAAAACTCACAGCACAACATTTACACCTTATATACCTACACCAATCAAAAAGAAACCCTTAAAAAAAGCAAGTCACCAAAATCTACGTCCGCCACTTCGAAATCTACAAAGCCTCGTAAACCCCGACAAGATAAAATAGATATAGAAACAGATAAAAAAGGACAGAAACGAGAAGCAGAAAATAATGGGATTGATAACAATTTACCTGATACAAAAAAAGTAAAAACAGACGAAGAAATTAAGAGCAGCTTATTAGCTGATTGGGATGATGGAGATGAGGACTCAAATGAAGAAGAAACAATTGCCACAGCTAGTTCTCCTGATGTTCCTGTGGCTGCCGGATCCCCAGCTGTTCCTACATCGGCTGAATTGCCTACCGATCAAGTATCAAGTGAATGTGAACAGCAGGAAACGACAGACAACAAAAAGGTTGAACTTCTACCTTCAGATAAACCAGAAACATCTAATGATGCTAAATACGACTTTTGTGAAGACGAAGATTGGCCTGTAGAGGCAGATGTTGGAAGAAAAATTCCTCGCGTTAAACCCTTAAAACGAAAAGAAGACATGAAGAGCCTCAGTATAGATGAAAATGATGTGGCTAGAGAAGTAGCAGTATTGCTAACTAAAACCAATGTGCCCGAGTTACCATCTGCTCCAGAGCCTTTAAAAGTAGAGGAAAATTTTCCGGAACCTTCGATTGTAAAATCTCCGGATAAAAAAACTGAAAATTCTCCTGGATTGGGCGAGCCACCCGAAAAAAAAGTCGATGGTGAAGCTAACAGTCAAAAACCTATTTTTAAAACTAAAACGTTTTTTCGTAGTAGACATTCAAGAAGTCAAGATGCAATAGGGAAATATGTTGCAGAACAATTAAATGCAGCCGAGCGTCTTGACATGCTTGATAATGATATAAATGGTTCTGAAATGTCGTCATCGCCAGAGCCCATTATTTCCCCTCCCATAGAACACATAAAGGTTGCTCGATTAGCTCCTAAAATTCAACTTAAAAAATTGAATGCAGAAGCAGCACAGTTGCGTGAAAAAGAAAAGTATGAGTTAGAAAAGTTACAAGATGGCGGTGAGGAAAAAGGATCTTGTAATGAAGAAAATTTGATTCTTGATACTACAATAGAAAAAATAACTACTCAAAAAATTGTTACTGAAACCAATATATTAGAAAGTTTTAATGATATTCCTTCGAATGATGATAGTAATAAAGATTCCAGTGAAAATATGTCAACAGCTGAAAACCTGAACACTGAAGTAAATAACAGCCCAGAAGAATCATTTACTGAAAGAGAGCAATCCAACGATGTTATCCATAGTCATCAGGAATGTACTTTATCAAGCATAGATAAGGAGGATATGAACGAAGATGTAGAAACTGCACAGGAAGTTATTGAAACACAATATAAGTCGTATATGAGTGAATCTACTGCATCTGCCGTTGATGCCTTACTGAGTGTTTCAAGAGAAGCTGATAGAGTTACAAAAGTTATTAGTGTTGATCCACCAGAAGACCTCTTTGAAGATGACCTCAAAGAAAGCGCTCTAACTTCTAATATTAACACATTCGAGATATCATCAAATGGCATAGAAAATGAGATACCAAGGATTAACTCACCAGTTCAGCAGGCCACAGATCTTAATACAAACACATCAGATAAGCCTTTTACTTCTGAAAAAGAAATTATTCAACAACTTTGTGAATCTGATCTATCAAAAGTAAATATCCAAATGGATGATTTACCGAAAACCGATGAAAATGTAGAAAATAACGAACCAATTTCCGAAGAAATACATAATGGTGATGATGATAAGAAAAATGAAGTTGACTTAAAACAAGACGACGAGACACTAAAAGTTATTGCAAATACACCATCTGAATCGGACTTGCAAATTGCAGAAGCTTTAATTAATTTACCTTCTACAACCATGCAAAATAAAGTTTCTATAGCTTATACAGATGAAATAACGTCGGCAGGTAGTTTTGAAAGTAAATCAACTGAAGATGTTATCTCCAAAGATACTATTATTGAAAATTTTAATACTGACTTGCATGAAAAGGTTATTGAAGATAATAAAACAAATACTTCTGTTCCATTACTATCAAATGACATCCGATTTGAGAGCGAAGAAGAAAAAAGTGAAAATTTGAATGCCGCTCAATCCTTGGTACAAATGTCGGAATCAATTGATCATAAAATAAATATACCTGAGGTTACAACTCCATGCAAAGACAAGTCCGGTCCCGTTGACCCTATTAATATTAAAAAACAAAGGTATAATGATAAAACCCCTATTAAACTATTAAATGAAAATGTTAAGGAAAATGATAAACTAAATGGAAACAAAGGAAAAATAGAAACAACATCGAAACTCTTAAAAATATTAGAAGAACCCAGCACTTCTAGAGTCACTATTACAAATAATGCGATTGTCAATAAAAAAGTAATTGTTCCTCCAAAGGGTAAAATTTTAAATACTCATGTTAACAAATCAGTGATCAAACCTAAACAGGTAGCTAAACAACAAATTATAATTAGACGTACGACACCAAGCAAGTTACTTAATAATGTTACGGAAGTCACAACTGCCGATAAAATTATTTTGTCACGTACCAATAAGGCCACTGCCGATGGATCTGCAGTACAGAGCTACACTATTCAAACAACACCCAATATGCAAACGGAGAAAAACACAATTATAATTCAGCCAAAAATAAGAAAAATTACGAAAACTGCCCCCAAATTGCAGAAAATTAAACCACAAATAACATCACTTCCTACAATAATTAATAACAAGTTATCTAAAGAGTCAGGGAAACAAGCTGATACAGTTTTCGATATAAATTCTATGCCAATTGTTATATCTGACGATGTTTTAACGCCAGAAAGCATTGAAAAAATGCCTATTGTTATGTCAGATGGTAATATAATTACTTCATCGGCTTCTAAAGTAATAAAGAATAAAAAAATAATCACGAGTGAAAAAATAACAGTTACATCATCTTCGAATAAACAGGATAATAAAGGAATTTCAACCCATCATATTGTTCATGATGTTAATAAATTGACTCCAAATATATTATCTAAATCATCTAAATTAAGGTCTTCCAAAAGTATGTTAGTGATAGATAAAGCTACGGGAAAACAAAAATTAATCATGACCAAGTCTGATGCTGCTAATAAAGGTATGAAACAACCTCAAAAGCTTATACAAACTTCCCAGAATAGTCCTAAAACTGAGAAATTTGTTATTTTACCTAAAACTAACTCCCCGCGACCCGCAAGAACCCAGAAAATCGTCATCGACCCACAGACTGGGAAAGCACACGTTGTAGTCGAAAAGGGACCACAAAGTGTCCCTGTATCTGAGAGTAAACCTGTTTCGGCAAAGCTAATACCTTCATCTGCAGACTCAAAGACTCCTGGAAGTACTGTTATGATTATTACCGATGAGCAAGGTACGCTATCGAGAATAGTTCTTACGCCGGAACATGAGAAAATTCTTTTTCCAAACAAACAACAACCAAATGTTTCGCAGTTAAAAACAATTACACACCTTATCTCTACAAATGCCTCTACACAGCAAAAAAGCATTATCACGTCAGTAGCGGCCGCAAAGACTCCAACAAGGATTGTTTCAAAGCCACAAAAAAGTGCTATTATCACCTCAAAAGGGCAACTCATAGTAGGTGGACGATTAGCACCTACTACTCAAAATATCGCTCCACTACCAGAAATTAGGCCTGCTACAAAGCGTCTTGCTGAACCTAAAAAGATCGCTCCTATGATTCAAAAACAGTCGCCAGAACCATTAATTTTCCTGCAAAAATCGGGTACGGTAATGCAATTGACTGCTTCTCAATTTGAACATTTGCAAAGAACAGGTCAAATTATACAAAAAGTTCCTGCACAAGAAAAGGTTATAGTTCAGAAGACAATTACAATGTCGCCGACTGAGACAATAGTTGCGGCTCAGAAACCCAGAGCACGCAAGCAGCAGACCGATTCGGCTGCTCCGACAAAAAAAATTAAACATGAAATTAACATTGCGCCAGCACCACCCCCTGTTCTTGTTCCTGCCCCTGCTCCTTCCCTAATTCCGGTGCCTGTCCCAGCCCTTACACCAATATGTTCTACCACAACCAATCTGCCACTTGCAACCAATAATAATGTTCCAACCAACGCAAAATCTACCCTCTATTCTAACATGGACAATTTCGAAGAATTACTTCCGACAACAGCAATCGCTCGTCCTGCTGAGAGTGTTCTTGTTCCGACAGAACAAAACTCACAAGCTCCTGCGGCGCCCCTTTCCGATGGGCAACTGCTGGCAGTGCCTGGAGAGCATTTTGGGGGACCTCAGGGGTCCTTTTATCTTTGTGTTGAGGAAAATGGCACTTTTACTGCCATTGATAACCGCCCATTAGTTTTGGAAAATAATCAACTAGTTCCGATGCCGGAAACAATTCCCGTCATACCTCCTCAGCCCGAGAGAAGGGATATTCTGGAGGCAGCACTAGCTAACAGCGATGTTTTTCACGCTGAAAGTACTCGCGAAGAGGCACCTGATTTTCGAGATCTCAACGCTAACGTCTCCGTTCACTGCCGAGTGTCTGAAACTAGCACTACGCTAAATCAGCCAATCATGACCCCAGTCGAAGTACCGTCGAAAGTGGTCTCTGAACCAGCCGTGCCTTCAAATTTAGATGATGGTTTGGCTGTGATTGGCGTGACACCTCACACTGTACCTACGTCTCTGGAGCTTCCGATTACTGTGACAGATCCGCGCATAGCACCTAAAACTACAGACCCTTTAAGTAACAGTAACTACAGAACGTCCCTGTTGCCGTCGCCCAGTACAGAGATGACTTTTGCGGTTACTGAAGACAGTGATGTATCGATGGTGGGCCCTATTTCTATGCCTCTTTTAACGGAAGAGGACTCCGTAGGTAAATCTATGCCTATATTAATAGACGAGATAACGGAGAGAACGATATCGTCTGTGGAATCGACAGTAGGCTCGCCGTCGTCTATCGACGTACGAGAATCGGAAACGGAAGATGGTCAGTGGCCCCGAAGGTTGCTAACGCCCGGATCAGATATATCAGAAACTTCAGTGGAGATCCCAATGCAGCCCTCAATTCAGCTTTCTGTTAGTGATCTATCTCATAATAATAGTTAAAAGATTAAGTTAATAACTAATGCTAATACAAGATTGATAGAGAGCTATGGACGCTAAGGTGCAATAGGAAGACACCAATTGATCAAAAAAGTTTTCCGACTCATGTATACATGTGATCTGGTTTTGTGCTAATGTTACACATTTGAAAGGACTAATTGGTATTGAAAATGGCTTAATATCATGTGCGTGTTAGAAACATTCACAAAATATGTAAATATTTCACTAAGTGTGACTGATCATTGAGCTATTCATCTCAACATTTTTATTAATTATATAATATGCACAATGCATGTTTACTCTTAAGGATTTTAAATGTAAATTAAAAATTTATTATAACTATATGATATTGTTGGATCATATTTGTAATATATGAAAGTTAGCTATATTGTAATATTTTTTTATGTCAATCAAAATTGTGGATAAATTAGCATTACATACTTACACATCGAGACATTTATAAATTATCATTATAAATTACAAAACATTTATAGAAATACTATGTATTTGCGTTAGTTTATTTGTCTGATGGCGGATTTAAATAAATAATTAAAGCCTACAGTGCTAGGTTTGTTTTGGTCGTAGAAATCCTCGCGTAAATGAAATGACTAGAATATTAGACCATCATATTTTTTAAGTTCGAAGGTTGATTGTGTAAATAATTATTAAATAAGTATGTTTCATACTTTTATATATAATATATATTTATAGAGGTATATATTTTTACGTGATTTAACAAGTTTTTAATTTCCACAGCGAAATTTTAATTTACAAACGTACCATACCATCAAATAACTGTAAAGTGCGAGATTTTTGTGACGCGAGTTTGATAGCTATCACTCTCATAGTGTTTATGAATACGACCGAATTATTTATATGTCTACTAGCCTCTTACGAGTATTGAATTAGATTAGTTCATGATGACACAAAATCTCGATCCAGCCAATATTTTCTGTTTTAAGCAAATAAAGTGATGGAAATATGTAGCTAAGTCAATACGATAAATGTAGGTCTCGATGGTACTTTCTCATTAATAGACAGAATTTGGTAATCGAATTGTTAGAATATGATTATCGTAATCTAGAAATATTAAGTACAATATTTGTTGATGTAATTTCTAAACTGAGTTTCAAGTGCACTGATGTGTGTAATATAATGAAGTGAACTTCTATGTAGTTTAAAACTTTAATAAATAAAAACATTTTATGTATCGTTTTATTTGTATCTCTTATATTTTTTATTACCTGTTTGCTTTCGACTGAACAACTAATTCGTAAACCCATATTCTTTGACTTTATGTTTAATACTGTACTGTAAAATGATTATACAATATATATATACATATATATTTATTGATATACATCTACTAGATATATTAAAGATTAAAGTGCCATTCGTAATTGCGAACTATGTAACGTACTTTTCTATAAAGGTACGCCTAAGAATAATTACTACTAGCATTTTAGAGTTCGAACTCTGATATAAATATGGCCGGTGGATTTATTAAGAGTAGCAATCAAATTTTGTAACTAAATAAAATATTAAGGCCTCTTCTTTGGTCAATCAAAATTATTAAAAAAAGAAAAGTAAAGTGTAATAAAAATATGTAGTTATTCATAGGACATAATAGAAAAATTAAAACAACGAATATGTTATAGTATTTATTTGTATTAATGTCTATTCTCACAATTCTTTTTAATTCAAGACTTTTTGACAACCAGATAAATAAATCATGAAATGTATTAATATCTTTTATTTTGTGTACTTATTAGAAAATATCACATTATTTAAGATATATTTTTTTTCCCTATAAGGAATTGCATGCAACTAAAATATAATAGGTAGTACCAACGAGCTATTATTATGTTTTGGTGAGTCAAAAAATCTTGAATGCTATAATCTGTTTCAAATGCAGTATAGTATATCTTCAAACTCGTCTTTTGGTAAACGTCAAACTATTTTTTTTTATTTGTTTCGGGTAATGGTTATGGTTATTGGGTTAAACTTAAATAAAACTACACACTAAAGTAACAATTACTAATTTATAAATTCGTTTTTAGATATGTGTAGGTAACAACATAATTGTACAGTTTCTGACTTAAGTTTTACCTATAATACTCTTTAGATTGGTTAACAGTTCAAACGATGCCAAATCTTCAACGATTCTTAAATACTGTTACATAATTAGTAAAAAAGTTTTTGTACAACTATCTACATCAATAATTAAAAATATCACATACGCAAGGCTCACAATACAAATTGAGTTAATATCGATAATTTGTGAAGATAGCTCTATGAGATTGACGAAGTATTCTATACAATCATTAATCCCAATGGTAGAGCGACAGGCAAGTTATTTTTAAAGTTTTAGATGCATAATGATATTAGGACTTTGACGTAAACAATAGTAATAAATACTTGCAATCATATTATTTAATTGGAAAGTGTTTTTAATAACTTTCTACTTATCGATAACACTCAAGTTTGAATACCATGAGTTGCATAGCTAATAACGTATTAATACAGCGAATGATGAAATTCTGACGAACTCTGTCTAAAATAAAATTCGACATAAATATAATATATACATTGTTCGTGAAAGAACCTTAACAAGATAAATTACCACGCCTTAAAACTTCAATAAAAAATCAGGCTTATTAAATCACAAAAACGGTGCTATAGATTGAGTGTGTTTCATAAATGGCATAAGCAATATTTAAAGTTGTTCGTAGAAGTTCATGGCTTAAGGATTTGAGACGTGGTTCCTAATTTACATTTGTTTAGAAATATGATACAGCTAATACGTTATCGCTTAATGACTCACGGTAGAGTGTGTTACTGTAAAGCCTGTCGTGTAGTGTTGGGCAGGAAGAGGCACATCAGACCGCCGCTGGCCAGCAGCACAGCTACGATGAAGGTAGGGGCAGGGCAGTAGGTATCCAGTAGTGTGGCGATCACCACGTTCCCGATAATACCTCCCAGACGCGCCGCTACCATAGACACGGCTACTCCAGTAGCTCTGTAATTGTTATGAACATCTTAAATTATGAATGTAGCAAAATGTTACGGAGTTATAAGATCCGAAGTCGGTTCACAAAATACTAGCCTTCTATACTTTAAATTTCTAAGAAACTTTATCTCAAAAGAACTTTTCAGTAATCGAGCATATGGAAAGTTTTTACCGAAAGTAGAATCTCGGTTAGTAATTTTAAATCATTACATGCTAAATACTTAAGTACAAATTGATCAATTTCTCATCACTTCTATTACCGTAAGTTTGTAGGGAAGACTTCAGTGATGAGACAGTCGAGTGACGCGTTGCCGCAAGATATTACCGAACTAAAGATGGCGCTGACTATCAAGTTGTTAGTCTTATTGTACACGAAGTACATGGCGGCAGAACACGTGCCCGCTGAGAACGTTGCGAATACTGAAATTTAAGGTAAAAATTACACTTCACTGGAAGTTGTGTATCCCGGCTTGGGTTGGGCACTGTAAACCGGTAAAAATTGAATTAGATACATACAGAAATGTGTGTCCTATTAAGGGCTTACGGAATTTTAAACGATTATTCTATAGACATACGTGTGCTAATTTTTTCTCACCACGCAAACTCTGGCCACATAACGTGCTATAATTAGACATACCTAAAAAGAACTTCCTGCCTAGTCTATCCATTCCAAGAACTGCGAAAATATTAGAAGGTATCGCTGCAGCAACAGTGATTAGAGACTCCATGAAGACGTCAGAGTTTATGTGGGAGTCGCAGTGAGCTTCTGCAGAATGTGTTCCGTATTGTGTCACGTAAGCTGTCACTTGGCAAATGTCGGCTTCAGCGTTATCGTGCGTGCGGGACCACTCGTCGAAGCGGTTAAACATCTCAGGGAACCACATCATTAGACCGTAGTACCTGAAAATATAAAAATTCTAGAATTCCATAATTAACTTAAGGTTATATATATATATAGCTGTATTTGAAAAACAAAATTGCTTATGGTCTAAAACTAAATTTTTCAATAAACAAATTACGTACCCAATATGGAAAGTGAAATTAATTGTGATAGAAATCGTCGTAAACTTCAGAATAGGCGGTACAAATAACTGCTTGCTGTGTTCCACAATATCACTTAACATTCTCCTTAACTTAGACTTCGGTTCTTTAGCTTCAATCTGCTTTTCTTGTTTAGGATGCATCGGCTCTTCTACTAGTAGCTGCTTAACTGGGTACTCCTCCTTACTCCTACCAGTGTTCATCATATAGATTCCTTTAAAGACTTCTAAGGCATCTTCATGGCGACCGGTGGATATCAAAAACTTTGGTGATTCAGGCAAAAGGAATAAAAGCGCAGCCACTATAAACGATGGCAGTGACATCACGAGTAAGAATATACGCCACGAGTTGTAAATGAAAGCACCAGATTGTACGCCGATCTCTGCAAAACAAGAGAACTTTTATTAAAATTAAGAAATCAATTAATAGTTATATTGTAGCTTTTTCTCAAAATATATTTTCACTTTAAACAATAATAAAATTAAATCTATATAAGTATATACATATAATATATTAGATTAAGCTAGAATACTTTAAATTACAGGTATTGAGGATACGTACCACTTGGTATGATAACCCAAGCGAGTCCGGCCACGAAGAGGTTGCCAAGAGTCCAGAAAGCAGCCATAAAACTCAACATAGCACCACGCTTTTTCTTCGGCTGGAACTCAGCGAAGTACGACCAGATGACCGGGCCTGAACCTCCCAAACTGCACAAAAAGAGAAAATTTTATTCATAAATATTGTGTTTATCTATAAAACAATTGCGATTAATGCGTCGTAATAAGTCAATTAAGTGACAATGTTTTCTCTTTAATTTAATTGCGTACCTAACAGAGATGAGAATGAAATATTCACTTCGAAACATGTATATACTTACGCTGCTCCATTCATGAATCTAAACAGCATGAAAAGCTCGTAGTTCTGGCTGAAGGAGGAAGCGACGATGGCCAAGGCGTTGATGATAGATATAGCAATGAGGACTCGCTTGCGACCTAAAGTATCTGCTACGGAGCCCCACGCGTACGCGCCCACCATCATGCCGATGAAGATTATGCTGTTTAGCCATCCCTGTATGCAAACAATATAAATATTCAACTTCACTTCGTGCAATTAGTCTATAGTTGTAAAACAATATATTACGTAAATAGATATATTGTTTTTATAGTTCTAAAATTCGCACGGCTCAAAGTTGTTTACATAGTGATATCACTATTACATCTGATGGTCATGAAACGTATAACCGACACATTTTAATAATTTGAAGCATTGACGAAATCATCATGTACATGATGAGTGGATTTCCCAAAAGGTTAACTGCAAAACCACATAACCTAACAAGCATCTTTAACACATATTGTTCAAACATTAACAATAGTTATTCTTAGAAACTTTGGTTATTTTAATATAACAAACAATTCCTGGTAGGTTAATAAAATCTTAGTAAAACATATCTAGGAACTTGTAAATTGTATTCAAACGCACTTGTGGAGTCATTTTCATTACATTGTAAAGAGATGTTCATTGAAATCTGACGACCGCATTGGGAAGAACTATTCTTTACCATTTAGTGAATTTCACTTTAGATATAAGAACCAGAGTTTGCCCATTGATTTAAGTTTTCAAACATGCATTTATAAAATGTTCAATGCCACTAACCTTTGTCTGAGTGGTAAGGTCTAGGTCGCACTGTGCTGATGGTAGGATGAAAGACATGGAGATGACGTCCATCTCCTCTGAGGTGCTGACGAGGCCGCACACGGCCAGCAGCAGGTAATGGAAGCGGCCATAGTCTGTAATTCCATATTCAAAATCTTATATACCTACTTGAGGGAATACTCGTATATGTATTGTTAATAAGTCATATTAAGTAGGTACAGATTAGATGCCCAGTGGAATTGTTTATCCTGAGTTTGTAATAGGTCTCGTTCTATTAAAAATTTTTGGCACTTTAAACATCTGATAGGTCTACCAAAAGTAAATAATTTAAGAGAAATAGTACGTATTCATATTATATAACTAAACTAAACTGGATCCTCGACAACGCATGCAATAAAATTTATTTGTTTTTGTTGTTAATTGAAACGCTTAGTATGAGAACGTCCCAATAAAAACGATCGTATTTCGAATTCTGCAGATACACGACCATAATATTGTCACGCCACTGTATCCTGTACGTACGTAAACAAAGCTTACTCGTGTCAAAGTATTTCTTAGAAGGCCTACGAGTCTCGTACTCCAAGGAATTGCTACGTGAGCGCTCTGCAGGCCTCATTCATTAATTACTCATTCATAACAACACATTACTTGAAGGCTTCTAAAGGTCTGGGAATTTAAAATTCAAATGTTTTTACATCAATGCGGGCAGCGGTTAGCCTTAAGCTTAACTGAGTTTTTGTGCACGTCTTAACAAGTTGTTGTTGTCTCAGTGACAATAAAGTAAATTTTATTATTATAAATAATTATGATTGTCGTTGAAGTTCCTATTCGCTCTTACAATTGATAAGTTTTGGTCAAAAGTCACAACTATTTCTAGAATATGATGTTCAAAATATTAAATATCTTTACAAAACTCTTCATAAAACATTTGGTCAAAAGTTCTCTCTTTACAGCATATTTATGCACAGACTTGGATGAATATTATAAAGAATCCGCCTCGAATCTGATCATAACAATTCCCGAAGCCTTATCATAATTCTCGTAAGCAACACGTGTCGTTTGTTGTTGTTTACTCACGGGCTAGTTCGATCGCCTTCTCAAAGTCAGCTTTCTCAGTGTGGCCGCCTTTTTCCGGGTCGAATTTTGTTGGAGACTTTAGTGGGGAGATTCCTGTAAATATTCATACAATTTACAGAAAATCTAATTAGATAACATAGTTATTAGTACCTAAAATGTTTTTATAAACGATTTTTCACTAGTACAAAAACGGATCAAACGTCAACCATATTATATACGAGTAGTACCGTAAAAAAACTTAAAGACGTTTCAATCTACGACTCATTGCAAACGGTTCGTAGCAATGGCGTTTGTCACCGCCAGACATACAATTGGTTTGTCTAAATTGGATTAAAACGTTATTTACCTGATGTAAACCAGATATTTTAGTTTAGTATAGTTTACACGTTAACAATAGCAGCTTATACAATATTCATTTTTATCACTTACCAAGCTCGGTAGTTTTGGAACCTGGTCCGTTAAGCTGGTGGTCAATTTTTACATCACAATCTAGAAAAAATTGTATTATTAGAAAAGAACTTTAATAGCTTTAGAACCCGAAAGAAGAAAAATACACAATACGAAAATTTGCAAATAACTAAATAACTAATAAAAAAAAAATTACCAAATAGATGACCTTGGTTGGTTGGATCAATGGATCAGCCCTCTGTGCCTGAAACCTTCCTTCTTAAAGTGATATCTATTACCACTGCTCTTTTTTTTAGACTTTAAAAAGTCTGAAGACAGAACTTTACTGATTGACGTACATTTTTTTGTTGTTATTAATGTCCTTATGTATTTTTTAGAGCATTAATCCGATGGCCAAAATTTTACAGAATATTGTTTATTTATACATAATATTAAATTTTTATTAAGCTATGTGCGTGAGTTGAACTTGCGTTTTTGCTATCTATGTTGATAGGTGTGTATCACGAGTAAAATGCAAGGTCAATATTACAATTAAAAGCTGCATGTTTACTTAGAAATAACTAGAAAATCTCTACTGATATAAAATTATTAATCGTATTTATAATTACTTGTAATACATAAATGAGAAACGTCTAGCCTAACAAATTAAGGTTTAAATATTTTTACACCCATGTTTCACCACGCAATTCTAAAGCCTGAGATCATGTGTATAAACTAGGTATGTTCACTAATAGGGTTTTCATTCAACATCGTAAGGTAACCGACAGGTCTTAGAATAAAAAACTGAGTATTGTGACTGCCATCCGCCAAGTGTGAGTTGGGGCCTACATTCCACGTATAAAAGCTCTTGATGATATTGATAAATAACAATAACATAAAAGTCTTACTGTGAGGTTTCTTGGGCCCAGGGTCAGTTTCTACCATCCTATGCGTGCGGGCAACTATGTATGTTTGCGGCTTGCGATCAACCACACGATCACTGGCTCGGAGTTCGATTCCAACGGCGTCCGGCTCGTCTAGAAAAATAATTAATTAATGTTTTATGGTGAGCACAGATACGCAAAATGGAGTAAATTTGTAATGTTCGTTTGCATGTGTATATTCAAATGAGTCTTGATCATATTATATTGTAACTGATGTATGAATTTTGTTTACTTCTTCTTTTTTGCTTTCATGAAGGGTATGTGTAAATAAAATACTTAAATTGTCTTAGAAATGGCGAACTACGTAAATGCATTTAATTATAATTAAATATTAATAGAACTTCCTTGGTGGCACCCGGCTTATATTTAAGAAATTGGTGATAACGATATTGTCTTGTCACAAGAATATTTAAAGAAAAGTAACACGCCACAAGGCAATAAGACCAGCTTTTAAACAAAAAAAATAAACTTTGAAACCTGTTCAGTCATTGCTATCTACTTATTGTTAAGATATATTACTTAGGTCTATGTCGCTCCTGTGATGCGCAATAAAGTCTATAGAGCTAAAGTTGCTCGCAAAACAAGAAAAACACTGTAATTTGCGTATAATAATAAAATTTCAACAAAACAAATTAAATTTAAGGGCAGACACAGTATATACTTTCTACATATTATATAAGTTGATGTAGATAATTTCAAAATTGTTTATTTTTATTATGTATAGGTGTCCTAAATAGCTATTTGGCAATTATCATGCAACTAAGACATTGCGGTTATTTCATTGTTAGTATTACAACAGAAATACCTACTTCGTCTGCACAGCACCAGTAAATACATTTAGTATTGAGGGTGACCGACAACGTGGGTGACCGACACTTATGAACGATGTATTTTTTTGTAGTTTAAATAAAATGACTTGTTTGTATTATGTTTATTTAACAAATTTTTCTATTTGCATGTATATTACGTATTACGCTGCAAAATATGAAAGACTATGTTCTGTTAAATAATAATCCGAAAAAATCCCCCCCACCCATCGAAACAAGGACTTTAAGGCAAAAACTAATTCTCAATGTTTAGCAGAGTGTGTTGTAATTGAATTATGATTTAATTGTCGAAATAATATTCTCTGACATACAAACATAAGTTGACTTCTAACCTATAAAGTAAAAAGCAAAAATTAAAATGTTTGGTCCTTGTGCCGTTCCTCTTTCACCCCCGGCCTTTTTCCCTCAATGTATTAGCGAGACTTTTTTGGCAGGAAAGTGCCAGCTCTGTGGTCGGTCTATCTCGCCAACTTAAATCTTTAATAAGCACTTGAACCCGGCCCCAGGTCTCTCTCCAAGGGGAACAAAGTTGGGGTGGGGGAAAAACCTTTATATTTAATTGTTGAATAAGTTTCTGCCTGTTCCCGCGCCCGCCCCCCTTTTTTTGTTTTCCAGGAGGGGGGGGGGGGGGGAGGGGGGTTCCCGGGGGGGTGCCCCCCCCCCCTATATATTTTCAAAGACATTTCATCCATTGTTGAATAAGTTTTATTGATAATATAGCAGAGATTACAATTGGTATCAAAGTTATAGAAGAAGAAAGTAACAAAGTAACTAGTGTAGTTCGCAAAAGAACCACAGACTACACATTATTATAGGCAAAGTAGAACGTACCAATTTTGTTTTTAACAAAATGCTTTAGGTTTGGATCCTCAAGGCAACATAAATTCGAACTTTATTCATATAAGTTTTTTTAATTGCTTGTTTATTTTTAGATACTCGAAGTTTATTTCACCAAGAGGAACACCAATCTGCTTATTTAATCTTTTAAATAAAAGAAGTTCATAAACAAGGACGCATCAGCCAAACAGTTATAGGCACACGAATATTGCACAACTAAATATTCAAGCAACGGTTAAAGATCCGTTACAAATCTCGTTACCGCTTAAAAAATCCTTTTTGAAATTAGACCATCGAAAAATTCCGATTGTAATTGTAACGTGTGTTTGAATAAATTTCAACTTAACATAAATTTAAAAACGATTTCAGTTTTATAGGGTCATTTTTATTTTTTCGTAAAAGTTAACTGGACTTTTTTTAGTATTGTCTTTGACTACATCTAGAACACGTTTGACCTGAAGTCATGTTTATAAATTTACAACCATACAATACCTGTTTCGGGCGCTTCACGCAGCTGCTTTACCACGCAGTTATAAAGCTCAAACAGTTCTTTAAATGACATGCTTATGATGAATCTCACATATTCATGGCATGTTTTCATTTACCATCTGTCTTCACAAGCACTAAGTTAAAAGTCAAAGGTATATTTATTGTGATTGATGTGGTGCATTCTTTTCCCTATAGTTTATCCTTTATTTAAATATTAAGTATCAAATAAAACCTAACCTAACACATGTTGCTTATTTACAAAAAAGTCGTACTTTAGACTATGGGACAATCGAGCAATATCGTCGCTGCGCAACGCCAAGAAGCTTAAGGTTTACCGGGTATGTCACGGGCATTAAACGAAATGGTACCTACGGCCTTTTCTTGAAAGCTACGTAGGCGCAGAAAATGCATTAGAATGCTTTTGTTGCGGGATGCCGTCGTGAAGCGTCGTGTTTTAGTATTTCACAATTTTAACTAGTACTATAAAATATGTTTGAAATTGACACGAACGTCGAGTTACTGATTGTCATCAGATTCTCATTTTAATTACAATAGATTGAAACACGCGTATCCTACCAGCATTCGTTGATAAAAATCGTAAGAAAAATAAACAATTCATTCAATTACAAAGTAGTTTATCATAACAACGTCTACATCGTGTGAATCATTCTTGTAATGAAATTTTACTATGTTCGTCCCTGTAGAGTAGCAATTGATTGCAGGAAGTGATTGTGTTATGATAGATTAGTTTGTTGAATTATTACCATTATGCATTCTAAGTATGAAAAAATAACTGAAGTTTAAAAACTCTTAGCGAATCATGAATGCAAGCGTTTATGTGTGTGTAGTTAGTTACATAAACACAAAACACAGGGTAGAGATTTATGCGTCTATGTTTTTTTTTAAGTCAAGTATGTGACCTACAAATCCTAAACGATTTTTTTACCAGAAGCGAACCCACGATTACCAGGATAAAGTCTATGTAAACCATCTTGGCGACCCCATTGATTTAGACTTTGCTACATAGTAGGTAATAAGAAATAATTGCACGTTAGTTATTAGTTTGAAATAATTTAATAATAAAAACATATGTATATTCATAAACATACGTGTAAATTAAATACGTCATAGTTTTATTTAAACATTGGTAATCCAATTGGATTCAACTTCATCTTCAGCTTGAAACGCAGGTCGCACCGCACACTAAAACTGCCTAAAACGATGGTTAGCTTGCGTTGTCCATACAATGTAACGTTTTGTAGCGACACCTATAATCTACGGCTACAGTCACTGCGATAACGTCACACTCTGAAACGCGTTAAAGAAGTTATTTCGACTGCTAAGAGTGTGGCGGAGAGTTTATTGCCAGTTCTTCTCTTCCGTTCTACGCCCTTGATTTGTGAACTGGAAATGTAAAATTAGAAGCATTTAATGTATATTTCTTTTTGGACGTTCATAAGTGTACATTGTGTTACCTATATGAAAAATTGATTTTTGACTTTTGACTTTTAAGGATATATAACTTCTCTACCTTAGCCACTGGAACATTCGGGTCGTCCGGTGAGTGGTGAGACTGGTCGAGGATCCTCCTGTTAAGTTGGAGGATCTGGTCACCATTCTTCCTTCACAGTTTCTTTCCATAAACCCACAAATTTCTATAACCCCGGATATACTTTGTTCTTATTTTGTTTTATATTGTTTATAAAACTGCACACACATAATTACATTAAATATTCTATTGAAGGTTAATTTGACTATTATTCGTAACAAATTATATTATTCCTATTGTGAACAATTAAACGTAACGAAAAAGATATATTAGAAAGACGATATGAAGTTTTCTATAAGCGTAACTTTATTCTTTTATTTATCGGAATATTTAAAATGCTTTAATTTTCATTGAAGGTTATTAATGTGGCTACTTAAACGTGTTTGCACTTGATGGATTGATAAACTAAATGAAAATAATATGTCAAAATTGTATAATAATTGGTAGATTGGAGTGGTAAGAAAGATTCAGCGAGACGCAAACTTAAAAACTATTGTTCCCGAAAGTCGAAGTCTCGATTCTGACCTTACCTTTAGAGTAAAATGTTGCCAGAGAGATCGCTCGAACGCAATAAGCCGCCCGTTGCCCTCATTATTATTTAATTATTCTAATAATACTGATTTTTGCAACGAACTTATTGGACAATAAATAAATAAACAACATTCAGAGTCGGGCTTTAGCGTTATACCTTCCATTCGTCAATTTGAGAACGTTTTTGACGTAAGATTAATACTGAGTGCTAGGGTGACTCTGTATACTCGTATCAAAAACTTGAATCTACTCTTGATCTTATGAATTCACCTTCGGTTAATTTCCATACCTAACTTCTCAAACTTGCGATTGCGTTTCATTAAGTAAATACGGAAGATTAAATAGGAACACATTTATTTAAATATTGGTGATTGAGATTGCTATAATCATATAAATATTTCATAAATGCAAAATAAATTGATTATTTAAATATTATGCAAGAGTAACAATAATTGCATATTTAATGGGTTTTAATTAAGACACCGTAGAAATAAGATTTAAATATTAATGATTGAAAAATAATAAAACAATCGACTTAATAAATTTAAAATATATATATTATATTATTATATTACAAGTTTAAAAGTGACAGCAGTTAAGAATCTAAAGTACTTTTTTTTTTTTTTTTTATGGCTCTGGCACGGTTTGTGCATTAGCCAGCGTCAAGTATAAGATTTTTATAATTCGTGCTTGACTTAGAAATTCGACCGTGTCCTCCATGTACGGTATAAGCACTCGCCCGGTACCGCACAACCCTCCCAAAGGCCGAGAACAAATTTAAATTAAATTAAAACTTGCCCTCGAACCGGGAATCGAACCCAGTACCCCTCACCTAGCTGCCACTTAATAAGACCGCTAGGCTATGAGGCCCTCAATTAAAGTACTTACTATGAAAAACCTGCCACCGATAAAGGTGTTTCATAGATTATAGCTAACTCGAAAAACGCTATAAAATGTCGCCCTCCATAAAAAAATAATCACAATTTTTTGGCAAAAATAAAGAAAAAACTACTTAAGTTAATAAATCTTTAGATTTACGAGTAAAAAGGCAGTCTTCAGTAATAAACGTGAACATCGTTTTTATTCTTAAAAATATTGCAAAACATGTTGTACCTACGATTGTTATCGTGGTTTTGGTTCAGATTTCTTCGGATAATTTGTAATTTATTACATTTTCAATTATTCGTGTTAGACTTTGCTTCGCTGAATTACTGTTTAAATAAAAAATATGGTACTTTCTCCAACTAAAATACTGACCATAAATATACTAACAGAGTATTAACAGTGAAAGTGGGTCATATAGAAAAAAGCTAAAAATTTAATTCATATGCGCATCATTATTTGGGTTGAAATAGGAATATCTCAACCAAAGTTCATTACAATTTATATGCATAACAAATATTAATAATTTAATGAATATCTAAGTATAACATTATTCGTATAAAGATTCCGTAAAAACAAACGCAAATAATGTGATCCGGAAAATAAACTCTCGAAGTTAAGGAGTGGACTTGTAGTTCAAACAAAGGATTTTCACTTCACACATTTAAGCTACCTTAACATATAAAGAGAAACAGTAACTTAATATGTCTTGGCCACGTTCTACTACGAAATAAGTTCTCCAGGCCACGCCACGGCGAATAACCCCGTCCATCCCTAGTCCCAAGAGGGACCGGCCATACCCAAAACATACAAGACAAGTGTGTGCACAGACACAAGTGCCCTTATCCAAAACTCTCACACTCCGAGTGCTAGAGCAGGACCAACAGCCAGTTTAAACACCGCTAATTTCCATGTGTACCATGTGTCACCAGAGTTTCACAAACATTATATCCTCATTCGAAATTGAAATTATTTTACACATAGCTGCATAGTGAAATTATTGTTAAGAGGAATTTATCGATGTATTGTTTAAAAAACCGTTTTCTTTTATAATGCGATATTTGCGAACATAATAACTATTTAAACTTTTTTAATTTTAAAATCAATATAACGTTTAATTTTATTGGTCAGTGTAATTTCAATTTCACTATTATTATATTTCATTTAGTAATTTGTTATTACATATAACTTAGTAAATACTACTCCTTATTTCTGATAAAACCAACTTTATTGTCGAAAATGCATTTATTCGATAATACTAAATTTTGGCTCGTTGTGTTTTATTTTTACATAAACAGGCTTTTCTGCTATTAAATCATTTCGAAAGGTTAACAAACAGCGATTTTAAGAAGTTACAGTCAAAAAATATAACTACAATAAATGCCTTCATGCATTCATTAGCATAAAACAAGTAGCATTCTTACCAGAAAAGGAACAGCATATAAGTTAGCACGTGAATAAATATAGCATATCTCCTCAAGTTCTAATAGGCACAAGAACAAAACGTTTATCAAATATCACTTGGGTAAACCATTTCACGTCACTCTCAGTCCTACAGAAGTGCATAGAGTCTTGGCCGTCAATAAAATTTCGCTCACAATTTTATTTTTATAATCGATTCTGAGACGTGTTATCAAAGTGAGATCGCAACGGGTTATGTGGAGGCTCTGTTAAACTGTTTGCTTGCTAAATTTACTGTCCGCCCCACCTGAGGACGTTTTTGATAAACAAAATATGCATCTTCCGATTCTTTAAGGTTTAGCGTCAAAATAAGCAGAGAAGTTGAGATACATTAAAACATTTGTATGACATATTTTTAGCATAAGGAATTATTTGTAAATGGATTTTATATAGAGCAGTTTAGTAGCGTATTCTATTTTATTGTGGCAACTTAAAAAGTCTTTCGCATTAACTACTGGTGATTTTGGGAGTTGTATGGGCAATACTCGCTTTATTTCCTATTATATTTCACAAGAATATTCTTGAAGAAGGTGAATTATATTAGGAGTCCCTAATGAGTTAATAAAATTAAAATAATACACTTTTACAAATGTACCATTGTCAGCGTTGTAATAACGAACAAAGGGTTGCTTATGAAAACAATTACGAAATCAACGAACATAATATCCGTACTCATTGTATTGTGAATGATAACTTAAAAAGATTAAACCAATTTGAAAATGGGACCCTATATTCCGTAATTTATACATAGTTCTTCAACTAAGTAAGTAAACTAATAAGTATTTATATAGCTTAAATAAAGAACTCAAACAAAGTTACTCCTTCAATTCGTTACCATGGTATAGGACAGTTAAACGAATTAGTTATAAATACTGAGACTAAATTATTATGGATTTAGTATTTTATTGGAACTGAATAAAGATATTTTAATTATGGTGTCAAGTATTTATCTAGAGTATTCATTTAAAAATAATTACTTCAATTAAAATTACTACATTTAAATGAATATACGAATTGCGTAATAATTGCTTGTGGTTTAAGAATTGTTATTGTTATTAACAGCCTAAAGAAATAAGTATCTACTTTGAGGGCTAATACAAATAGTTCTAGAGTTTAAATTAATTTACTATTGAGGAGCGGACAGGTTTTTTGGACTTACCTGGAACGTTACGTTTTGAAGATTTACTATAGAACCATTTTGTATAAATAATTTTATTTGTCTTCATAACTTATTCCCTCGAGCACATCAAAACTTCGTCTGAAGTCTAAGAAGGATTAAGAACATGTAAAAGTGATTAATTAAAACAACTTTTGTAAACAAAGCTTTGTCCTTAGAAAGTAGCGGTTGACTCAAGGTTCAAACATCGGGTGGATCATGAAGTACAGGTTCGCATAATAACGACGACAAAACAGTAGTTTCATTGCACTGTTTTAATTGAATTTGTATAATTGTATTATGAAAGGTTTTTACAACAAAAACAATACTTATAAAGCTCTATCAAAAAATTATCCTTTATGTATCCTGTATTTAATAAGATAGTTGCTGTCCAGTATTCCCGCAATAGGACATATATACAGGCAAGAAGCCTAGTGCGAAACAATAATTGTTATATATAATATTATATAAGATAACTACTAAGCCACAAATGTGGACACCCTTGTTAGACGAAAGGTCAGTATGTTGTAACGAAATAGATAAGATTAGATTTACAGGTGTTTGATGGTATTATTGTTTTAAGTCTTAACTTCTTAACTAAAGGTCATTTTGTTTATTTTCTTGGTTACGTAAAATATATAAAAATTTACTTGAATTACGTGTGTTGCAGTTTTGTTAGTTTTTTTTATGTTTTTAAATATCCTAACGAAATAACCACTACTTTAAACACTTAATTTAGGTGTAATATAATAGTTTATAGGTAGATTCCTACTAGGAAATGCAATAACTGGTTAAGAGACGGGCCGACATGACACTGATTTAAAAGTAATCAATCGAGCTGACCTCCGAAGGTGTCTCGTGAATGAGTAGACCGGTCTGTCAAGGTGAAGGTAATGCATACGTCGATGTAGCTCTCATTTGGTGATAGAAGTAAGTTATATTATTTTTAACATAGTAATAATAAAAGTACCACTTCATTTGTCGTCGTGCTTGTTACCATGGTTACGCTGTTATTTAAATAAAACCATGGTACCAGCGTATTAACTTTAGTCAAGTAAGGGTTCAGAAAAAAACTAAGTATGTAAAAATTCGATATTTTTTGACATACACGAGTCACTCTTACTCTTGTTTCTAAATATCAACCTTAGTGCGTGTGTGATTGGGTAATTTTTTTACATTTATGTATCTTGTGTTTAACAAAGACAATTAAAATACGTAGAATTATTTAAAGTATTTTTGTCTCAATTATTAATTTGCATAGTGACACGAGACTGATAAAGACATACAGTAGCAGTTTGAAGTTTATAGTAGGTACGTATATAAGTAGTAAGGGATATATATATAAAGTAGAAAGATCTACAGTTTATCATTCATAATTAATTAGTAGCCTTCCGTCCGTATCTAGTATAGTATTAGAATCGCTTCTGCTTAACTTATTCTTATATTTATTGACGTTATACTTTCTCCAAATATATATTTATTTAAGTAATTAAGGCTACTAGGCTAATGACCGCTGAAAGTAGTTTATATATTTGCAATAAATATTTGTAAGATTATATTTAAAATTGTCAAAACTTGAATGTATAGTGTATACCTGCATTAATGGTAAAATACTAAAACAAAATTGGGTCTTTTATTACCAGTTCTGCATAAATTATAATCCGTGTTGATGACAAAAAATTTTTAATTTTAAATGAAAATATTTTAAACAAGTGTTTATTATTATTCAGACTTTTACTTATTTCAAATAAAACTATTAAAATGTATATTTCTTGATATGTTTTTTTTCTATTTAAGAAAACCTAACCTAAACTATTATTATTAACTAGTTATTGTATTTTTGTATATTTAAAAACAGTAATTTATAGTTTGCAATAAAAAAAATCTTTTTATTTTATAGTAAGTATAAGTTTTACATCAGACAATTTACTCTCAAAAAAAGGCGTAGAAACAAAATCCTCGACCTAGTTGAGGGTACACTATCTTTTTTATGTTTTTTCTTTTTTTACTAATGAGATCAGTATTTAAATTCCTTCAATAAACATGCTAACTACATGATAAGTTAGTCTTGATATAGGGAATTTATTTCTCAAACCTGTTTAAAACAAAAAGACGATATGAATTTAGTACGTGAAATATTTTCTGACAAGTAATATTTTTTGCTGCATTTCTACGTTATTTACAACGTATTTATTACGTTAATTGTGGGATATACAATATGGCCCCCTTTATTTAAAAAAACATATTAGTCTAAATGCACCGTTTCTACTTAAGTACTTATCTGTCTAGTTTAATCACAGCGTAAACACAATTTGACAGAAAGAGCATATACAAGTACAAGTAAAAGACTGCATTTAATAGTTTTATTAATTAATAAATACTGATTATAAAGCCGGTATAAACATGTCATACCTTACTTTGTTTCTTATACAAATATTCAACATTGTGGATAGCAAATTCATTCCTCTACAAATACACATAGGTATTAATTGAGTATAAATGTATTAAAATTCGTTAGGAAGTCTATTGTGTAGTTCAAAAATGGGAAACACTGGGAATCGAAACTAGAGCCTTCGTTAAGTGTGTTAAACAAGCCAGCAAGGTCAACCAGATAATAGTTAACCTTATAATTGACGTTTGTACAATAAAATGCCTACCATATAATACAAGATAGAAATCTACGTAGATACAGCGATGTCGAAATTCATATTGACACAATGATCCATATTATCTTGGTCCATATTTGAGCTATGCGTGATCAACTGAAGGATGCAGCCTGTCAGCTACCGAACTACTAGTAAACAAATGACACTTATCTTGTGTAAATTTGTAAAAGCAAATATCATGTCATCTAACAATGTTACCTACGACGCGGTTACATAAATATATCGGTCTGAAAATATTGCGAATAAACTTGGAATTACATACTTACAATTACATACAGAACAAAAATTATTAATTCCGTCCCGTCACCAAATATGGTGCCCGATATTTATATATTTTTTCAACGATCAGGCTAGATTATAATTGTTGCATTAGTTTTAATTTTTATTAATTTCTGTGTCTAGAATGTTTAAATTCTTTATATCATATTTTTCTTTAGATCAGAATCTATCTGTGACGTTGGGTTAAATAGATGGATAATGAATTGGTTCCAACGGAACTTGTCTCACCATGTATAAAGTTAAAAACCTACATTAAAATCGTACATCTCTTTATGAGTAATTAAAATATTCACAAAATACTAATTGCAGTTTTTGTTTCATAATGAACAAATAACGTTGATGAATAGCAAGTTTGTCAAATAACATCGTACATGCACAAAGGACAGGTGATTCATGGAAGATTTCAATAACACTAAGATCTAAATTGTTAAAGGCTAAGATATTTATCGACTCTAAACGTGTTAATGACGGAACAGTGGCTGGTAGATGTCGTGTTTTGCAAATTAACATAGGTCACTTACCGGTCGGTCTGATGAGCCTCTTCTTGGCTGATGGAGATTGAGTGTTCCGCCAACAAAGTGGCTATGAACGATAGTGAATAAGAATGGGATGAACTTGGTTCGACGGAGACACACTCGTGCGAGTGTTAGTAATGACGATATTGCGACGGGTATATATCAAAAAGCAGGCCTCGTCGTGTCAACAGAGGCAATCTTCCAGTAAATACAACGACACAACATTTAAATACTATTTGGTTAAGGATTCAAGATTTAACACCACGCAAGTAGATGTTCGTGCGAATTGTTTTTATTCTTGGATGACAAAACAAATTTATATATATTTATTTATGTCGTGTTTTTTTAATTTTATCTTTTTTTATGTTTACAATTACATTTTAATTCAATGACTGAAAAGCAGTACATATGTTAATTTAAGCAAATTTAATCCTTTTTTGCCATTCATTCATATTGATATATAAATTAAGATCATTAAAATGCATTTTTATCAACGGACATATATTGTCAAAAGTTGTGTTTTTTAGTGTAATTCTATAAGATAATCATTTTTGTGAAAGCTATCAAAGTATAAACAATTAAGATAAAATCTTAAAATACTTAGTCAATACTTAGCAAACAAAGTATGACGTTTAGAAGATAGTGATTAAGTCGGAGGCTTATATTATTATAAAAATCTACCTACTATGGTCAAATAACAGCCTGATTACAATATTTTACACTTACATATAAGAAACACTACTTAACTGAACACTTACACTAGAAAATGGTCTTTTATTTCACAGCAACACTTGTTTGGTTTGTAAGAAATGTTTGTTGTATATACATACGACCTGAAAACGTTTTTTGCGTAATATCTATATCAGAATAATTAAAATAAATTGTTTTACCATAACAGTAAAAATGTATACTCAATGAATGAATATGTGTGTTCCGTATATATCAACAAATTTTGTCGTCAAAATTAAAAATTATTGTCTTAAACAAAATACATCAAATTCAAGAACCTAAAATCGTCTATGGCAGATCATGTTCAGCAAGGCAATCATGTAATCCCTATAATTGAAATACCTAAACATATATACTTTATTCGCGATTTTATGTGTATTAATTAAGATATATACAGTCCAATGACATTTTGATCGTATTATTCGAGAAAGTACTCAGTTGGAACCTAAATTTCCTATACCTTAAACTTTTAAGGCTTAAAGATTAAAACATATATATAGATATAGGATTCACTGAAACTTGTCTGTGAATGTAAGCCTCCAAAATGTCTTACAAAAATTGTGTGACTGTGGTATTAAGTTAAGAACTCTTAACTTTAAGTTTTTGTTCGTGTTTTTAACATTCCATTATTTTTGAGGAATATTTACAGGTTTTAACATTTGAGTAAAACCTTGTTATAAAGTTACAAACATAAGTTTGTTCGTAGCGTTAAAATAACTTCATTAACCTCGAATTTACTTGATTACATCCGAACTTCGTTAAATCATTTTCATAATTGTGCCGCCTAAAAATTTGAAACAGGATTTGTCCAAACTAAAGCCATACTTTTATTTCAGAATATAATTACTTTTTTACTAAAGGTTTATATCCTGTGTTGTTCCTGGATATAGACTATAGACTCAATTATCTATTATTAGAGCGGACCATGTGAACCGGACATTTGAGTATCTAATGACTAGGTACGTAGCGAATGACCTATTTTTGTATCGGTTTGGTAGACATTAAATTGATTGTATAATTAAATTCAGTCTTATTATGAAAAACACATTTAGAGACCTACGTATTGTCACTTAAACTGATAATACTTAAGGTTATAAAAAATTATAGACTCAAAAAAACAAAATTCTGTTTTAGTTTTACGAACAGGACATTTCTTATGTTTACCAACGTCTTAAATTACTTAAATATATTAAAAATGGGAATATTTGTTTGAATAGATTCTAGACATACCTACGTGTGACCAAAGTTGTAATTCAAGATCAAAAGTATTATAACTATAGCATTAATGCGTACCATTGTCAAGTTCCTTCTAACATAACTGATTTGTAAATATCCGGTAGTTTTATTTACCACGAGCATACATAACAATTAGAGTAAATAATAATAAATTGTATATCTACTTCCGCTGACAATGTGAAGGATTCATGGCCAATTTGTGGAAGCCGAATGGTGGAAACCGAGTTACTGGCCAAAACTATTGACGTGCCATCGTGTCATGTAATGTTGTGTAATAGTTTGTAAATCATGACATAACTTTGTTATATATTGCTTATATTCTAATAATTATTTTTTAATGTTTTATTGCTTACTACATATAAACTAAAAGTAAAAAAAAAACACTAAGCCATTTAACTTTGGTGTCTGGAGGCCTACACTAGGTACAGTACAAATTTAAATTCCTGATAAACTAAAGAATTAAAAAGGTATACAATTAATTAAAAAAACGTGTGTGTACTTATGTACACACGTTAGAAGTTATACTTCTTTGGCGTAACAAGATAAAAATCATTTAATCTTTCGCCTTATTCTACGTTTGTAGAAAAAACGACACTAAATATAGAGCAAAAGGTATTTAAAACATTAAAAGATTTATTATAACGTATTATCTAGTTAAAAAAAAATTATTTAAATATCACGATAAAAATATTCCTACATAATTAAAGAAATGGACATTTTTCATTTTAAAATGTTGACTATGTTAACTTCAGGGTGTCGGTTTTTTGTGACGGTGTGCGCGCGCATCGTAAAAATTTACAGTCAACATTTTTCCCTAACGCGCCAAAAGAAGAATAACTTCAAAAAAACGAAACGGAAACATTATAACAACCAGAGAGAAAAACGATATTTCTTTACCTTATACGTAATATTACATCTATCTTAAATTTATGGATCCAAGTAATCACATCCCAGGTTGGCTAAGCTATATGACTTAAATAGCAATATAAGTTAGAAGTCAAGAAGCTCCAGTTTGGATGTTCTGTTTCATCCTGTTGGATGAAATCCTGATGGACATATATGATTCAAAGAGGAATTACCAAAATATTTAAATGTTTTTTTGGTTAGCCTTCTTAATCAGTGGTCAAGTGTTTATATATTTCATCATTAACTCATTTTCTCACTTATGAGTTCACGCCCTATGATCTACTTCTATTTGAATTCGTAGCCAACGTACATAGATTTGAGCAAATGTAGTGGGGTGTATCCGTGTACACTAGACAACTTTTCAGGCAATCTTCCAGTACATAAGGCTTAATGCTATTTTAACATATGACTTCTGTAGTGTCCTTTATACATTGTCACATTATATTATTTACATACCTTTATCTCCGCAAAGTAGAGCCCTGTTATTGAGTTATTTCTAAATTGTCTACTTGTCACTATAGACAATTGAGTTAGCGTTTACATACATTGCAGGCAACGGATTGGACAGAGGAAAATTGACTCAGCGGCAATTTATCAATAACGACACTATAAAGTGTTCCGGAGTAACTCGATTTCGGCCAGGCGTCCGTTCGCTCACGCGTAGCTCGATGTCAATGCGTCACGTACATCACGCGATGTAAGTTCGACAAAATGTTCCGAAAATTATGTTTTACACAGTAAAACTGTTTTTTTTTATAAAATTTATGATTGATACATAAATATGTATAGCTATACTAGTTATTGGCAATATGTTAAATGTATCTAATAATCTAACAGAAAATATGATAAGGGAATGAAATTCAACGTACTTTTGTTTGGTTAGATTGAGATAAGCCAAACTTATAATTTTATATTTATATTTTGTTAAAGAATCTCTTCCTCCCCTGCTAAAGAATCCCTCAGAATTCGATATAACTTAATTCAAACTATTGCAGCACGTGGGCGGCTTTATACATTTCCCAGTATTATAATTGAGTTTTAATATTTATACAGTAATTATTAAATTGCACTCGTGTACTTTATCACGTGTCGTAAATGTTCGTAATCGATATTACAAACATTATGTTTCGCATTGCGCTAATCAGCAATTATAAATGTATCGTCAGGCTTTAGGGGGTTGATCAATAATTTTCTCGTCTAAAAACAAAGAAGTCTCATATAAACTTGCCCAAGGAAACAATTCATCCAATTGGAGTCACACAGAGAAAGTTTATCTTTATTTGGCCGCAAAAACAACCCCCTAGGCTTTGACATAAAAAAATAGAAGTCGGTTAAAAATGAGTATCACGAGGAGCGATAATAATAATAATAATAATTTATTGCAAGAATATGGTACAAAAATGTGTAAGGTGGTACAATCGTAAGTTCGCATATTCTGCCACACACAATGGCGCGCAAATTTGTCTTTAAAGGAATTTTACATTATTAGTCATACATATGAATGGGTCAGTTCTTATATTATTTGTATCGTACATATCATACCATACGTTATTAAATTTTTATTATTATTATTTTTTTTTAAAGACAATTCACACCAATTGACCGAGTCCCATGCTAAGCTGGTGAAGCTTGTGTATTATAAATAGATAGACATATAAATACATATTTAAACACCCAAGACCTAAGCACAACACCAAATGCTCATCACATCAATGTTCGTCTCAGCCGGGGATCGAACCCGGGACCCATGGATTCGCAGTCAGGGGTACTAACCACTAGACCAATGAGTCGTCCAATTATGTCCATTAAATGTATATCAACTACAGTGTCTCACGCAAATTATCATTTATTGAATAATCATTTTTTTCAAAAGTAATACACCAAGTCGATTTTTAGACTCTAGTCGGAAGATCTTTTAATTTTATTTGGTAAATTATTGTAAACCTTAATGGCCATACAAAAGGTGTTTTTCCTACACAGTTCCAGATTGGTTTTTGAGACAGGCAATTTCTCCCCATGTCTACTTCGTACTTCGACTTCTACATTCGACTTAAAAATATGTATGCTTCTGTGCACGAATTAGGACATTTCTAAAATATAAAAACAGGGAAGAGATAAAATTTTGAGCTTCTTAAATAAACTATCAAGACAGTTTGCTCCAAAAATTGCTCGAATACATTTCTTTTGAACCTTAAATATTTACTTCGACTGAATTTCGCCAAACTATATTTCCATATCTAAGTATAGATGAAACATATGCATGATAAGCAGCTAATACCGTATCATGGTTAACAGTTTCCCTTAGTTTTAACACAAAAACGTATGTTTCAATATGTGCTTTCCAACTACAAAATTTATCTAGCGTTAAACGAATGGTCTTTTATGAATAAAGAGTTTTGATCGTCCGCAATTATCTATTCACTACTGACCCCATTTGTTCTTGTCTGAGAGTGGCCATAAATTGCTCTACCTATAAAGTGAGCCGCGACGTACCGAAGGGCGAACGCCGACCACCTACTTGCTTTACCTTTGAAATGCCGAAATCTAAGGGATTAACCCTTCAAAATTATAAGAAAATGTATTCTTGCTTTTCCTGAACCCAAAACAAATAATCGTGTAAGTTATGCATAACTATATACTGGCGGTGTTTTAAACGATCTAGGTAAAATTGTTTGTTGACCAGTAACGTGAACTTTATCAATTGGATAAAGTCGTAGTTTATTTACAGGACGAATGGGGGATATAGAATGAAATCTATGAATGTACATAGGAGCCAGCCAGAATCGAATTGATAAATATAAAACAAACAGAAGGTCTTTGGTGTAACGTACACATTTAAAACTTCTTTGAGATAATAAACGAATTTATACGTTATATCGTGACTCGTGCAAAGTTCACGTAAATAACTCAAAAAATCGAGTATTTTTTTTAATTTACACTTCACAAAATACCAAAAAAAATCACATATTGCCTTAAATTTACAATAACTTATTATAATTTTTGAGAAATCTACTACCGTGACCTGTGACCGCCTAGGACGAAAAGTTTAAACATATCGACACTCTCAAAGACAAAATCTTTTGTTTTACTTGACTATTAATGACATTTTACATAAGTTTACGACATTTTGAGTGCTTTACAACATATGTATGCATCCGTTATAAAACTTAACTTTTTTATTATTCTTGCTAAGGTACATCTTACTGTTTAAGATTATACGGCAATTTTATTGCCATTATTTCGCATACATCGCTTGATGAACACTGACCCATTGTTATAAGTATGACTAATGATAATCTTTAAAATGACTTACATGTACATAGCTTCCCTTCAGCAATAATTCGGATAATTCTTCGTGTGGAGAAAGAACCTTTGCAAGCTTCTGTGACGCGGTTTGCATCCCTCCAGAGATAAGAGGGTTTCACTAACGATCGCGGTTACGCAATGGTAAAAATTTAGGAATTAAGCTATTCGTAGGTCAACGTGCGTCTCGTAATACAATACGTGTACTTGTGTGAGGGCACTGAGCCGTGAGTCGAAGCCACTGACAAAATAATAGTGCGGGATTACATCCTGCCGACAATTCATCGGACAAGATGACAATACAGACCTTTTCGATATCGTTTTAAATGAAAATTGTATGTTGTATGAACGAAATTTCTTATTTGTATGTTAAATAAGCACAAAATCGCGATTCAACGGTAAACGTTATAATTATACATATTTTTATTTTTGTTATTTAACAAACATATTGGTTTATGTTCGAAGAGAGGATTAAGATCGACGGAGGAATATAAGTAATATTCGTAATGGACTGGGCCAACAAATCCTAAGATTCAATAAATATGGCCTTTTGGATTATTCGTATCCTATGATGAAGGGGAATTGATTTTAAGTTAGACGTATAAGAGAGGCTATACTAAAACTTTAGTACTGTGTAATGATACAAAAAGTCATAGTTCCTGAATATACTAGTTTTGGCATTTACGTTAAGTATTGATGAAAAGGATAGATTTTTCGGTTAGCGTGAAACGTAAATATGGCAACTGGCGGAATCATCACTTGCCAATAATCGCAATCGCAATATTTTTGTAAGTGGTTCATTATAAAAATAATACAAATTAATTTAAATTGAACGACCCTGAAGTGGTTTACATTGTATACTGATTAAAATTTCTATAAAGTTATTACATTTTAATTTAAATATATTTTACCCACTGATTATCATTTTCAAGACACACCGCTCAGATGATTTTTTTTGGGTAGTCAATGGATTGTGTCGCATACAAGAAAAACATCCGTAAGTCTGGGTAGTTGATTTGATATTATTTAAAATAATGCACCTATATATAATAATTATTCACTTATTATAATTTACAAAATCTCACTGGTGACTGGTCGGACTTGAATTCGTGTATGCGGTGATGCTAGTTATTTCGACTATGTATTTGCATGTTGTTCCCACGAGAAACTAAGTGCGTGCTCCTATTTCACCATGCCTACTGCTGATAGAGGACAAATCATTGTTTTTAATTTATTTTACTATGATTAATTAACTATTGATTATTTAAGATGTCATGTGGAACATGGTGTAATGGTTGCAGCATCTTACAAACATTGTGTAAAACAAAAACTTGGCGATTAAAAAGAGTGGCGGAGAGTTCATTGCCATTTCTTCTCTTTCGTTTACATCCTTGATTTGAGATACATTTACTGCCAGGTAAATGTAAAATTAGAAGCATTTAATATATATTTCTTTTTTGACGTTCATAAGTGTACATTGTGTTACCTATATAACAAATTTTGACTCGACTGTCCTACTTACTGACTTATCTTGTATTTATGATAATCACATTAAAGACTACGTACATCTCAGATTCAGTTTGCTTGTATTAGGCTTAATTAAACCTAAACAAGTCCAGTGCACTATATTTGCGGGCGGACGCTAGCCTAATCTTTTCATTGCGTCTGACCCCAGCCACTGGGACCACACGGCCCGTACAAACAGTAAACATAAATTGTTATTTAAGGTCAATGTTAATGCAAATCAATGTTAGTTTAATTCTAAATATTACTGCGCAATGGCCATCCCCCCATTATCCTTCTGTTTGTGAGCTGTAAGCACATCACTTAACCTATAAGGTTTGCATTAAATCTTTTGCGTAAATATAGTTTATTTTATTATTTAAATATACTTACAGGCAAATTAATACATGTGTTCTCGTGCCATCGCCTGTGTCATTTTGATATGTAGGGTTTTCTTTTTTTAAAGCATAGGGCTCACCTGATGTTAAGTAAAGTCGCCCATGGACACACACTGTCAAACTCAGGCTCGCCAGTACGTTGGCTTTGGAGTTGGTACGCTAAAATCATTACGCAATATTTTGATGCGCTGTTGAAACGCTCGGACATAGTAGCTCGTACTGTGCGTTACGTTCATAGCACGGTCATGGTACTTTAGAAATAAAAAACGAATATTTTATCGATTTTAATTTAATATTAAAACATGAGTTACAACAAATGGCATCTTAAAACAAAATATTACTTAGAAAATAGTAAAGCTGCTCAATAATTTGTATCTCTTGAATCAAAGTTTTGCTTAAACATTGGCTTATATTTTAATTTTATTAATATTATGCATGTTAAGACCAGCTTATAATAACTAAAAAGCAAAAATGATTCAAGTGACCAATTTTCAATTTTGTTTTGCCGAATGTTACATGTATAATTTTGATCCCAAAATATGTATTTCCTTAAACACTTTGAAATACTGAAAGCATCTACGCTATCGCTTATATTATTGACTATGGAATCTATTATGTAATTAAGTACATATGGTGTGAAACATGAACATGTAACGTGGTATATACTTAACTAACTACAAGGCAAAGAAGTGCTTTTTTGTGCAAGAGAAAAATCTGTAATTTAGTTCACTACTTCACGATAAAGACTAACCTCTTTTTTCATAAAAAATTATCTCTGTTAATAAAAAAAGTTAATATTTTCGTCTCTTTCTGTCAAATTGTGTTTACGCTGTGATGAAAAGGGACAGGTGCGTACTTTTAGTTTAAACGGTGCAATTCGACCAATATAATTTAGGGTACGATACAGAGTCTTAGCGGTAAGTACAACTCCCGTTTGTCTTACCCGTATAGGATTTGATATACGGGACGCATACTTACCGCAGCCTCGATCGAATTTTACCCATATCATATAACTATATCAACTCAAGTACCGTTGATATGATGATCTCTTTTCATCAAAACATAAGCACAACGTGATAGAAAGAGACAAATCGATAAACAGTGTGACTGATTCCATATCAGAAAAACTAAATGTCTAATTGCATTGATATAACTATAGTACTCATCTGTCTCTATTCATTACAGGTACACATAATTTGACAGAAAGAGACAGAGGTGTACAATAGTGATTTAGGTTTTATTAATAAAGAGGTTACAGTGTAAACTTCATGTAATGTTTCTTTCTACATAACGATATCTCTCTATAACTCAATAATCTCTTTAGCACTTCAGCGTCGCTATATAGAATTGACTGTATGTATTTCTAATTGTCAGTAGTGACATTCAAAGGTTAACTGAGTGCAGGATTCATACCACCAAATTGTCGTAAATATTGATATATGTAATGATATAAAACTCGACAATTAAATATAACTGTTTCATTTGGAAGATCAGCACCCGGTAGGGCTAATACATTAAATTAACGATATACAGGCGGAACTATTCAGCCCGCGTTTCAAGAACTCAATTGAACTTGAGAACAAATCTGCGGCTCTAAAACGTGGATTAAATTTGTTTGTTACCATGGTTACCATTCTTTGTCTATGGTAACCATAGTCAAAAACACGATACTTTTATCTACGTTTTATAAGGCCGCTGAATTTTGGAGGAGCTTATTTAAATACTGTATCAATTCACCAACCTATTAAATATGTTTCTATAACCAATTCTAGCTATTTTGTCTTACTTATTAACACTATAAGTTGTATTGTACAAAGTTCCACTGATTAAAATATTAAGCTATTTAAGGAAAATTAAAATTAAATCTTTAAAAAACACTACGTGTTGTTAATAAATTAATTATCTGTAATATAAGTTATTACATGTACTGTCTTATAAAATATCGAAACCTAATGTGATCAAGAAGTAGTGAAAATTAAGCCCCTTATTCATAAAAACTAAATCAGTAACACAGTTTTCCAAAATCATTGATATCTCTTTTATCATAGGCTAAATACAACTAGACGGAGAGAGACAAACTATTTTGTTAAAAGAGTGCAATTGTTTTTATGAATAATGAACTGTACTTTTAAAGAAACACATTTTGACAGTACATTCTCTATAATATTCAGAGACAAATTGCTTAGTCAAAGAATTATGACAACATAAGATTAAGTCAGAATCTCGTAGTGACTTAAAATTCATATAAAATTTTAACAGGTCCTAAACTTGTTTTAAGTTGGACTTTCCAGATAACCTAAGAATTCATCCTTAACCTTTTATGTGCCAACAGCTTTAACTATTTGGCAAATGCATCAAGTCCAGCACGTTTTTGACATACGTCAGTTCGCACTAATTTTAGATTTTGAATCCAACGTTTAATCTTCTTTATTCTCTGAATTATCCAACGGTTGTGGATTTTTCCCAAAGTGCTACAACAGACGGACGAGTTATTTTCCACTTAAACGAATCCCTGAATCTTGGAGTCGTTTGTCGAAAACGGACTGTCGAAATGAATTATTTTAATTGTATAATAGAAGCGAAGCTAGGTCAATGCTACATCTTAAAACCACGGAAAATATAATTAAACATATAAAAACTTTTGGGATCAATAAACCTATCGTGTATAAGCAAGTGCAAAAGCAATAAAAACACAATCTTAACTAAAGCATGCGATAAGATTAAAAAAAAACAGTTTTTACAAATAAATTAGAAACAAAAACAATTTGTTCACGAACGATCACATACTACTTTGTGGTCACCCTAGTATATTGAAAAATCGGTGGACGAACACAAAACAATTCAACTGAATTAAAATTTAAGCGATTATATAATTACTTAGCACCTTCGACTAATATCTTGAATTAATTATATCAGTAAAATGTTCACGCCCTTAATAGATTGAAGCTAGAACCTAAACAAGCAAAGGTCAAGAGGGAAGAAAACTTTTAAAACGATAAACGTAACGATCGAAAAAGATAAAACGTACGTAAAGTCATAATAAATACCATAAACGATAATTACTAGGGAACCATAGTGCAAGATTTCGCGCGGCCATTTATAACCGAATATATTAAAAAACAACCGACCCCATCTACATACTTAATCTTAACTTGTAAAAAATAGAGAGATTTTAATACATGATAGCAGTGTATAACGTTTTGCAAGTATCGAAACTTTCGACTGAATTTTCATACGAAAAGTCAAAAGTTTTGTCCTCGGGACGTAGAAAATGACCAGAAATAAAACCTTAAAAAAACCTAGAAGAAATACTAACATTACTATAACAACCGCCAAACAACTCCCTAACTATAAATCTTTCAACTCTCAACATCAGTTCGCACCACTGGTCGTTTAGTAATTACGCTATGATAAATTAACAATATTAGCCTATAAAAATATATAACTAATTTATATAGAAATACATCTGTAAACGCATAAGCACACGAAATTTGAGATTTCTATAGCTAAGAAAATAAATAATACGTTAAGTTACAAAAATATTTTATATACAAGAGATTCCGATGAAAATCCATGCCATTCCTCTTATTGTCCACTTTCAACATAAGGAATGTTTATACTTATATGTAACAAAATTTTTACACATAAGGTGCAATTAATATTCTACTTGTGATTATGCGAAATGTATGTACAGGATATACTTCGAACCGCCCTTACAATACGTGATATTTATACGAAGCAGTTTAACTAAAATAAATATTCACAAATGCATGATATACGCGAATACATAACTTTCGAGTCCGCACTTACAATATAAGACATTTTGCTTCTCAGCTTTTAGTATTAGTATAAATAGTCAGTTATTCTCTATATCCATAGATCCGAATTTCATTTAGTAATAAATTATTTAATTTTCGTACGTTGCGCACGTGTTACGTATCAAGTGGTGCACGTAAGGCATGTACTTCTTGGTGGTCAGGAGAGCCTGGCGCGAGGTCTCCTCGCAACGCGAGGCGCCAATAGATACGATGCGTCAACTGCTCCACGTTGACCTCCCCGTGTGAGCAGACCTCGAGCTATTTCATTCACTCGCTCTTTTTGCTGCTCGCGTCGCTGGGCAGGGGATAATGCCTGAAAAGATTTAAGCTTTATTACTTCACATGTCTGAAATAAAAGAGATACTTACATTAGGAAAAGGATAGAGGATATTACAAAGAGAATTCGAAAGGACAAGGCGAGATGGACGGTACTCACCTTGCAAGCTAGGATGTAGAGTAAAACTATGAGTTGATACCCAAAAATTGGAAAAAGGCGGACAGTAAAAAAATTGGAAATAAAACAAGTTGCAGGCAAGGTTTAGTCAAGAGTGGGACGAGAAAGAGCTAAATGGAAGGTCTGGAGGCCTTCGTCGGGATCGGCAAACGGACTAAGTTTGTTATTTTAATTTATTGTGTGTAAAGAAAAGGAACTTGTCCGAAATAAAGGCTATTTTTTTGCACATTTAATCAAAACTTATTTAACTGATGAAATCGAGAATATTACATTATTTACACTTTACGTTTCGAGTGAGCAATCGCTAAGGGTGAAACTGCCGTATCAAGTTATTAGACAAATATTTGATAGTACGATATGAGTCTAAATGTTGCCATATATAGTAATATATATGCCATCTGCCCTTATTTATCGAATAATATTTAAATGTCAAATTCTTAGATTCACAAAAAAACCATAAAATTAGTCAGTGTCAAAAAACAACTGTAGTTCTGTTAATTTCAAGTTAAACAATCTAAATAAAGGACTAATAAAATTAACACATTAAAATGTCTGGGACTTGTATGTAAATAAATAATATATATATTAATTACCTTACTAACACTAGAAATTGCACTGGTTGATGGCTTTTTCTTAATTTCGTTTGTTGCTTTCGGTTTGTCCGTGGCGAGGAAATTCTTGCCAGCGCGACCTTTAAGGTATTCCGGCAACACCTCATGAGGCTGTAAAAAACATTAATTAATTATAGATAACATTAAAATGATATACATATTTTCAAAATACTAAAGTACAATGTGCTGAGTGTAACAAACACAGAGGTCGTCTTAGGTTTTCTTGACGTTCTTTATTTACTTAATCCGTTCTAGGTTTAATTAGCTGAATAAGAAATATCATAAATTACGCAGAAATGTGTGTCTTTAGCATGAAGTACTTTAAAAAATAAAATGAACATTTAAATAAAAAAATTAATTACTAATAGTGAGTTATTTAGGAATTTTAAATGCCAATTAAATTATAGAATTGTCTTAAACGCGTTTTATTTCAGTCAAAGATTATTAATAATTTCAACCAGTTACTTAGCACGTCTCAACCTTATAGACTAGTATTTGTGTTTTGTTGTCACTATAATGTCACATTAATGATTACAGTTCCTTATAAACCAAAATCTCCTTGTAAACAAAAAACTTTGCGATTAAAAAGAGTGGCGGAGTTTTTTGCCAGTTTTCACCCGCTCTACTCCCTTGATTGAACTGGTAGTAAATATAAATTTAGCCCCTATTCCCTTTTTTAGTATTAACGTTCATAGTTAGCAATATTAATAAATTATGACTTTATAAGCTTACCGCGTACGTCCTTGAAATTTTAAGCCTTTGCGGGAAATGGTCGAAGGCGTAAGGCTTCGTGCACAATGGATATTTCGGTCGAGACACTTTTGTGAAGAGATGCGCTGTACGATCCACGCGTAGCTCACAGATGTATACGTGGGCTTCAGATGCGCCCACTGGCCGACCCTGATATAACAAAAACGCATTTAAATACTACAAAAAAAAATCTTGTAGTATTTGAGATTTATAGTACGCCTACGAATAACTTTGCTTGAATAGTAGGTAGGACAATTTTTTCATTACTCAAAAGCTGTTCATAAAACTAAAATCAATGGCACCGATTTAACTTAACACCGTTAAGGGTGCGTTCAAGTATTACGTCACGCAATTTTTGGAGATTATAATATAACACCCCCCATGTAACGCGCCGTAACGGTTTTCCGTACCCACTAGTAAACCGTTTAGTGACCACCCAGTGACTCTTTTTACTTAAAAGTTACCATTATGTGGTGTAAAATACTGGAAAGTCGAAAATAATATTAAAATTAACGCGTAATTCAATCCCCGCCCCGCAACGTTTTACAAAAGGACCCCCCAAATTCTTTACGTAATACTTGAAAGCTCCCTTACGAATTAAGCAACCAAGGTCAAATTAATTAAATTAAATATCATGTCATCTTTAAGAAAGTTACCGCAAAGGATTTTTTTTAATTTTATCTTTTTCACTACAGTTTGCTAATTTATTATATTTAATAATAAGAATAATATTAGTCTGCACTTTCTCCCTATTTTTTATATTTATGTGTTCTATTATTAATGTTGCCTGGAAAAGATCGCTTAATAGCGATGATGCCGCCCGTTGCTATGTAATGTGTTTATATATTGTTCAATAAAGTGTAAATAAATTTGAAAAAAATATACCTTGCAGAATGTATTGAGATCCATGACCCAGCACTGGGACATGACAAGTTCTATGGGAACGGCTTCATATAAGGGTACGCGCATTACTTCATTGTGGAAGAATCTGGAAATACATAACACTTACATTTAGATACTTGTAAATATAAGGATTCAAAAAAATTAAAATAAGAGCTTTTGTCAAATTTTATACTGGAGCAAGTGTCCTCTTGACCTCAACATTTTATTTCTATAAAGTATGATTATTTTGATAATGTTTTCTATGTGGAGTACGTCTGTGGAAACAAACATTCAAGTTTGTAAATAAAATTAAAGTAATAAATCCTAGACCAACAATTATTTAAGCTTTTATGAATTTCTGATCAAAATATTTTCTTATATAGAACCGTGGGTTCCATACTAAAAGGATTAAACAAAATATTTTAATGATCCTTAAGCGCTTTAACCGACCAAATAAAGCTGTATTAAAACCCATATATAGTATATACATAGTATAGTCCTTGTCAATAAAAGGGGTGCACTATAAAAATACTCCAATTATTTACTCCCTAGTTATATTATAATTTCTTTGAAAGAATGTTTTATTTAAATTCTAGGTTTCATCTGGTAATCGGGAAAAATACGATCCATTTAGAACCTCTACTTTTTTACAGTCAGTAAAAACATTAAGATACACTTACTTCCTAGTGGGCTCGTGGAATGTCTCATGCGGCCGCAAGTAATGATGCCCGTACACGTATCTCTCTTGCGTGTCCTTGTGTTTCCACAAACGTTCCACGCGGAATATATCCAGCTCGGAGACTGGAACGCATCCGATGGTTTGGTATGTGTGTTTTCGTACCTCGTTATCCTGAAAATAAATTATACACTTTTAACTATCTATACTATGTTCATGTATGTGTGCGGTACACGTGTGTCTGTGTGCGAGTGTAAGAAATCTCAATCATACATTATTTCTGGCGCTATGCTAAATAAATTACCTTATTAACCGTAATATCTTCCTTTTCCTTTCCCTTGATGTTCTTTAACTTCTTCCTGTCGACGCGTTTAGTCTTCGGCGAATCCGTTTTATCTCCTGTTTTTTGGCTGACATCGGGATGTTTATCATTAATGGGTATATCTCTTAGCACGTAAACTGTATCGCCTTGTCTTACTTGAAGGCCATCACGCATCAGCGATAAGTAGAATTGATGGCCTTCCTCTGTATACTCGTCTAGAGGAATTTCGCGATCCACCTATATAACAGGAAATGAAACACATAAATATAAAATAAAAAAAGAATACATACACAAAAAAACAAAAGCGCAACCGCTTTTATTAAAAATGTGTGTTTTTTCGTTTTAATAGTTGAAAGTTTTATTATTGGTTGATTGGATAAAGCTTTTATTTATAATTGAATTATAATTCTGGTTTAGTAGGAAATATTTAGTAACATTTATTTTCAAGTTGATATATAAGATGGACCGAACATTTAGTTATTTTAGGTTTAGAGTATATAGTCCATTGAAAAGTTACATTTGGGGTTGCGTTTTTTAGAGGACGCAATTTTATTTATGGAACATGTAGGGGGGGTCAATACAAGCTTAACTCCAAGTTTGTGGGGTTGCCGTGCTTGTCCCCCCCGCCGCCATCTTGGATAAAGGGGTCCAAAAACTACGTTTTTGGCTATATCTCCTAAACTATCCATCGTACATAAAACTTGTAAAGACACATTTTGTAGCAAATCGCTGTGCCTACAATTATGTCTATGTAACTTTTTATCATAAATCCAAAATTCAAAAAGTTATAAATAAAAAAGTGATAGCTAGCTACCATTCTAATAACTGATTGATAATATAATTATGTCGAAGATTACCATATCAGCAAGTTGTCTGTGGAATAGGCCTACTAGGAATACCAATAAGTAAAATTGTAGGAATATAAAAAAATAAAAAAAAATATTTGGAAAATTTGTTTAAAATAAACGAGAGATCTTAAAAGTAAGGTAAAACTGCTGTCTTTATCGGCTTGTCATGAGCATTGACGCACCTAGTCAACTTTAGAAATAGGAAATGTTTTCACTTTTTTACTTATAACTTTTTGAATTTTGGATTTATGATAAAAAGTTACATAGACATAATTGTAGGCACAGCGATTTGCTACAAAATGTGTCTTTACAAGTTTTATGTACGATGGATAGTTTAGGAGATATAGCCAAAAACGTGGTTTTAGGACCCCTTTTTCCAAGATGGCGGCCGTGGGACAAGGGTGGCGACCCCACAAACTTGTTTTTAGCTTTACACTGACCCCCTCTACACATCAAAAAAATAAAATTGCGTCCTCTAAAAAACGCAAGGTAAGGCCTAAAAAATGTAACATTTCAATGGACTAATAGATTATAAACCAATGACGATATCATTGGTTTGACGTCAATTTATTGGATAATCAGCTAACGCAGTCTGCGAATGACTGCAACATCAAGTTTAAGTTCCATATTCTAATTCTTATCTCAAGCTACAATCTCGTTTTGAGCGCTGTTGTGGTGTCAGTATAAAATAAGATACCTATAACATACGTATATGTAACGCTTTAGTCTATAAGAGAAATGTACTATAATTATTAATTTGAATTATACACGATATATCATACGAGATGGACGTGTCTACTTGATTCCCTACATCGAACCTTATACTGTCAAATATTTTAAACTTCATACAGAAACGTTTTCACAGCTCTTAAAACTAGATTAAAGTATGATTGACGTTCTACAATACGGGCCTAAGTAATTTTTACAAAATTTACTGATTAATCGGAATATTGCAAATGCCACTTTTGCTGTAATATATAATATGGTATCATTTCAATAGCCTCCAAGTTTTATCAGGCCGTTAGTTTCATAAATAAGGTTATCGAAGCGAATTATCAATAATTATATACACAACATTAAAAACTTACAGGCTCCGTAGAACACAGATGGCAGTAGTGCGTAGAGCTGGTATCAGCGAGTCGCATACATCGCGCGTGTTGCCATACACCACAACGCGAGTTGCCACATTGCACCATTAGTCCTTCTTCTACGTGTAGACCGCAGATGCACAGGATTACTTCCTCTGTAAAAGTAACATTACTTAATAAACACACACATAACACAAAATTAATGATTAATATAACATTGAATTCACAAGAATATCCATAATATGTTAGGTTTTCTTATTTCATGTATATATCCCATATGGGATATAACATTCTTAGTTTACTTGTTTCTATGGCAGTAGTATTAAGTTACTGTGAAAATAAAAAATAAGAAAATTAATAAAATGTCAGAAATAATTTAGCTAAACGCAGAGCAAATATGCGTTTTAGCAACAGTAAACAATATTCTATCAATAATGACATTTGTTATTTTTACATTTGCATGTAATTTTATATTAACTAGTTAAGTTTTACTTTTATTTTCTCCTGTTTTGTATTACTATCTATGATAAATCGTTCTTATAATTGTCACTTGCTAAGTCGTAATTTTTTATTGTCTTTTATATTATATATCTATATAAAAATCTACAACTCTAAGTAACTAGTATTTTGAAGTAATTTAAAAATAATAGAATACACTTTATCCTATACAGTCTAATATTTATGAGCATTACAAAAATGAGAAATTGAACTTACCCGGTTTAGTTTTTTGTATAAATCCAGATGGCAGACTTTCCTGAGAGCCAAGGATTTTACTTAGATGTTCGGCAAACTCCAATTTGGCGGTTGTGTAGACCTGAAATTGTTTATATTCAGTAATTTCAAAAGCGTTAAATGAATTCACATTGAACGAGACATAAACACGGTCATTAAAACTTTTCTCTGCTAACAAAAATAAAAATAACTTTTCTTATAACGCTCCCATCCCATAAATAGAATTTGTGCCCAGTATGATTTAATTTCTCAATATAATATTTTTAATTAAACAAAGGCCTTCTACCAACATGATATACGAAATAATATACTAAGTAAATAGTCTCACAACTCACACACACTCATAAACACTTAATAATAATTGATTGCAAGAATATGGTACAAAAATGTGTAAGGTGGTACAATCTTAAGTTCGCATATTCTGCCACTCACAATGGCGCGCAAATTTGTCTTACAGGAATTTTACATTTTACATTATTAGTCATATTACGTACGTACAGACACACCAATATTTATAAGAATTATATTTGCCTACCCTAGGTAAATATAGTAATTCAAATATTGGTTCTCGTCAATTCTTTGTTAATACATTAGGTTTTGTAAGTATTATTGGCTACCCAAATAAAATAAATAAATACAGATCTCAAATGAATAAACACCTTCATCGGATTAAATTAAATATTTCTGTCTTTTAATGCATCCCACAATTTCTCTTGCTTGGTGACGACGCTGTCGGATCGTAATAAATTTATATAATTATATAGTGTTAATTACACTACTTGATTTCTTAGTTGTCATACATGGCATATAATTGGGTCCTGGGTTCGATTTAAATTTATTTTTATTTTTTATATTATTATTATTTAAATTTTTATATTATTAATTTTAAATTACTTACTATACTATACTAATACAATATACTTTAAAACAGCATATTTTAACACGTTTAAAGGCAAATACCTTTTTCAACTGCGCAGCAGCCGATCCCACAGCAGTGGCTTTACTATACTCTCTCATTAGCATAGACATCAGTCCGCTAACATCGCTGTCGAACTGTACTATGCTTTCATAGTCGTTGTTATCTATTTTATTTTGAATACCATTTAAATCTGATATAGAGTCCGATTTCTGGTTCTTAAGTTTGAGTAATGGTGTACAGATTGGCTTGTCTTCGTCGCCTGAAAATTAAAAAAAAAATTAGAACTAAAAAAGGTTATTATATATAATTATGTACGAGAAAGTGAACCGAAATTAAGCATTTTTTACACTAAAAATTAACCAATTAAAACTTCGATAACCATTATTATCTTAAAGCGAGTTTTCATGAATTTGACTATTAAATTTGTGTTGTTTCTTTATAATGAATTCTCTCGAAAAGAACGAAATTTTTTATCGACGAAAGTTGATATTTGTCCACTCACAATTAAACCCATTTCAGTTCACAGTTAAAAAAATCTATATTCAAAAACGTCAATTTAAAATATTATTTAATAACCCAATAATTGCACGTCTTTGCATAAAATGTGTTTCGTTAGTGCGATTTACGTTACCATGGTAACTAAGACAGCTTTAATTAATTTTATAGTATAGCCGAAAGTATATCTACAATTTTTTTTATTAATAATTAAACTTCACTCACAGTCTAACAAATAGAACATTAGGACAATACTCGGACCGCATATAACCTACTACTTTAAGTATGAAAATGCAATTACCTTTAAAAGTGGTTAAAATTGTAAACAGGGCCTTGAACACTCGACCCAGCCGTTGTTTCCTATCTAATGTAGAGTCATCTTCGAATTTGGCCAATTTCAGTATTTCATCCTTCGACGCTCGAAGATTTTGCAATTTTTTGTGGAAAACTTGAGGATTCATTGTATCGGGTAAGGCTAACGGATCGACATTGATAACTTCGGGAACGGGGGGCAAACTGACACTTGGGACATTAGATACGGGCGATGGGGGCATGGGGAGTGTTATCTTCTCGCGGGTACGACGAACCTGAAATATAAAAAAAATCGGTGGATATTGTTCTTTAAAGTAAATGGCATATTTAAGGCAATGGTCCAATATGTGTGCTGTACAAATCCACACATTTTTATTTTGCAAGGTATCGAATAGGTACTACGATATACGGAAAGGCGGTAAGGAAATTAAGTATATTAAAAATATACTGTATACAACAAATTTACTAAGATTATATTGATTAGCGAATTTCTCCTAACGTAATTAAACAAAAAAATTAATTTAGCACTAGGAGAAAAACAATCCACTCGTTGCATATACTATAGTTAATTAGAACAAAAAACGCAAAAAAAATATCTTTAATAAAGGATTAGGATTAAGACTATGATTTTCCGTGTTTCTACAAATGCGCATAAAAAAAACTATTTAAATTTTACACCTTTGCACTAGAACAAAACAAAAAGCAAAAAACAAAAATCCGTATGATTTTCATTAAATAATCTAAAAAATAAAAAATCCTTACATTCTCCAAATTCCTAAACAAGAAGCAATGCCTATCCTTAACCAGTGTCCTTTCTTTAGCCGTCAGAGGTTTTAATTGTGGTTCTTGCCAGAGCTTGTTCAAATGTTGTTGGTACTTCAAAATCGTCATGTTCTTGATGTCGCAAGCCGATTCGTTCAATTGGTCAGATTTCTTATTACATTTCACTGCTTTTCGTGGTCTTCCAACCCGCGGCTGGTTAGAGGTACTTGATTGGTTTGAGGCATTAGACGGTGTCCGTGATTGCGTTTTCAGTGGCTGTTTCGTTATGCGCTGTGACTTGCCACCAATGACGCCGCGACAGTCTTCCGAGTCGCATTTGCAGGGCTGAAATATAAAAATGTATGTTTAATTATCTATATTTTATTTGGTTTTTTTTTTATGTATTTTAGCTAAGTTGGAAATCTTATCTTTATCTTCGTGAAATTAATCTTAATTTTATATATTTTTTGACAATATATTTTACAATACATACATAATTTTTAAACCAAACTGTGCATTTAAAATGTAGTTGATGATATTTGTATTTCACTATAATATAAATTTTAAAGGAAATCGAGAAATATTGAAAACCAAATAAAGTAAAATGTATTTGAGTTAAAGCCATTTACGACGCATAAGTAGAGTTTGTAGATGACGCAAGAATCCTTACTGATTCTGAGGTACACGCAAAAGAGCAATGTAAACGGGAAGTATACGTACAACAACGAGTACCGAGTTATTTTTAAATATTTTGTTTACCTGTCCTACAGCTGGGTTGAACAGTGAAAAGTTGTAGTCATAAGTCAATTCCTCATCCGGATCGATGTCTCTTAGTGCGAATAACGCCATCCTGAAAGTACCTATAAAAAGGTTACACGTCAATTGTATACTCCATATTTTTTTATATCTCTTTAGGTGAGATGGCCTGACCAATCAAGTTCTTTCAGGCCGTTTTAGATCTCACTGTTAAAATGTGAAGCTTTTACAATTCCAAATAGAAATATTTGCTTTCCGGTATTCTAAACTTTTTAACTAGTCACTCTAGTTATACAGTTTTTTTTTTCAATAGTCATTAAAATCGTTTAGCAGTGTATCAAAGATAAAAGACTCAATGTGTAGTATCGTACAACCAATCACAATTAAACATTTAGAAGAATTTACTTTTTAAAATGTATCAGTTACAATGTCAACTTGTAGCACATTGATAGGATTTATTATATTCTAGATTTATACTAAAAAAATATAATATTATAATTTATATTATACCATTAGATGTCCATTTTTGCATCTCACAGTTGGGTCGACACGAATGGTTGACGAAGCGTCCATCTCCGCCCATGCGATGTCCGTCAATCACTAAACCACCGTCCAAGTGTAGACAGTAGTGATGTGTGTCCCTGGCATATCGGGTTGCCATTCGCTCCTGAAAATTTTCGCCTTTATTAATTGTATTTTGGTTGGTTTTTATTAAATTATTTTTAAAGCAATATCGACCAGACAAGAGATTATATTCAACAATGTTTATATGATTTTTAATTATAATTTCTTCAGTTGATAACAAAATTTTACAAAAACATCGCATTGTATTTTTATCGGCATTTTACATTATTTTAAACGTCTTTACCAAGAATAATTGATCACAAACCTTAAACTCCTTATCAGAGACGACTTCACCCACATACTCCAATATGAAGTCTCCAGACGTTATCCTATGTTTAGTCCGAACTCCCCACCCTTTGTTCTCAGTCATGAATTTCTCCAAACCAGACGCCCATTCGTGGCGTTGAATCCTTTGATTCTTGCATTTATCACTGAAAATATTTATTTTGTGCAATGTTTCATAGTAATAATAGCGCATTTGATTACATTTAAGAAACAAAAAATAAACATTTAAATACGTGGGTAACACTGAAAATCTTTAGAACTGGCCAGTTAGGAACATTGCTAATGGAAACTTTTTTTAATTTAAAATTTAGAACTCTTTGGTAATAACCTAATGTAGTATATTCATTCATTTGTCATTTGTTTTTGTGAATTGGCGGCAAATCTAAAACTCTTGTTACACGTGAAAATGAACCTAACGCGAGAAAATTTTTGGTCAATGATTTATTATGACTTTCGTTGTGGGCTTACTCAACAACAAAGCTATGATAGGCTGCGGATTAGCATTTCTTAATGAAGCCCCATCTCGTGCCACTATTTACAATAATTGGTTTAACGAGTTTGAGTGTGGACGTAGCAATTGAGTCTTTAACTGAAGATAACATCAGTGCTGTGCGACGCATGATAGAGCAAGATCTATCAGCAGATACGGGCAAGCCTAGGCATTGGTATGAGTCAAGATCAAAAAATATTACACGAACATTTAGGCGTCAGGAAGCTTTGTACAAGATTGATTCCCCATACTTTAACCGACGACCAGAAACACCTTCGCATGGACTGGTGTCGCCAAATGTTAGAAGTTCAACGGCGGTGACTCAAATGCTGTATTTGACATCGTCACAGGTGATCAAAGCTGGATATATTGTTACGAACCGACAACTAAAGATTAAATTCGAGGTATTCGCTTTACGAGCCCTGAATATGCGGTGAAAGCGTACGAAAATGCCATAGAAGAGACCACTAAGGAAGAATGGGCCCACTGCTTTTCTCAGTGGTTCCATCGAATGCGACGATGTGTAGACAGGAACGGAGATTACTTAGAGAGAGAAACAATAAAAGTACATATTGGCTACTTTCTACATTAAGCCGTTTTTTCATTTTATAAACATTTTCAGTGTTACCTAGGTATAATAATAGTAATAATCCATTGCAACAACACTTTATAATCCATACGATGTTCCTACACCGTAGGAACACGTATTGGGCACATGTAAAAGTCCACTGGTGCACACAAATTGAAAATATTATTTAACCAACTTTTCAGGCTGCAAAATTTGAATTTGAGTGCAGAAGTTGATACAAGCAACTATCACAGTTAGAAGAATGTACACATACAAATATCCTCGAAATGGGCGAGACCTAAAATGTTCATTAAAACTATTAATTCCTGACATGACTGATCACGGAATACCTACGCAATTAGTGAAATATCAGTCGAGCACTAATAATTATTGAATACATTACATTTTTGTATTAAAGACTTCTTTATTATGAAAAATTGGTAGAGGTACAATACAAAATTAAAAGAAAATGGTTACTTTGTGTATCTTATGTAACCTTATCTTAAAAGTATAGTTCCATTGATTTATCCTAAAATGAAAACTCACCCGCTAGGACACAATTGAGGTGAACACTCAGAATAGACCAGTCGGTTGATACAGTCTTCGTTACAGCCGGAATATTTTTTTTTTTTTTTTTTTTTTTTTTGACGCCGCGCATTGTGATGCATATTGATCAAATCACTTTCGCATTCTTCAGCTGATGGCTTGTTTTTTATTTTTTTTCGTTTTCTTTCCCAACGTCAAAATAATGTAGTATTAACGTCTGGAATAAAAATGAATGATATAGCGTAAGAAATTAATAAAATTTTGATAATTCTTATGGGTAAAGAAAAAAAATTTTATTGTTTTTTTTTTTTTATGAACAATCATACAAATTAATAATAGTTACACTCATAACTAAATTACAACCTAGCTTCTCCAGTTAGTATAAAACCTCTACCCAATTATTTTTTAAATATTTTTTTTTTTAAAAAAAAATTTTTTTTTTTTTTTGATTTTATTTTGAATTTGATATTTTAGATGCTATAATTATTTGAATCAAATGACATGGGCAATGTTCGAAGATTGAATAGAATTTTACTCACTTGTGCGTATTTTCTTATAATTCCATGAAGGCACTGGTTGGTTATAATGTTGTTCCCACCAAATATCGTAAGGCAGCGTGAAGTGAATGAGTCTTTTTCGAACCCAACGTTCGCAGTATGGGGGCGGGCCCAAGAGCCCAGGGGGAAATTCTGTTTGCGTAATCAGATTCTTTCCTTTTCCTTCTGGCTTTGGACTAGAAGTAATACAATTTAATATTTATATTAATAAATAAAATTATTGGAATAATGTCTAGGACGTCCGATATAAAAAATATATTTAATACATATTTATATTGCTTAAGTGACTTTTCTGTTACAATTTAATTATTTTATAGTAATGCAGTGCGAAATTTTTGACACATCATAGTTTAATTCAATTATTGCAAATATTTATTCTATGGCCACCACACGAAATGCCGTGAATCTAATTAACAATACAAATAATAAAAAACTTACTCTTCCTTGTAGTATTCCGAAAATAAGCCGGCTAATAAGAACTTCTTTCGTAGCCTTGGATTTTTCTTAGACACAATTCTCTCTTTACTATCCACTCCGTTAGACGGGCTTCCATCACGAGAAGCAGCGGCCCTCTTCTTACAAATAATATTCTTGGATATAACATCTATGCTTTTTTCGAAATCAATTTCTTTCTCATTGAGCGGTAAGGGCTCATTTTCATCATGGTCTAAGAGTGTGTCGATAGAGGGTTCCCGTGACGGCGGCATTTTACGACTAACAATCGTCTCCAATGAACTCTCTCTTGAACTGTTTACAACATCATTAGCCACCTTTTTATTCAGCTGACATGATCTCGACTTTCTCCTAGTTATTATGCCCATGGGTTTATTCTTTTCTTTTTCTGTAACCTCCAAAACTTTCTTGTTTTCTGATTTTCTTGTCTTAATTTTCCCATCCTCAGCAGTATTATCAAAACTTCTCGTATGTCTTCGCTCACTGGGATACAATACAGCCAGACTCGATTTCGGCCGAAGTCCAACTTTGCAAGTTTTCTCTACGACCTTGCGTTTTGAAAAGATTTGTTCGATTTCATTAGAAGGTGAAAGAACCCGACTTTTCCTTTTTAATCGCTCAATATTTTCTACTCTATTGGCCTTTTGCTTCAAGTTCAATAAACTCAACGGAATACTGTCTTCAGGGTCATTGCCAAGAGAACTCGCTAACGAAGGTATACTATCAGTCTCACTTAGTACTTCCCATTTATTGACGTGGTTTTTAATTTCTTTATCAGTCTTTTGTTTTAATTGTAAAGCAGGCGCTCTTAATATGGATGAAGTTTTCTTTTCCGGAACAGCTTTATCGCCTTGTTTATTAGGTTTATTTAGCGCTTCCCTTCCTTGTAGTTTCTCTAACGCAACAACTGTCAGACGCCCTTGTTTCGGACATTCCTCTTTATTCAAAACAATCTTTAACTCCGGTTGCTTATTAGTAGTGCGTTCTAAGAAGTTACTCATAGCTTCACCATCTTTCGGCACTCTCTCAAATGCAGAACTATCCGTATCTTCGGAACCTAATTGATCATGGGAGCTGTTAGCCGAATTATTATATTCAACCTTTTTCTTCTTGCGTTTCACATTTGGGAAACCCGTTCTATTGAAAGCTTTTCGTCTTCGAGGTTTCTTTTTGACAGGATCAATAGTTTTAATAGGATCGTTGGGTTCTTCAGCAGTCTGTTCAGATTTCTTAATTTGTAAGTGAGATTTCTTTATTATATTACCAATTAGCATCCTCTCTGCTTGAACTTTCGGAATTAATATTTTAGAGGGAAGAACTAATTTACTTTCTCTTATGATATTATTAGAAGTTTTCTTCTTTTTCTTTTCGTTTGCATCATCACTATCAGTCATTAAATTTCTCTTAGGTTGTCGTAAGTTGTGGCCACCAGCAGTCTCTTGGATTTTATCAGATATGACTGCCGCTATAGATTCCCCTCGTTTAGGTCTTAAAATAGAATCAGAAGATTCTGCGATCAACGATAATGGTAAATCCGATTCAGTATCGATAGAAGATAATATAGAACTTTTCGAATCGTGGTTTTTCAATTTTTTATTCTTTTCGGCTAGTATGTTACTGACACATATAGATGATTTAGGAATTTGGTCTTCTAAGTCTACAGAGGATTCAAAAATTCCAGTGGGATTATCGACGTTTACAACCACAGTGTTACCCGATAACGAGTCAGATATTCTGGTTTTACATTTAGTCTCCAATAGCTTTCCTTTCGATACCGGAGATTTAATGACGCTGGCTCTAGTGTTTATCTGATTATTCGGTGAATCTTTTCCTCTGATTTTATCATCTGATTTGTTACTGCAACTACTGTCAGAATTACTTTTCTCCTTTTCCAATATTCGTGATTCTATTGATTTTCTTATGTTGTTGTTTAAAAGTGTATCAAGTACTTTAGTAGCGGCACTCGGATTAATTTTGGAAACTAAATTGCTCGTTAAGCCTTCGAGCCTGTTTTTCTTCCGAGTCATTATTTCTGATTTCTGTGCAGGTGGAATTGCACTCTTATATAATGATCTGGCAGACATACTCTTCAAAGGATCAGTTCCGGTACCTGACGCTGGAACTGATGTGGTGTTTGGTGAAGGAGATGTCGTTTTATCGCCATCCTTAATATCTTCCTGAGATGTATTTTCATTTATATCTTTCTTATCGGAGATCAAAGGCTTTTCTTCGGATATTTTTTTAGATAGAGACTGCACAACATTATTTAAGTTGGAGTGTGATGCATCCTTTTCAGCTTCCAGCCTATGGCGCTTTTTCGGCGTCACTATGGGATTTCGCATTGGTGATGATTTCGTTTCAGATCTAGGGGAGGAAATTCGACTGCTGTCTAATTTTGATGATTCTGGTTTAACATCGACATCCTTCGTTTTCGGTAAGCTTTTCTCTAAATCATGAACCATTTTATGGACAGCTTTTAATTTTTCGGAGGTTTCATATATTTTTTTTGACAGTTCAGACTGTTCTGCCGATGGCTTCTTTATCAACAAATCATCGTCCGTAATGTTAATTGAATTTGAAGCAGAATCATCCAAGACTGGAGAGTTGCTTTCATCATTTTTTATTATTATGTTTTTAGTATCACCATCTGTTTTAATTTCCTTCGGCAGTGAATCTGAAATAATCTTACTCTCAGATGCCGTAACAATTTTTAAACTCTCACCCGGTCTTTTAGATTTTTCAGAAACCGACTTAGATTTAGGTGAATCTTCAGAATCTTGAGTTTGTAAATCAACAAGGCAATCAGATTCTGTACACAAAAACTTTTCAGATCCAGCTTCATTCTTCAAATTTTCATCAAATTCAGAGGTCACCAAACTTAAACTTAATGAATTGCTGGTTGACGAGTTTATGTGATAATGCCTTTTCTTAAGCGGTAGTTTATGTTCATTTGTATCTTTTCCCTTATTTTGAGATTCTGCTAACTGCTTTTTATGTCTTCGTTTTGATGTAGGTGTCGCAGTTTCTAAATTGTCAGAAGTTTTACGCTTCTTCGAAGTTCGTTTTACTACCTTAGCCGCAGCGGTCTCTGAAGGAGGCTTCTCCTTTTCTACATGCTTTGGAGAGTTTAATCCGACGTTTGTCAATAATTTTGGTGCAACCTGGCACAGCTTAATAAAATTGTTTATGAGATTGTCCATATCAGTATTAAATTTTTGATCAATTGTTTCAGCTACATTACGGTTAGCAGATTCTCTGCACCGAGACACTGATCTCGACCTGTGTCGTCTTTTACTTCGATGTCTGTGATGTTTACTTTCTGTTTTAATTGTGATTCGAGATGGCCTCTCTGTAGGTTTTAAGTTGATCTTGGGTGGAGCAAGAACTACAGTTCTCCTATGTTTCTTTATATGATACGTTGGTTTGATGTCAGACTTTTTGAAACTTAGAAAAACATTGCGTGATAAAGACTTATTAGGAACGTAACAATTTTTTGCCTTTTCGAATATATTTGGTAATGGTTTCAGATGTTCCTTCTTAGGAGTTGGTAAAGGGGCTGTCAATGCAAATTTAGCCTGCTTTCGATTTCTCGGAGAGAGATTTCTGCTATTTATTTTATCAACTTCTTTATGCGACTGCTTTGTTGACGTTAAAGGCGATACTCCGAATTTGTGTGTAAAAACGGGTTTTAATGGGAGTAACGTTCCACTTGAAGCCTTTGACTGCCCTGGAGGTTTTAAAAGAGTATTGTTATTATTATGGCTTACTTTAAAAATATTATAAGTTGTAACTGGTCTCTGTAACCCGCTAAAGACTGGTCCTGGAGCAAAAGGATCTGATGAATTAACCCGCAACATATTTTTCTGATTATTTTTTTTAAAACTGTAGTCATATTTCGATGGTAATGGATATTTCGTACATACACTAATGTATTTTGGACTTGCGGCAGATTTTCTCATATAATTATCACATTCAGAGTCACTTGAACTATGCCCAAGCGTGAGACTGCTAAATGTTTTATTGCTTAACAATAATATCTCTTGATCAGATACAAAATGCTTCTGATTTTTATAATATGACCTATTGCGAACGGATCTCGTCTTTTTCAACTTCTTGATTCGTCTTCGGCCACTTCGAACACTATAGTCAGTTTTATATCCCGATTTATCAGTCTTATATCCCGACTTATAATCAGTTTTGTAACCAGAGCGATTGTAGTCACTTTTATAGCCGCTTCTAAATCCATAATCGCTTTTATAACCCGATTCAATAAGTCTACTACAGCTTTTGTATGGTTTAAATTCATAATCACTTTTATATCCCGAGAGGAGTTCTTTGTACTTTGGATTTAGATCAATTTCTTTCCATGTAGGGTCAATCATGTCATCTGCGGCAGCTTCATTTTCACTTTGATTTTCCCTCCAAGTATTAGTTATTGTTTTACTGCTCTTTTTTGGCAAGACTGCAAGTTTACTATTGAGTTCTTTTCTTTTAGCATATACCCCTGACAGAACAGATCTATTCGGAGAAGCTGAATCATTATCACTGTCACCAGAGTTATACTGATTTTTATCTTTTAGTGTTTTTGAAGCTGTTTTTATAGGTTTTGATTTCGCTTGTGGCTTCCTACCCGGCCTTTTTCGTGGCGGATAAAGGACTCTATCCGTCGCATATAGCATTCTATCTAAGGCCGCGATATCGATTTTACGGTCGTTTTTCTTTGGTTTTTCCAATCTATTCGGTTCTTGCTTCAATGGGACGGGTGATGGGGCTTCTGTTTTGATTTGTTTGATCTCAGTTTCAATTCTTTTCTTTCTAAAATCATTGTCACTGGAATCAGACCTATCTTGAGTTCGGGATCTCGTTTTGGATTTCGACCTTGCACTTTTTCTTTCTGACGTATTTTCTTTTTGAACAGATTTCCTTCGGTTTCTGCTACTACCCTCATCAATATCAAGGCGACGTAATGGTGATTGAGTTGGCGAATTATGATTTGATAAAATTCCCGAATCAGGCGAAACATTTGGTGGGTCATTACCATTATGAAAGTGATTGACGACATTAGCGGCTTGTTTGTCATCTCCTTGAGATTCAGCTCCTTTCTTAACAAATTCCTCAACCTTTTTCACTTTTCTCGGTCGACCTCTTTTCCTTCTAGATTCAACGACAACATTTTTCGAGTCATCTTGAGATTCAAGCGAATTCGTACTGATTGTATACAATTTGTTTGCGTCAGTTTGATTCAACGAGTTAATATCGTTATTGGCGACTGTGATAGGTGAACTCTGTAATAGATCACTTGCACTACCCAGTACCGAAGTTCCTGCTATATCCAGGTTCATAAAGTCGTTATTCTCAACACAGTCGTCTAAACTTGGTGGGTCGGGTATATCGACCGAATCGGCAACAGATATTTCCGCAAGATCTTTATTTATTAGCGACAACTCTTCAGTATGCTGGGGACTTAAGTGGGTACTGCCACTTAAGAAGTTAGGTGTAATTGGTGATATTTCTGGCAGATTATTTAACTGTCCCAGCACACAATCCCCGATCGTCGATTGAATGTTTCCATCTTTTGCATTTAATCCACAGGATATTGATGAAGAATTCATATTAGTTAAAGGTGCAGAATTGCTTAAAAGTTGTGTTTGAGCCACAAACTGCTGTAATAAACTTGACGCGTAGTGTGATGTATTCTGTACTGTCTCCGAATTGGAGCATTCATTTTCCGATCCAGAGGAATCAGCCGTTGCTCTCTGTATAGCAGCAGTAACTAACTGGGGCGTAAGCTCCATCTCACTGCTGGATCCGTCGCCTGGAAAATAATTATAACGTTACTTTTGTTTATAACACTAAAATTATGATTGTTTACGATATACGAAATAATTAAAAAGGTATAAAGAAATTTTTTTTTGATTGAGATTTACACAATATTAATAACAAGGTCACATTTAATAGCCACTGGATTTAGATAAGCTCGAATTTTGCCTAACGTTCCAAATCATATTCCCAAAAGACTTACCATTATCAACAGTAGATTTATCGTCGTCCGGTGCCGCGTTGTGTTCAGCGAACGTCGTGAAATTAGTCTGCTGCACCGGCGCACTCGACGATTGCTCTGGAAATAGTTCCGCGAGGTCTGCATCGTCGATGACCTGCAAATTTATTTTTGTGGTTTACGTCATGACATATAGATTTTTTAATTTAAGAATTATCTATCGAGCAGTTAAATAAGCCGTCGCTGAGTTGTCTTACATTGCAATAAACTGCAACTATTAATATCCTGTAATATTCACAAATTATCTTACATTTAAGAAAAATCGACCTTAAGACAAGTAAACTTACTAAAATATAGTTTATTAATTAAATTTTATATCTTAATTATTAATTGAAAGGCATATAAACTTTCTGTCTTCTTAAGCCGTATATTGTATCCAATAATTTTGGTTTAAAACGCCAGGAAATTTTATGTAATTAAAAAACAGTTTGAAAGATATATTATATATGAACTATTATGAACATCATTTTGGTCAAATACATTTATTTAAGGTCTTATACATAACAATCTCAAATAGTTAAGTAATATGGAACGTATATTTTTATCAGATAGTTAAGTAATATGTACTGTAACTTAATACAAATTTTATCAAAAATATATACAATAAAATCACGGACTTGTAAATAAATACATTAATTCGTCTCAACCATAATGAAATAAAAAATACCTGTAACTGGCAGGCCGCGGCAAGGGCAACATTCGAGTCATCGGGCTGGTTCTGTGTGCCCGCATCAGGGGTATCTGAGTCGGATGATGTTGATGAAGAGGATGATGATGATGACGACGACGAGGAAGTCGAGGAAGAAGAGCTGCTACCACACGCTGCACTCGCCACCGTCGGTGATGCAAACTGAAATTGATTATTTCAATTCTAGTAACAACAGAAAAACTATGAAAAAGTGATTTCTTGAAACGATAAACTTATATTTAAATAATTTTAGTGTTCTAAGTATCTGTAATGTGTATTATTCTATAATTAACATATTCATACATTATCGCACCATTAAACATTAAAAAATGTTTCAACATATGTTTATTTATTTATTTCGTAATCATATAGCTAACGTAAATTATATATAACAAAAAACAATTTTACTAAAGATATAGCCAAAGATGGAATACATAATATATACAAAAAAGGTTACCAATGGAAAAAATCAATATAAAATATTAAATACATTTAACTAAGTAATACCTAATTCGGCGTTGTTGTGTGATGATGTGTATGTGGGATGTGATCATAATTCAGGTGATTTAGCGCTATGGATATTCTTAATACTCCTTTAAGCACATTCCGCGATAGCCTAAACAATTAAAGACTGCTAATACGCTTAGTCGATTAAAAATTAACTAGTCGCACCAACAGGTTGTATTATATACTGCTCAAAACAATTAGCGGAACAAGATTTTTCTCCTTTCTATTGCTTAAACTAAAATTAGATTTAAATTAACTTGTACGCTATTTTTTACCTTATTAATTTGTTAATTACTACAATTAATAAAAAAAATCAATTTGTATTTTTTATATTAAAAAAAAATTAAATTGTGCATTGTAGACGAAAAACAAAGCGACGTCTTTGAATTTTCATTACTTTCTAATCACAGAAAACACATTTTAAGTAGTTTTTTTCAATATTTTGAGTATTAATAGAAATTGAAGTGAGCCTTTTGAGTATTGTTATTCATTGAAGCGAGTGAGTTTAGGTCATAATGCCAGATCTGACTGAATTGCATGTCTCCCGAGCTATCGCTTTGCTTGAAGAGGGTCGAACTATGCGTTATGTAGGAAATGATCTAGGAGTAGCCCCTTCTGTTATCTACGTTGAGACGGGAGAATACTCACGAAGGCGTGGTCAAGGTCGAAAGAGAAAAACTACACGTTTGCAAGATCGCTACATCGTCAACTGTGCTTTACGTAACCGCACCACAACTGCAAGAGATCTACAAAATACACTAAGGTCGGCTACTGGTGTAGAAATTTCCGACTAGACGGTAAGAAATAGGTTGTTGGAAGCCAATTTGAGATCACGCCGACCAGTTCGGGCTGTGCGTCTAACAATTCAACATAGACAAGCTCGCCGACAGTTCGCGCAAAATCACGATAATTGGTAACTTCGACATTGGAGGCCAGTGCTTTTTACTGACGAATCACGATTCCGTCTAACACGTTGCGATGGTCGTCTCCGTGTTTACAGACGCCCAGGCGAGCGATACAGTGCAGCAGCAGTCCAGGAATATGACAAATTTGGATGTGGCTCTGTGATGGTTTGGGGCGGAGTTAGTTTGGACGAGCGCACAGATCTCGTCGTTGTTCCCGGGCGCTTGTGTGCTCAAACTTACATTGAAAATGTGCTCGAAGATCATGTTTGGCCCGCAGCATACGGTATGGGCCCAGATTTTCTTTTAATGCAAGATAATGCCAGGCCGCATACTGCAGCCATCACGTCAGATTACTTACGACAGCAGGAAATCCGTGTAATGGAGTGGCCTTCCATGAGCCCTGATCTAAATCCAATTGAACACATTTGGGACTTGCTTGACAGGCGCATCCGGAAGCGTCCGATTGCACCTCAAACACTGCAGCAGCTCACTGAAGCGTTGATTGAAGAATGGGAGCGAATTCCACAAGAAGATATTCGGAGGATCATACGAAGCATGCCGCGTCGTTGTCAAGCCGTGATTAGGGCTCATGGAGGCCACACACGTTACTGAAAGTCACTAAAGACGAATATTCAAACGACATAAGAATATTTCTTTGGTGGACCTTTTTTATCACCAATTAGTTTTTCGTCTACAATGCACATTTTAATTTTTTTTTAATAAAAAAAATACAAATTGAATTTTTTTATTAATTGTAGTAATTGACAAATTAACAAGGTAAAAAATAGCGTACAAGTTAATTTAAATCTAATTTTAGTTTAAGCAATAGAAAGGAGAAAAATCTTGTTCCGCTAATTGTTTTGAGCAGTATATAATTCGTAAGAACGTCGTGTAGAAGCCAATTATAACTAATATTTACATTTATTGCACAACCTAATCCAACTATCGAACATGAAAGAGCGTAACAACAATAATCGCACCAAGCGAGAGGTGCCATTAACTTGCAAGATTGATATATTGCAAATAGTACTAACGAATGTCGCAACCTACCCTCACTGACCGCAATCCGCCAACACGGTTACAAATATAGCTTGTAAAAGGAAAACAACTAAGAAAAATGTATTTGATATGTATAATTAAATATTGTGACAAATGAGTTCACTGACCGATGTAGATATTATCATCAAAATAATAACAAATAATAATTGTTTTTACGTATAAATTATTATCTAGCTGTTGTAGTGATTATTTGACAAATATGTTCAAACATATTCCCATTTGATTTGCTTGAAATAACTAAAAAAACATCATTTCGATGGAAACTAAATTGGAATCTTTTCTTTTCAGTTTCCGATGCCCCGATTACACACTAAAGTAACATACTTTTTTAATATACATTTAAGCAATAAATTTTTCCCTAATATACGAAAATAAAACTCCGCACTTATGATACGTTTTGTTCAATGATGAACGACGTGGCACTGGCATCCTCATTGAACATATCGCTGACGAAGCTCTAAAACAAATATATTGTATTTTTAATCAGATGCAAGGTGCTAATCAATAAGGCGGAAGGGCATGCAACCCTAGCTTTTCAAGGGGTGAAAGTATCGTGTGGCCGCTATCAAGGCTAGCATCGAACACATTTACCCCGACATTCGTTTGATGACGAAAATCATTCCCGTAGAAGTCAATACAAATTTTATAAGAAAAGTTTGTTCTCAGTAGGTATATTGTTTTATAAATTTCAATTTTGATAAAAATACAAACTATAAAACTATGAAGGATGCCCGAAATAATATGTATGCGTTCATGACAGTACTTATATAGTCGAATTATTAAGTTTAAATCTAATTTCGACAGCATATTAAGCATTCTTGAATATTTCACCACAGTGCTATTAATTTTACGCATTGGCATTTGTTCAAACATGACTCACAATTCTTATCCATACAGTTTAGTAGACTATTAATTTAATTCTTTCACATTATTTTAGTTTTATTATTACTATTTAGTCCGCTCATTCGCTTCCTACACCGATTAAGTTGATGTCAAATTATCAATTTGTAACGTAACGGCAACAAAGGCAAACAGAAAATATGTTATCCTAAGGCATTTGAAGGTTTGGGGGGTTTGTGTCTATGCTTCTACGGTTCCCAGTACGACATGCTTGCATGGTAGCATAGGTGCAAACCCATCCTACCACATCCTTCTGATGGGTAGGGAGGCGTGGCTTTTGGGGGTAGCGCAAGTCGCTATGATCCCCTCAAAGCAAGTTTGGTGGACTAACCTTCTCGAGGTTGCCGACCCTGTTCTTGGTCTAATACCCTATGTATTAGACGTAACTAAAACCGCCAAGCGAACTATTGCAGGGATGGAGAGGTCATGTCCTTGCGAGTTCATCGTCCAAAAAAGGGAGGACGGTGGACAGTAAATGACCTCCCGCGTGTTTGTGCCGTGCGCGGGGACCCGTACGGGGGGATGAAGGAATCCTGGGGGTTGAGTGGAGTAGTGCGCCGGAACAGTTGTGCGCTGCACACAACACACCTCTTTGGTCTGGATTTCTCCTCACACGGGAGGCCGGGGTCTAGCTAACCACGGTCAACCGGCTGTGGCATCCCATAAGCGGGCTGCCGAGCGAGAGTCGGGATGTGGGGGGGGCCGTCGGCGCGGCGCGGGACTCGGGGTGAGTTTGCGTCATAGTCTCGTGGCGCGAACAGCTCCGTACTTCCTTGCTGCGTGCGGATGCGTCTGCCTCCCTACGTGCTGGCTCTATACCGGAGGAGTAGCTCTGACGTCGCTTGCTGAGCAAGGGACGTCCCCGACGTGAGGGCTCCGTGGCGGGTGGAGAGCTCCAATGGTGAATCCAAACCATATCACCTCATGGATAAAGAGGCAAAGAAACTAAAACAAACAATCACAAACACCAACAAACCCAGGGTTGCGTCTTTGGACGTGTCGCGGTGCAAGTCACCAGTGGCGCGATACTCTGATGCCCCTGTCACACACACCGATGCACCCTCACGGGCAGCGTCCGGGACCCCAAAGGAGAGGGCAGCGGCTGGGGCTGCACCAATCCGGGCTGCACTCCGGCCCGTACCCAATCCGATGGAATCCCGTATACAACCGCACAAGGATGTGACCACTGCTGCGGCCAGGTTGACTGCGTCGGTCGAGCCAAAGATAGCAACTCCGGACGATGATACAGCACTGTCTGCGTCTGAAGGGGGTGCTTCCGCGGCAAGAACGATGCGGCAGACCGAGGCTGCGGCGGAGGGCACGTCCAGGGCACTAACCACGACCATGGATATGTCGGCCCTGAAGACCGCAATTCAGGAGCCGACTTTCAAAATGGTCGTTAGCAACTCTAAAAGGCGACGGCACAGGAGAGCCATAAGGGCGTCGGAACAGCAGAAGCTGGTCACCGGCGCTCCGAGGCCACCTGTGAAACCTGGAACTGCCCCCGCTGTAACCACAGTTGAGAGAGGCGGGAAAAGGACACCGAAGCCTAAAAGATCCACTGCTGCGCCCGTGCCTAGCTGCTCTGGGTGCGGCAAGGGACCTAAGAGTTCCAAAACAAACCAAGCCACGAAGGGCCAGAAGCGTGACCGGCCTGAGGAAACCGTAACACCGACTGGGGAAAGTAAAAGGGTCAAACCCAACAGACCCCAGAAAGTGGCAGGGACCTCGGCCAGTTACGCGGAAGCGGCAGCATCATACAAAGCTAACGAGCTTTGTGTTGCCGTGATGACTGAGCCTTTCGTGGATATGACACAGGAACAGGCGGATAACATCCGCCTACAAATCGAGGGTAAAATTCAAGATGAGCTCCTGGCGGATCTTGATGCTACCCTAACTACCGAGCCCAACGACATCAGGTTCCGGGGTAAGGCCCATTTCTCGGATGGTGTCCTCAAAACTTGGTGCGAGGACACTTACACTCTGGGTTGGCTGACCGGAACTTGTGATGTCATCACAAATCCAGTACCTGACACCAGGTTGGTGGTTCGGCCTCAATCGGCGATTCCGAACAGGATTCCGTGTCTGCTACATGTACCAGACTACAGTGGCAACACGGAGACACTGAGGAAACTGATCACGAGGCAAAACCGCCACCTCAACATCAGATCCTGGACCCTGACACACGAACGAAGAACTCAGGACCCGACAGGCGTGTCCCTCTTCTTTCGTGTGCCGGAGTTTGAGATCTCTAAAATCAAAGAGCATAATCGGCGTTTATACTACCTGATGGGGAACATCTATATCCGCATCCTGGATAGGGATGAGCCCTCGCAGGTGGCCAACGCCCCACCAACTGCTGCCAGCACATCGGGGGTGGCGTCGTCGGGGCCGGGGCTGCCCACGTCCCTGACGGGGGCGGCTTCGGTCACCGGGGCACACGTCCCTATGGAGGTAGCTACACAACCACCGTCACCGGTGCAACTAACATCGGATGATGAGTTGTTTCAGGAGACCGGGGGAGTGAACTCAGCGACAGCTGTCTGCGCTCCTCCCCATCGCCGAACTGACCTCATCCAGGCTAACCTCCAGCACAGTCAGACAGCGTCGGCTTCCCTACGCAGACTGCTGGAGACCAATCCGAAGACCATCGCCGCGATCCAGGAGCCGTGGATCAGGAATGGCAAGATATGCGGCCTGGGCTGCACCGGTGGTAAACTTTTACTGGATACCTCCGTAAGTAACCCTAGAACTTGCATAATCTTGCCTAAACATGTACCAGCATTTCTAATAAACGAACTCTGTTCAAGGAACCTTACAGCTATTAGGTTACCCAGAGACAATCAACCAGACGTCGTCCTGGCGTCCGCCTACTTACCAGGTGACGAGGACGTGCCCACTCCAGAACTCGGCCTTCTGGCTGACTACTGTGAGAGGGAGAAACTGGAGCTAATCATCGCGGCGGACTCCAATGCGCACCACACGTTATGGGGTAACGCTAGTACCAACACTCGAGGTGAGGATATGCTTAATTTTATACTTAGCAATAACCTTATCTTGGCAAACAATGGCTCAAAACCAACTTTTATCAACGCGCGTTCGCAAACTATTATTGACTTAACAATGGTAACTGCTGGTCTGTCAGATCACATACAGGACTGGCACGTATCCAACGAGTTATCATGCTCGGATCATAGGTGGATCCGCTTTGCAATCAAAGGGAGCTACCTAAACCTCAACCTAGACGTATACCGCGGAGAACCGATTTGGTAAAATTTTATAAACTTATCAGCTCTGAGGTAAACAAACTATCGATACCAACCACCATAAATATACAAGACATAGACAAACATGTAAACAACCTAACGTCCCTACTCCTGACAAGCTATGAACGGTCGTGTCCCCTTACCATACCAAGATGGGGAGGGAGACATAACTGGTGGTGCCCCGAACTGGAGAGACACCGACGGAAGGTCAGGAAGCTGTTCAATAGAGCAATGAACACACGGTTACCCACCGACTGGGACAAGTACACGGTCGCGAGAAGGCGATTCAAAAAACTTTTACGTACTAGGAAGCAGGAGTGTTGGAGACACTTCTGCACCAGTATTGAAACAAACAACCAGGCAACCAGGGTGAAATCATGCCTCTCCAGAGAGCCCAATCACTCGATCGGTTGTCTTAAAAAACCTGACAATTCATTTACAAAAACTGATTCGGAAACATGTGAACTACTACTGGCAACACACTTTCCGGGTTGCATAATTGCCAACGAACAGGCCTGGCAACCATACTCAGAGAGAGCCACCGACAGCTCAGACTGGCAAGTAGCTCACAAAATAATCACTAATGAAAAAGTAACGTGGGCAATCAACTCCTTCCTTCCATTCAAAGCGGCCGGTTTGGACGGCATCTTCCCAGGTCTACTAAGATGGAGTGGGAACTTAATAGTAGACTATCTTGTCTCTGTCTTCCGAGCCTGTATAGCCCACCGATACATACCCTTGAAATGGAGAGAAGTAAAAATCATATTCATCCCAAAACCAGGTAAAGAGGACTATACCCAAGCGAAGTCCTTCAGGCCTATTAGCCTTACTTCATTCTTCTTAAAAACGATGGAGAGGCTAGGAGACCTGGAGATACGCAGCCGGGTATCGCTATCCAAATTCCTACACCCTAATCAACATGCCTATAGCTCGGGCAAATCAACGGACTCATCACTCCACAACGTCGTGTCTCGCATTGGCAACTCCCTGAAGTTAAAGCAGTCAACCCTGGGTGCATTCATTGACATCGAAGGTGCTTTTGACAAAACGAACTTCACGAGTATAACCAGAGCACTAAGGTTATGTGGAGTACCATCAACCCTTATAGAATGGATAAACAACATGCTAAAACAACGGGCTATACAGTTCACGGTAAACTCCACAACACGAGGCATTGTCAGCAGAGGATGTCCGCAGGGAGGTGTTCTATCGCCGCTACTGTGGAACCTTGTGGTTAATGAACTAATCACAGAACTCAACGCTGACAATCTCTACACTGTGGGATATGCTGATGACATAGCTATCTTGATATCTGGGAACTTTGAAAGCACCTTATGTGACCTCATGAGAAGAGCTTTCAAAGTGATTGAGAGATGGTGCAATAAGCACGAGTTATCTGTCAACCCATCAAAAACAGAACTAATACTTTTTACCAACCGAAGAGTTCTTGGACCGTACAAACTTCCGAAACTCTTCAACACTGAACTCATACTCAAGTATGAAATCAAGTACCTAGGTGTGATTTTGGACAGTAAACTGCTCTGGAACAAACATCTAGAACACAAACTAAACAAAGCAACGATCGCCTTTTATCAATGCAAAAGATGCTAGGCGTGAAATGGGGCTTATCGCCTAAGATAACATTATGGATATACACTGCCATAATTAGGCCAATGCTAGCCTATGGAGCCCTTGTTTGGTGGCCCAGAACAGAACTTCAAACGGCAATTACCAAACTCGGACGCTTCCAAAGGCTTGCTTTGTCTGCTGCTAGCGGTTGCATGAAAACAACACCAACTGCAGCAATGGAGATGGCCCTGCAGATCTTACCCTGGACCTACACATACAGCAGGAGGCAGCCCTGGCTGCTATCAGGCTTATGGTACTGGATCTATGGGGAAAAAATCACTACAGTGCACACACAGCGATTCTCAACAGGGCAATAGAGTATCAACCTCTTATTGCTGCGCCCTGTGATAGAATCACTAACCAATTAATATTTAACAGGAAATATCTTATACAACTGAGAGAAGAGGAACATGATCGGTCGACCGTAAATGAGCTACGTATATATACAGATGGATCCAAAACAGGGTCTGGCTCAGGCGCTGGCATATTCTCTCTTGATCTCAACATCAACATACACCTACCCTTGGGCACACAGAGCACGATCTTTCAATGTGAATGTGTCGCCTTAACCGAAGCAGCCAGAGCCGTGCAGCGGCTAGGGATTAATGACTTTGGCATTAAATTCGTATCCGACAGTGCATCCGTGCTGATGGCGCTCGGAAACAAACAAACCAACAGCAAACTAATACTGGAGTGTCATGAAGCACTGGAGGACATAACCCGAACCAATAGGGTTACCTTGCAGTGGATAAAGGGACACAGTGGATCTCTCGGCAATGATGCTGCGGACGAGCTTGCGAGAAGAGGCTCCGGAATGATGCCGGCTGGCCCGTATCCGCTCCTTCCTTTGCCCTTCTCGCTGGTGCGAACCTGGATTCGCCAGAGATCCGCTGAACTCCAGCAACAACGATGGTCGCATGGTGCGGCCTGCAGACAGTCCAAAGTGGCTTTGCCAGCAGTAAACCCGCAACTGACAAAGCGACTACTTAACTTAAATAGAACTAACCTTAAAATAATGATAGGGACAATAACGGGTCATTGCCTCCTAAATAAACATCTTTTTATCCTAGGCGCGACAGACAGCCCCTGTGCAGAGGCTGTTTCAACGCAGAGGAAACAGTCACCCACGTAGTCCTGGAATGCGAGGCTGTGGCTAATCAACGTGAAAAAATCCTCGGAACGGTGAGGTCGCTCCGGGAAGCCTGTGAAGTGCCCAGGAGACTTCTGTGCTTCTGGAAGGAGCTAGGCTGGCTAAATTAGCCAGGACTCGTACGCACAACGGACCAACCTCGAGTCTAATTGCGGAGAAAGGAGTCCTTCAACCCTAACCCTAACCCTAAGGCATTTGAATTAACAATAGTCTAACGGTTAGATACGTATTGAAACAGCGCGGGCGCCGACACGAATATCACATTAACCACCTCGTGATCTGTGGAGATTTATATCTGACAAGCAGTCAAACATTATCGAATTCAACGTATACTTTCAAATAGCTTTCTTTACATACAAATCCTATACGAAGCCATATAAACGGTGTGCGTGAGCAATGTTAGAGTTATCTTTGAAAAGCTTAGTTTAAGATATAAAATTAATTAAAGTAATGCTGTTTATATATTAATATTAAAGAATAAAAACGTAATAACAATATTAGCTAAGTAGTTTGTAGTGTCATTAGTATGAGAACTAGTTACACCACCTGTTGATTAATTGATCGACATAACGTTAACCTACCATCTGCGGAGTAATTTGCAGATGTCCTAAACCCCAGCCCTTGCCCAGTTTTATTTGCCCAATTTACACAAATTTCAAAACAAATGAATGAATATCTGTCCATCCGCTATTGACTGGTTTCATAGCTATCTTAACGGTCGTCGGCAGCGTATTAAAATGAATGATGCTTACTCTCAGTGGAATAATATAAGTGCTGGTGTTCCGCAGGGTGGCGTTCTTTCACCTCTTCTTTTTTCTATATTTATCAACACCCTGACTGCACATCTATCCGCTAGTTATCACCTTTACGCTGATGACCTCCAAATCTACGTTCAGTCTACACTGTATGAGCTTCCTCTTGCAATACAGGCGATGAATGATGATCTTGAAAACATAGCCAACTGGAGTAAAGACTTTGGTCTTCAAATTAATCCTGCCAAGAGTCAAGTCATCATCATCGGAAGCCCTTTCTTTATTTCAAGAGTCAAATGGGCTCAGCTCCCTGGTGTTTACCTTGACGGTGTGGCCTTGGCCCTCAATAAGACTGTTAAAAACCTTGGGGTCTTCTTCGACCAAACGTTTTCCTGGGGTCATCACGTAAAGGAGATCAGCCGTAAACTTTACGCCGCTTCTTTTACTCTGAAACGTCTTTCTAATTTCCTTCCTATCTGCACTAAAACTATGTTAGCGCAGTCTCTTCTGATTCCTATTCTCGATTATGCGGACTCATGCTCCACTGATTTGAACGAAGAGCTACTTGACAAGATCGAACGCCTGCAGAATTTCTGCATACGGTTCATATTTGGTCTTAGGAAATATGACCATGTGTCTAAATTCCGCAGGCAGCTGGGGTGGCTACCTATTCGATTCAGACGTCACGCTCATCTTCTTCAACTCCTATACTCAATTCTTTTCAATCCGAAAACCCCTTCTTATCTCAAAAGTCACTTTAAATTCTTAGGTCCTTCTAACTATATGTTACGCTCTTCTAATAGATGTTTATTGGAAATTCCATCTCACACTTCATCCTTCTTAGGCAATTCATTCACGATCTCCGCCATTAAGTTGTGGAATACGCTGCCCGACTCCGTACGATTGGCTACCTCTCTGTCATCTTTTAAAACTCTTCTGTATAATCATTACTTAACCTTATCCTATCCTGATCAATCGTGACTTGTATAAATCTTATGTTTCCTTTTACATCACTATTTGCTGTCCATGTATTTGTAAGATTAGCTTTTAAGTTTTTAGTCTATTGTTATTATATTTTTTTTGTATTACTTTAGATTAAGGTACTATGTATATATATATATTTTTTTATATAACATTTGTTACTGCACTTCTCGCACGAATCATGTTTTTTTTTTTTTTTTAGTTTTTTCTTTAACTAGGGTTGCCTGGAAGAGATCGCTTATTAGCGATAAGGCCGCCCGTTGCATCCCTTATAATTATTTTTTTTGTATTGTGTTTGATTTATTGTTTTTTGCAACGAAGTGTTAATAAATAAAATAAATAAATAAATGAATACTCGTCTCTTGCCGACCATAAACGCTTAATATTTAATACTTACAATTGGTTATAGCAAAAAACGTACACTTTATGCTTCTACAAAAAAAGAACAAACAATGATATCTTTTTATCTCGACAGCTAACGAAGATAAATAAAAGGCTTGTAATAAATTTATGAACCGAAAGTATATAGATACATTTATAGCTTAAGATTAACATGTTGGCTTTTGGCGTACAACTTTTCTATAATTATTCTGACCAATATACGTGAAAAGATAAAACCTACAACTGACAGTTTAGTTTAAGTAATTGATACATAATCTGTATATTCGTAAGATACCGTATAATCAACAGAAGCCAAAAATTATGATCGCATAGAATATCTATGGACAAATATCACAATCGTGCTCAGTTAAGACAAGGCGAAACTAAACCAAATAGTTGATTGCACGAGTCGTTGACCCTGCGCCAAATGTCGAGAACAATACTCATAATGGACGTCTCACAATGATCAAGCATTGTTGATCTTATAATAGAACAGTATATTCGTGATTTAAGAATTGAAAAATCTGATGCATTTCCTAATTTTATCACTGTAAAACTAATATTTCGTAGAGTCCAAATATAGATTTATGTCATAATATGCTGAACTATTTCAGTAGTCCAAACAGTACAGTATAACAGTTCTAATAAAGACAATATATTTCAGTAGTCCGAAACTATAGTTAAAAATACAATCAATATTTAAATTTTCAAATATCGGCCCTTAAATAAACAAAGTAATAGCCAATATGTACGAGAATAAATACGCTAGTTAAATAATTCATTAGAGACCGTGAACTTGACTGCTAGCTACGGTATGCTCAGACAATCGAACAAGGCTGATCAAATTGTGCGGAAGGGCGAGAGAAAGGTCGCTTTACCACGTGTACTTTTTAACGTGAAACAAAGCAATTTTTATTAATATAGTTTTTTAGTAAACCTACATCCTGGACCTGTGTTGAATTAATACAATAAACACGAATACATAAACTATTTAACGCAAAATTTAGTCACAGATTTGTAATGATAAAAATAGATATTAAAGTAGTATTCGTAACAATATATTATATTTACTTCATATGCCTTCAGATGTCTAGTAAACGAATCTTTAAACTGCAGTTACTTCGGCATGTACTTCGTTAATACAACATACATAACAATAGGAAAATAATGACACATGCCGTGAATAAATCATGCGTTATCCACGTATAATGGTAATAATATTAATTGGTAGCCCTGTGCTTATCCGGTGGCGGTTGAGTGTACTCATCAAGGATTTCCACTCAAGGACGCATAGACACAAGTGGTCGATCGACTCTTATTATTTCTCCCAGACATCTCGTTTTTGTCTTGACTCATTTATATTCATGATGTGGTATCGACGGTTAATCTCTATAAATACCTTTTTTCTACGACCATTAGCCGTGAGCAATTTAAATCTCTTTTGCGTTATTCTCGATCGATAAGATTAAGTATTTAATATAACATTTTATTATTACGATAAAAAATCTTGATTTTTATAGTTAAAGGAGTAAATAAGTTTTTAAATCGTCCATTCGGTGTAAAGTATACGTAAATGAGTATGAATTGAAAATTATTATGATAAGGATTTTCATAATACAAAGTATTTAGATTTATTTTCTCTTCATTCGAAAATTTATATATTATTAAAATATAATATCACAAAACAACAAAATAAATGAAGACAAAGGATGTAAATGGTCTTACTGCTAAACATAGCTTCTTCCGGACAACCTAAACGTAAATAATATAAACATAATACCATAAAATAAAATACAGACCTTAAAACTACCATAATATGTTACCACTAATATAATGGTTATTATTCAACATGACATTAATCGTTTAATTAATACTTCACACTAGGCGAAATGCACAACTCAAAATCCTTGATAAATAATTGAACAGCTTTTTATAGACATTTGTGTAGACAACAACAAAAAACGACATGATCTAATGCGGTTCAGTTACCTCAACGCGAAGAATATTACTCTGTTTGCAAATTGATCATAATCGTGACAATTTTCCTGCTTTAATCTACGATAAATTATAATGGAACGTTAACAAAATAATACTTTTTACTCGCTATGTTGTCACTAAGCAAACGGTCCGTATTAGTACCTGCATACTTTTAAACAGCAGATAATGCCACGAACCAAAAATTTACTTTTAGCGTCCTACAAATATGTATAAAAATATATCTATTTGAGTTCCATGTCAATCCATAGTTATTAATGTTATATTAAATTAAGGATCTTTAAAAAAGTACAAGAACAGGCTTATTTTATTTCAATATAATACATATTAATAGATGAGCAATAAATCTCTGTAAACAATGTAAATTGTACATAATTATGTTGTCGGTGTCGATTGTCAAGATAATTAGCATCAGATTGCTCGCTGTATATATTAAAATACATTAAATTCATTCCTTAGGATTATGTGTAGATAACTTAATGATCTGATAACTCAGTCCATAAATTGAAATTGTTTAACATAGATAGACTATTGTACTAAGGCAGTATCAGTGTGTTCAATTGAAACAAAAACTGCAACTGTAAAAAACCTCGTAATGTTTATCGTGGTTTTTGATTATCCAGATACGTGTCACCTGTTTGCTTAGGGAAACTGCTATTGTATGGGCATATTCAGATTAAAAGTATTCTTAAAATATTGCACGGTCACTTTAACGTTATTAAAACGGTCCGAAATTACACTTGAGCACACATATGACATCAAAACATTACGTGTAGTCTGCGGTTTTGCGTATACACGCTCGTGATGTGCAAACAATACATCACGTATCGCCATTATAACTATGCCACTGTAGGAAAGAGAGGGAAAACGTTATGCACCTTATAAATGTATGGGATTAATGTTTTTCTCTCTCTGTCGCCGAACGGCACAGTTGTATTGGACAGTTGCAGCCACAAGATTAATGCAATGAGAAAGGCCACCTTTAGTGTATGGTTCAAAAGATTTTGTCGACAAAGTTTACCACAACCATGTTTACACGATTAAAGCAGCTAATATCATTGATATTGCCCACATTTTATGCTGACTGACTATTAAAGGTTATCCAAAATCAAATTCCTAAATTTATTTGGCTGTATATTATTCTCAGCTATTTTTTGAACATTTCTATCAAATTTTTATACCCGAATTAAAAATATCAAAAAATATATGCGAACAATTCCAATTGACATAGTATAAGTATGGCTGATGAAATATATCGCATTTAATTATTTTTGTAAGTAATAGTGGGATACGTGAGTAGTTTTGGATTAAAATAGAGCGTATTGACAAGGATACGAAAGGGAATACTTAGGTGGTAGAAGCGGCTTACGAATAGGATATACAAGGCAACTGTGGATGGTGAAGGCGGGTTGGGCAGGCCTTGTCGTACATACCTGGACCAAACCCAGGAGGTACTGGAGAAGGGACAAGTTAAAAGTAACCGATGAGCATGCACGCTGAATGTCATGAAAGTGGATGAAGCGAGAGAGGTATTTCAGGTGTCAGGACCGTAGCAAGTTGAGATCCGTGCTCTCTGCCTACCCATTTGGTAAAAGGCGTGAAAAATATATGTATATAATTATTTTCAGCTATGATAAAAAGAGACGAATATTTTATCTTTTTATCACACGATGCACATACTTAAAATGCCGAACGAGATAACCTGATTACGAAGACTTAAATATCATGAAAAGATACTTTACAGTATTTTAATCACTAGCAGTTGAATTAAAATATATTTTTAAAATAAGAGATTGGCTTGAGCTTGCGTCCCTCTACCGAGGTCGTGCATTTGGATCACATCTGTGCACCAATGGATTTTTCTTTCTATACTTAGCGACTTTTACCTAGTTACACTCGCTCGTACGGTGAAGGAAAACTATCGTGAGGATACCGCCATGCTTAGACCCAAAAACAGACAGCGTGTGTCAGGCACTATAAAGGTAAAATTTTTGAAATCTATCTAGTATTTTTTGGGGGGGGGGGGGGGGGGGGGGGGGCCGCTTATTCCTTTACATAATTTATACAAAAGTCTTTCCTATTTAATGTAATTTTCAAAGATAATGATTTCGCTTTAATAACAAAATGATAATCAATCTAATGTATCAGTGCGATCACAAATTAAACATCTGGTTGTCTCGTTAAGGACGAATACATCGATTACGTAACTGATGCTTAGTGATAAAATTCAATTTCAAAATTAAATTCCTTTAAAAAACTCGGATAATCGAATCGATCAACTCACAAAGTATTAAAAACAATATTATTAATTGGTCTTGTGTTACCAAGATAATTTATTGTATTTCTATATAAATATCATAAATAAATAGAAAATGACAGAAAAGTAAGGCACAGACCTAAAAGGTGTTAAAAGACTATGAATATTAGGCTATTGAATGAAGGATATTTGAAGTCTTTGGAATACCAGTTAATATTCGTAGTCAAAAGTTAACATGAATAAAATAAATAATAAATATAAAGGGGTCATTTGATTATTATTTAATTCATTGTCGTATTTCTGGTTTTAATTTTTAAAGTGATTTGAAATGATAATAATCGGACTTAATACTTTAAGAGTTTGTCAAGCTCTTTGACATTTTATGAGTTTGATAAATTATAGGCAATGAATTGAATGACTGAGAATGAATTGTAGAAGGCTTACATTACATACCGGAACGCGAATATTAAGAGGAAACATTTAAATAATGGCATCTTAAACGTAGAAATTAGACGCTACCAGAGAGTCTATTATTTATATGTATTGAAGAATCGAATCAATTTAAAATACCAATAAGTACCGATATCTAATATTTTTAAATCTTATTAAACTTTCTACCCATATGTGCAAATCTGAGTATATTTTTACAATAAAACATTTTATATATTTAAATGTTTAAAAAGCACATAAAAAAACTTATCTCCCTTAATGTGATGTCAAAAAATAATGGTTGTCATGATCGAATAAAAAACTTGCCAACCATATTCACCTAAATCAATAAAAACAATAAAAAATTAAGGATATCTGTAAGTCACTTAAAGGGTATCATTTATTTTTGGCATCAGAAGTGATAATGCAGATACATTTAAATAAAATCCTATGCATTTATCAAAACATCGACGGCCATTTTTAAACTTTAAGTATCAATAACGCGTTTCCGAGATACTTGATTCAGTTACCATCAAAATAAAAAAACTTACTTTATTCACAAAAGCTTACCATCACTGATACATTGGTATGAACCGAATATATATAATAATAAATAGCGCAATGCTCGAAGATGGCTGGACCAATTCGAGTAATTTTTTATTTTATTTATACCTTGAACACTAAGGATGGAGTTCTCTCCAAGGAAAATATAAAAAACATAGTTTCATTCCTGAAATCGATCAGCCTCTCTGGGGTAGCATAGCAAAATATTTCATATGTAAAAAAATCACAATAAGGCGAAACGAAGTTCGCGGGGGGAGCTAGTGTTATATAATATACCTATATCAATTATTTTTCTATGAATCTCCAGTGACCATTTTTAATTGTATATTATATCCACTCATAAATCCCAACAATAATAATTGCATATTATATCATACTTTCATTTCTAATCTATGATTTCAAAACCGCTGTACTAAAACTTCCTTGAAAGAATAATACTCGTTGCATCAACAATACTCTATTATCTGAAGACAAACATTTATCTTCGCAATTAGCATGCCAATAATAATGATTGTATGTAACAATATAATTCGTTTTCTTCAATCACCCACTGAGATGTAAATATTATAAACACAAACGTTTTATGTTTTAATGCTAACGTAAAACAATTAAACTATGAATATTCAAGATTAATATAGAATTATCAGATTATCTTTTATAAGAATTGAGTTATAACTTGTTCATAATAATCTAGTGTCGCTACTACCCATTTTATGTGCTTTTCTTTCTTTGATAATTATTTTATAGGCAAGGCTCACCCCTCCCTGCCCAGGGTCGTCTGTTGTTAGGTCTAAATGTATAATTCAGAGTCGAGGATTAGGGCGAACTTTGCCAAAACATACGCTTTTGATAAACCGGTGTCACCTTACCCTAAAACAAGCCACGATTCACGATGTTTACCTTCACGAGACTCAAGAAAAAGAAACATTGCTTGCATTTTATTACGTAGCATCCACTAAAGGATGTTTTGAAAATTACAACCCTACTAATTCGTACCAATTTTTATATGAAATCTCGAACTTCTAAGGGCAATCTACGACGCAGTTGCTAGTATACTTCGTATCTACGAAGCACCGTTACTAAAATATAACAAGTTTTTGTTCTAAAGCTTTAAAATCTAAATGCCTTCTGCAATATTATGCAATAATTGTCACAACATTGCAGCGTACTTGCACATAGTTTTAAGTGAACAAAATTGCTTTTATTTAATTGATCAAATTTAAAACAACTGTTTTAATAAGACCAAGGTCATACATAACAGACGGAGGGTCCATCCGTTCCAACCGGATTGACACCGTTGCATAAGGTAATGTATAAATCCCACCTTTGCAGACCCTTCATTCTACATGTTTTGTTTGAGAATAATGCTTCGGACAAATCATAACAAAACATTAATATTTAGATCTTTTTAATCTAACATTCCTTTCGATGTTTGAATTTTTGAGCAATATCCAATACAAAATAAATATTATTTGTTAGTTGTCGAAAACTATTAAAATAAATGTGCTACTTAGATGATAATAGTACTCATGATTATGCAAAGTTTTAGTAGTCATAGCAATACGGTTTGTTGCAATTTTTCTTTCCTATTTTATCTTTAATTCTAAAATACCTTTATATAACTTATATAAAACCTTTTTCATAGACTTTAAAAGACAGTCGTAGTCATGAAGTATTCGATTCGACGGTTTTAAACATTAAAAAAAAATATTATGACGTTGCATTTATAATAGAACTGCAATGTTATAACACGCAATGTTTGTTATCGGGGTGTCAAGAGGTACGGCGGCGTGTGACTCAGAATTAGGCGCCCATTACCATGCCCTGATCACAATCTACCCAGTCTGACCATGCCTAATTAAGGTGTACAAATTTAGGGTGAGAATAGAAAATATAAACTAAATGTAACTTCCTATTGGCATTTATGAAAACCAAATTTTATTTATCATCAAATTAGTTGTAAAGAGCCTGCAATGGCAGCATTCCCAGCGATGACAAGATATGCCGCGACTTCCTTATCCGTAACGATGTAATCGGCTAAGAGCGATGTCTAATTTGAATATCCAACGACCTGATAATTCCCTTACCTTTCCCTTATACCGGCCATGGGAATATTAAATCATTCACTACTTTTATGACGTTTCCGCCTTCGTTGCATATAAAGTGTTTTTACATTAAATATCATCGTTCCACCTTTAATTCGCAGTGTTGTTGCTCAAACAAGTAAAAAAAAAAAACTCGTTCGTTTTTATTTTTAATGATTATTCATTTCCATAAACACAATTTGAAATATCAACTCTTTGCTCTTTCTAACATTCGTTTGCAAGATGCATCCAAATTGCAACGTCGGATTAAAGGTATTTTTTTTTGTGAGTATTAACTGATTTAAATGATTAAGTCACACTATTTTATAAACTAGTATACCTACTAAATGTTTTAAAGTATTAATTGATTATTTTATCTTTTCAATAACGTTTTATAGTATTCGAAATAGGTGTGTTGTTGGTGAACAACACTGCGAGACATCAGCAAGGTACTTGATGTTTTGACGTTGTTCACGACTACACTGCCCGTTTACTAGCGTAATACTCTGCAATAAATTTTTTTTGTTTCTTGAATGTTTTAAACCTTTATACTATATTATATAACCTTGTATGCTATATTATTGGTTATGTGTGGTGAACGGTTTAGCATGTTTATTTTTTGCGTTGCTTTGGGTGTAGTTTGGTATGGTTTGATTTTGTTTGCTCCAGATAAACCAAAATGGCACGTACGAGAGCTATAATCCTGTACCACCAGAAAAGGCACCGTCGTCGGATAGCAGTGGCTCTACGATAGAATCTCCTTCAAAAAAGAAATTATGATGATGTGATGTAACCTATTGCAGTTCGGATCACAGTCTTATCCCTCTTCCTTGACCTATGAATATTTTGACTTCCTACGAAGACATAGAAAACTACCATCTCCTCATGCACCAATAGTATTTCAGATGAAAAACCGTTTCATTGTCACCCGTAATAAACAAAATGTTTCCCATTACCTACTTACCTCTATTAATTCAGTTTCATCAGTGCTATCTCCACTTATTAATTCCCCGGCTGCAACAACTCGTTCTAAAAGAAAGACAAACGCAGTGTCTAGAGTTGTCTCAAAACGAGTAAAGAAGTTTGTAAGGAAACCCTTAATATTTAAGTGGAAACCAATAAATTTCAGCATTCACTATCATCGAATTACCGTCGTATGTACCACCAGTCGAAGCAACCGTAAAGTCACCCTTATTACTTTAACGCCTTTTTTTCAGAAAATATTTTCAATTATTACAGATAACCTAATTTGTATTCAGTTCAAAGTGGAGCAGCCAGTTCAACATTACTACTATGACTTAGTTTTTCCCATACTTTCTGATGGGTGTATACAATGCCAAGTTACAGAGACTTTTATGCTTGAGATATCCCCTTGTGCTAATATATGACTTTAAAAAATATGAAAAAATCGACATATCTTCATTTTGTAGACAACACAGACACAAATGAGACCGGTATTTCAAAGTTAGACCAATTTTGGAATGTGTTCGCAATAACTGTTTACAGCTTGAGGAAAAAAAAAATACAGTTCGATGTGATGGTGCCCTACAAGGCACAAAGCAGGAAAGACGCCAATATTTGCCAAAAAAGCCAAAAAAATGGGGCTTTAAAATCTTTGTAAGAGCAGGAGTATCCGGCTTAATATATGATTTCCTCCCTTACGGCGGTGAGGATACTTTCAGGGGAGATGTTTTACAGAGTATGAGAATAGTTTGGGTCTTGGTGCTAAGGCGTTATAGCACTCTGTAGACCATTAAAGAAAAGCCTTCAACGGTTTATTTTGATAATTGTTTTACGTCGCTAGAACTTATTCAACATTTACGAAACGAATATGGCCTGTTTAGCTTAGGGACATAAAGAATAATCGTTTGAGGGGATGTCAAACCATTTTGTCATCAGACAAGGTACTGGCAAAAAAAAGGAAGAGCCAAATCAACAGATTGTGTGCAATGCCAATAAAATTGCCGTAGTCAAGTGGTTTTGACAATAAAGTAGTGACATTAGCAAGTTCGTATGTTGATTCACATCCAAAAGAAAAATAAAGCGGTATTGCAAGGAAACTAAATCTAAAGTTGATGTGAGTCCCACAAATAGTGAAGCATTACAACCTCACATGGCGGGGTGGATCTATCAGACATGCTGATATCTTTGTATCGCTCCAATTTTAAACAAAAAATGGTACATGGCTTTATTTTCACAGGCTCTGGATATTTGTGTTAATAATGCATGGCTGCAATATAGGAGAGATCGACTAAACACAAAAACAAAGTCTCTAAAAGAATTTAGGATAGATTTAGTGACAGAACTATTGCAGAAAAACAGAATTCATCAGGAAGATGTACAGGAAAATGATGCAGCTGTGAAAATAAAACTTCCTTCTGCTCCAAGACCACCTGATGCCGTCCGGTTCGACAATTTAGGGCACCTGCCGACTTTTTGTAGCTCAAGGGAGGTGCAAGTACTGTAAAAGGGATACTCAAGTATCCTTTGTAACAAATGTAACCTTAGACTGTGTTTGGTAGCCAAAAGAAATTGTTTTTATAATTACCATATTAGTGAAGTAACATTCCTTAAGTTTGTTAAACGAACATTAAAATATATTTAAAAAAAACTGTTTTATCTTTTTGCTTTTATTTCCTACAGTATGCCGCAGTGTTGGTTGTCAACGACATACATTATTCAATTTATATCTTAGAGGGATGCGCAGTGTCGTATTTTAACGACATATGTTTTCTCGAAATAGGCACATTCTATATTTTTTTGTAATTTTTCTGTATAGTTTTAACTCATAAATAAAGCGTATAAATAGAAAAATACGAATTTTGAGAATTTTTTGTTCTGCGAACTAAAGGGTTAATATCTTATAGCATTTACGTTGGAATTCTCTAGAAATTCCCGGGTTCCCGCGAGGTTGAGATCGTGACTTCGCCTCGCGTTCGGCGCAATTTGCTTACCCATACAGCCCGCTCTAATCATGTGTAAAATATTACTGTACCTCGTCACAGCAACACGGAATCGGGACGGCACGTCAAAAGTCACAGAGAAACTACTCGAGATTAATTGAATGCGATAGCTAGTGCACGATTACCGTCGTCACTGGCTACATTTCGAACGTGATCTTTGGAATGAGCTTTAAAGAGAATAATTTCTGTTCCGTGCAAATACAACCCATACAAATATATTTGAGAGGTCAATACAAGACATGGAGAAGAAGGAGCCTTCGAAATTAAAAAGGGTTGATGCAAGGAATTATTCTCTGTGAACAGCTTTAGATAATCTGCTACCAACACAAATTCTACGAATACAAATAAAATAAATGAAGAATAACAAATAATCATAAGCTGAGAGCGATGTCTGCTTTAAACAGCGTGGGTTTCAATCATGTGATAACATCTAAAACTGTTCTCCGCGCACACCTAATGTACCCTACCCCAATTGATGAAAATACACTTAAGATGATAAAATAAAAAACTTCTCAATGCCTAATACCAAAATTAAACAACGAACAATCAACAATAATCAACTCGACATTTCCTTGTTAGTGCTGAAATATTAACGTTAAAACAGAATAATGCATAAAATAAGACCTCGTCTTGGAAATAAACAGTGGTCAATTACGGTGGTAGCGCCCGGCTTTGTGGCGAGTTCAGAAACAATCGAAGCGGTGCGGTGCGATCGACGAGATACCAGCCCATAATAACTCTAATGGTGAGATAAGCCACTGCACCTACATGCTTCACCAAATGTACATATGTACTAAGTACATAATATTTGTATAAGCAGCAAGTGGTAGGAGGGTGTACCTCCTCGATGTCAATTGTCAAGTAGAATAAAAACTTTTACAATCGTTCCCCGTTCATTGCATCTAATAATTGATAAATATGAATCTTCTGAAACGCTTGGAATGTCAAATATATTTTATTTAAATACCATAATAAAACTTAAATACATAGATACTTTTCTATGTAAATTCCACAAGATCTTCGATATTCTGGGTTGTTAGTTGCAACGGACAGTACCAGTTTACGCCGACAACCATGTAAACGATTTATTCCCGAGCCTCGTTTTGCATTATCCGATAGGAAGCAAGGGTTGTATCGTTCCATTATCTGTTTCAATACAATATTATCTTATTCAGATAATTATAGTCTTCTTCTTTATGATCCATGTTAACTTGAACATACATCCAGAAGTCGTGGATGTAAATGTAAAAAACAAAAACAAAACACATGTTAGCAAAAGGCGTGGGAAATAGTTTATAGCTGCTGTGTTCTTAATAGACGGTTGAACAGGTTGGGTAAATGATAAAGGATAATTTAATGTAGTTGCTAACTGGTCTCGGGGCCCTATGTGAACAGGTATACGGCTGTCAACCCTACAGAAGCGTAGTTGTCACATGTATATATGAAAACGAGGTACTAGGATCGAGGATGGTAGGACCGGCTTTTCCCGACTCATTATAAATGCGTCAGTTGATAATATTCATAACATAAAACGTGCATGATAACTTATAATTAAACATCGGCTCACAAGAATTATATTTAAAGTTTAGTTTTAACTCTTTGGCAGTTGGAAAAATGAGGGCATCCATATTTATAATTGGCATATAAGAAGGCTGATTGAAAGCGTTTATTATTAACACAACGAGCCCGTATGAGGGTCGGCGATTGTTTATAAAAGCCGATTGAATATACGTAAGCAGCAATGATGCATAAAATCGATGTGACCAAAGTGCCAGTTTGGAAATGCGTCGAATGCACTCACTCATACAAACCTCCTGCATTCCCTCACAACTTTTACCGGTCTTGCTTCGTACCTACTCATGTGCAGCGTTTAATCGCAGTTAACATGATAATATGTATTAAGGCACCGATTCATAAACGAGAAAAATGCGCTCTAAAGATCTCAACAGCCAAGGAACTCGTCTGTTATTTTAATAGAATCATTATTATCCATCTGTCGAGTGTAACTGGGAATGCAATGCGAATCTATTTTCACAGAACAAGAGTCTATAATCGTTTATGTTCATAGACGATAGCCTAACCGGTTTAAGCGAGACGAGGCGAAGGAAATCAATGCCTCGTATAATGATCGAGTTAAGAGTGAATAGTTTGCATTTAACTTAAATCTGCACACCGATTAAATGATCAAGGTACTGGATTGTGTATTGCACACTTTTTGCGGATGTCACCAAAAGCCGGCATTCGTCGACTCAAAGGTGTCGAACCGGTTTAGTAACCACCTCCCGTCTTCATAAGACCGTCTACAAATTCAATACTCGTCAAATACCGCAAACGCAATACTGTGTCAAGTGCAACATTATTTTATTGATGATAAATATTTTAGTACATACATTAAGCAATACTTCTAAACAGATGTAACACCAAATGTAAACACTAACTTAACCGCAACAATAAGAATTTTATAAAACTTATTATCACATTAGCAGTGTTTATATCTACAACTAGTTACGGTGCATAACGAAGCAAGATCCAGACGAATCAAATATCTTAATTTAACCATTCTAAGGTCAAAATAATTTAAACAAGAGCTACACTTACGAGGTAAGCTTAAAAATACCTAAAATACATGCTACAGCTATCAAATCCAACAAATGCAATTTACTCATATTACAGTTCAATAAAACGTTTGATAAAGTCGATGCGATAACAATCAGGAAGAGATGTAAATTGAACTGGAATGGTACCGTAATCTCGTTAAAGCTATTAGATACAAGATAAGATCTACAGGGCTTTAACTGCGACGCACATCAATCAGTAGCGACCAGAAAGCTTCGATCAACAGTGGCAGCCTTTCTTTAATGATCGAACCATAGAGCAAAAACTCTTGGAAATAACACCTAGGTACTCTTATTAGTTAATAAATACATAATTTATTAAGGCTTAACTGAAACTAAAATAGTAATGTAATTGGAATTTAAGACAGTTTTTCTTAATCATATAAATCGTATAATATAGTGTAGTAATAAGTTGTTTATTGTCTTCGAGGTTGTTTGTAAGGTATATTTATTAAAGCTGATTAGTGAACGAGTGGGGCTACGATTCACGAGGACAATGACAAAGCATTGATGAATAAACAATTTAATTAATTTTATTATGCGTTAGGGGTTATCTGTTACTTTAGACAGTCTCCTATTTATCTAAAACATTATCTCAACAGCGAACCCGGAGGGTTCCTAATGCCTAACAATGTAGAACGCACCCGAGGTGGTAATGGCTAGAATTGCAGTCAAGCCATATTACATATTAGTCAAAATATAAACGATTATTATAATTACGCTGTCAATAGAAATTAAAATATAAATATGTCTTTGATATTCAATTGTTTTAAACGTTCTAATTTTAAAGATGTTTAGTCTAAGAGACTAAAGGTCAAAACTATGATCATTGAATAAATCAATCTGATTGGAATGACGTGAATGAAACGTAATATTAACCAGATGAATTTACATAACAATTATATTTAGATATACGAATTTGTTCATTGATCTTAAACACGCGTTGCGGTCAATTTTAATATCGTCACGCTCAGTCGATCTCAATTCTACGGACGAGTTTTGATCCAGTCAATAGTTTAATACCTCCATTTAGAATCCTAATCTGTGCACCTTTGTGTCAATATAAAAGAAACTTTATATTTATGTAATATTAATTAATCCTCATTCAAACATCTTTTAACGATTTTAAAAAAGGTGAAAGTTTTCAATTTGTCCGATGTTTTTTCGCAATTTCTCGAAGAAGTGTTAAAACATTATTTTGATTTGTGTAAAGGATCTAACGGTCTTACTGTTCTGTTTTTTTATTATCTAATAGGAGGCAAACGGGCAGGAGGCTCATCTGATATTAAGTGATACCGCCGCCCATGGACACTCACATTGCCAAATAGCTCGCAACTGCGTTGCCGGCCTTTTTAGAATTGGTACGCCCTTTTCTTGAATTGGTTCGGAAATACTTCAGTCGGCAGCTAGTTCTAGGTACATAGTGGTGGTGTGCGGCTAAAACTGCCTTAACAAACGCTCAGTGGTGGAACGACGGAACGGACGGACGAGGTGATACGGATGGTATTTTGTATTCTGCCTTCAGACGTTCGATAATGAAACTCAGCTGCAGGTATTAGTCCGAACAACTCCTCTGAACTCTCTCCATGGTAAATGCGGTAGAACTTATATAATATATTATCCTTAACATAGTGATTCAACTTTGTTAAGGATAATATTAATAAGATACGGTAGCATTTTAATAAAATAAATATTTGTACATGTTTCTATACTTGCCAAATCAAATTAGTAATATCGATGAATATAAAAATGTATATACTCGGTTAAATGTCTGCATATATTCGTTTACACAACAGCTGGCCTGTTTAAAGTTTACATTAGTCGCAGCAAAGTAATAAAATTTAATTTTGCGTATCTGTGTTAGAACACGCGAGCGATAGGTGCCTATCGGTAAAGTAACAGTAACTAGGTCTCGAATGAATAATACTTAGAGCTAAGATGAATATCATTAGCTTTAGCAAAGTTATAGTTCTTAATACTGATCTTTTTACTAAAGAAATACGAGTTGAGTATCACACATCTCCTTCGAGGTTTTTGAAGTGAAACTTCTTTATCGAGGTTGGAAAAAAATTTAGTGTAACATTTTTTCGTTACGAGTCACATTTTTCGGTTACGCGCCATGTTGCTTTTTGAAGTCAAACTTCTTTATCGGCGTTGGAATGAAACTTCTTTATCGACGTATGGGAGAAATTTTGTAGCAAATCGTCACGTTTTTCAATGATAGTAATAATTCTATTACAATTAATGAAATCCTATAATAATCTTCGTAGTAATAAGGTAAAATGAAATATTTGTATTCATGTCTATGATAATAAAAGCCTTTTGTTAAACTTTATCTAATTTAACGAATTTCTGTAAAGTTGCATAATATAGTAGATCATTTTTCGAAAAATAAGATCATAAAGAAGTTTCACTTCTTACGTGTGTACACCTAGTACACGCACAATTTATTTTTAAATATTCTATAGACAATATGGAATTTGTAATATATATATGTAAAGTAGAGCCCACAAATGGGGCATAGCACAGACATCGTCTGATCCGTTCATCATTACAGCGAACGTAGCTTATCATTATTCCTAAATCTAACCTAGGCCCGAATAAAGCAATCGCGTAGAAATATGAAAAATTCTGTGAAAACATACCCTGTATTAGTTAACAGTTTAATACAAGAGTACAAAATCTGGTAAAAAAGGATATCTTTATTATGTGATGGAAGTATCTTCTAAATTGAACATTGACCAACCAATTTAATCTCTATATTTTAAATAAACAAATGATTGGTTGCCTGGAAGAGATCGCTCGAAAGCGATAAGGCCGCCAGTTGCTCTCCTTTTTATTTAATTATGTCAATTGTACTATATTTATGTATATGCAACGAAGTGTTAATAAATAAATAATAAATAAATAAACAAGATATTAATCGATACTATAAACAAAATCTAGTTTGATCAAATCGTTAAACTCGTATGTACTCCATTATTGTTATATTACATTATTGTTTTAACAGATTTTAAATAATTATTATTTTAATTAGGTTCGAAAATTGTTTTAAAAAAATATATATAATTGTACCTACTTACTAGTCACCTTAAAATTATAAGATGTAAAATTGTTGACGAATTGAAGTGACTTTAATGCCGAGTTAAACTCGTTTAGTATATGAAATATGCACCTGGCAATCATGTTGGTCGTGATAGGAGCTGACCAGTTGGCTGACGTATTCCCAAACCTCACCAGGAGCCGTCCAGGGTGCAGGTGTTGCTTCGTGTCTCATCATGCATCACTATTCACTACAGCCACTGAATAACTATAAACCATCACACTCAAACTAGTAGATCTATTTATATTGTTTTATCCTCAATCACGCGCAACTAGGTCGCGATCTACATACACGGCCTCACGATATAAGTTTGTAAACAATAATACTTAATACTATTTAATAATTAAAAAGATTCAGTATATGGTGTTCGGCTAAAATCTAGGTAAACAATATGAATAATGAAATTTTATCCTGCAATAAAATGATCTGAATTGTTAAGTCTCACAGTGAAATGAGTAATTTGCAGTGTTGCGCGCAATCACTGAACGAATCCATCGGCTCTGCCCGAATGGCAATGATAACGCGCGACCTTGAGTCGGACTAAGTAATTGATAAGAGAATTTTGGCAATGCTTAAATCTTTTCCTTATCAAACTGTTTACTTTGCATTTATAAGTGCCACCGCACTCATTAAACCAACCGTTGACTTCACTCAAATTAAAAATTATATTGTTTACCCACGATATAGCTTTAACTAACACTCAAAAGTGCAACAAGGCACCAATAAACACACACAATACACACAAAAATTTCAGTCACTAATTTCCAAGTCCATAACTTCAACCAACGATCGTAATATCGTGCGCATGAAACACCGCGTACGCAAACGTGAGACGCGCGCGCGCTTAACTAGCTCGCTAGCCGCTAATGGCGCGACGCGTATTCGCGACCCCCACTCTGCCACTGTTCGCGCTATCAAACCAGTTTACGTGAAAAATTTTAATTCCTTAGCGCGGCGACGACCGGTCGCGCTTTCCTCGCACCGGCCTCCCCCGCGAGGAAAAGCACAGCGCCCCCGGGGCCGCCGGAAGTGCAAGCCCGGCACGCGAACCGAGCGCACCCACCGCCTTAATTAAAACCTGCACGCCGCACACCTAAGCTACCCTTAATACAATTGCATTTCACCATTACACAACTGTATCAATTTTATTGAGATTTAATACGTCGTGGAACGAAATATTATCATATCAATGTGGTGAAAATATTCCTGATTTCAATGTCAATATTTTTTTATTAATTATGTAAAGGATGACATAAATTTATTTAACATATTCATCGTCTTGAGCTTTCAATCTGGGTAAAATCTTAGCATTCTATTATTTTTAGTCTTCATAAAATTAAATATAATAAAAAGCATTAATTTTATACCGTCTTCAAAATTTGATTGCAATATAAAAGCAATAGAAACACGACAAATCCATCAACAAAAGAATAGTATTAACAAGCGAAATGTGAATGACCCTGCTATTAAATGTGTAGTAGGCGTTGCTAATTTAAATATTGATTTTTCACGACTATTACAAATCTGTCGACATGTTTTTATTTCTCCGTGTCTAGAAATTCCCCATTTAAAATTCAATTTAACTAGGTGTAGGTAGAATAAAAATAGCAATCTAGGACACGTGTTGGCTACTTCTGTAAAGTAACAGTTTACTGTAATGCGGTATTAATAGCACTGTAATTAGTTTCGCTATTTCATTTAACATTGATTGAGCAGAAATTAAATTACTATTATACACACCCACTATTATGAAGTAAAGGCTCCTCTGTACTAACTAAATTTAATCTCGGTAAAACATAATTAGATATACAAGGACAATAGATTGATCACATAAGATAAATATCAGTGTGAATTGCATATATATATATATACTCAGTCCTCCAACATAAATCTACCATTCTATAGGTTTCAATAGGTTTAGGAAATCGATGTATACGAAAATAAGGCCAGGAATGCAAACATGGTACAACTTTCTCCTTGCGACATAAATCAACCACATCAATAGTCGTGAAACAATTGCTTTGTTTAACTAAGCACTTGATTCTAGATTCATAGTTGTAATAGAATTATTAATAAATTATAATATGTTGCTTATACAGAAATATTTTATTTTTTCTATTAATTTTTTTTAAATCTACGAGGCTTTTGTTGAAAATTAAAATTGAAAAAGTATGAGTAATGTGTAATGGTGTCTCTATACTACCATTAAAATTTAAAATTGAAGACCTAATGTGGACTCTTGCTAAACAAAAAACGTCATGCCATTGACGCAATTTTAAAATGTTAAGTACGTCAACGGTACATCTGTTATTCCAAATATCATTAACAATGTAGCTTCTTTGCAAGCCCTTGAACAATAAAATATTCTTTTCAATATTTTTATTGTCCGAGTTAATACGCCGAGTGTGGTAAATAAAATATGTATGAATATAACTGTATTAGATTAATACACAAAGAAAAGTGGGGTACCTTTTGAGATCTGAGCCATAGGTATTAGGTAACCCTTCGTATACATTAATAGTCCCCCAAGTTACAAAATAAAGGGTAAGAAACACAAAGTAAAAAATACACTTATTGGTAATAAGGTGATACGAAGCATGATTCACTAAAAGAAAATAAAAAGAATAAATCAGTGTTACTTTAAATTGTTTCATGCAAACTGCTCATTGCTTTTATAATAAGGTTTTATAATACAATTATATAATTTAGTTAAATTGCGTATTTATATTTGATCACTAATATATAATACAATAGTTGCTAAATTAGTTTACAAGTAAAAAAGGAAGATTTATAATGAATTCCTATTTATTTTATTGCATATGAGCGTTGGCAAACCTTAGGAGTTTTAAGACTTAGATATAAAATAGGTTGGTAGTATTGAAATATTTTCAGTCTTGAAGTATATAGTTATAGTGTTTGGCTTGTAAGACATTAAAATGTAGGCCCCATCTGCTGTAGCTATTTCAAGGTTTCATAGTGTAGTTACATAACGGCATATGTAACTACACTATGAAATTTTTAATGTGTTGTGCTGTGCTTGACTGACCTTTTTAAATATTTAAGATAATAAAATATAACTACAAAAAATATTTATTAAGACTGAAAACATGTTACGATCATATTCTGGTCTGAAATAGATTTTTTTTGGAACATATACTTCCAGTGGAGTAATAAACTATGTATAGGTTTTCATGAATAAGACGATACACTTTTATTTTAAAATAAAGTTTAAATGAGGTTTGAACTGAAATAAGTTTAGCTCTATCATAGCACTATGAATATTTCCTAACTGCTTTTTTTTCACTTTTGTTTTACACGAATAACAAACAAAATATTTTATTTTAAATAAACATTCCTCCAACTCCAACAGATAATTTTGTATAATTCTATATAATATTCAAATATTAGTTAATAAACAGTTCAAGTGAAAACCTATATAAAGTATATTTTTTAATCACACATACAAACAAACCTATTTAACCAGTATCATTGCAGTATAGAAACTGACCACTAGTATGTATGCTCAAATTGAACAAGACATGGTGCAGGAAATATTTTGTTTGTGTTTAACTTGCTCATGACATATATATGCATTATTGTCATTTCAATAAACTTGATAATCCACACCGTAATGATGTCTCAACAAGAATTGTAAAAAATAACAAAGTACTAACCTTGGCCCGCTGACGTCCCTGCCTCTTCCCTTCTTGGCTAGACTCATCACACTTAGTCTTCTTCACAGTAGATGTACTTTTACATAACTTGTCCTTGACTTTTATGTCCTTTTCACTACCCTCACAGTCACTCTTTACACTTGTTTTAACTTTTACTGAGTTTTTTGATGGTAAGGATTTTTTAACAGCTTTCAATGGCAAATCATCTTCACTTGATGTTGCAGACGAGCATTTGCTACATGATTCTGAGCTGGAACTACTCTCTGACAGCTTCTTTTTAGATTTCTCATTCTGTCTTTGCTTTGATATAGTTTCATTACTTTTCTTTCTTACTGTAGGCTTTGCTGATTTTTTAGGTGTTACTTTTCTTGGTATTGCAGCAATTTTAAGTTTAAGCCCAGTATCACAAGATGTAACTGAGAAATGTGGTTTCCTAGTGTTCACTTGCTTTGAACCAGAACATTCCCAGTCACTTCCTGATGTGTCACTAGAACTATTCTGCAATGGAATAGAATTTTAAAGTTTTTAAATGGATTACATTTTTTATACCACTAAAATTGATGTTATAAAAAATATATTAATAAATATATTTTACCTCAGAATCACTGTTAGAATCTGAATCACCACTTGAATCATGTGTTTTTGGCACTTCTGTGCCCATTTCTGTAAAACATAAAACTATGAGTCTCCATATAATAACACAATTTTATTAACATTTTAGGAGTGAAGGTTTTTAACAAATCAATTATAAATGATAGGTATATTGCTGGCTGAGGCTATATACAATGAAAAACCAATTATGTAAAGTTATGATAAAGGATTATAAATGTGTCTTCGTTGTTAAGTAATCAAAATTTCATTGTATAAGTCATGTTGAAGTCTAAAATAAGATCGAACGCACAGGATATCGTATTATGGGACACTTACTTCAAGGTTGGTCAAGATACTCCGAAGAAAAGTACGACGTAACTCTTCATTTCAATCAAATAATGGTGTAAATAAACATTGCAGAACTGCTGTACACTGAAATAAATAAGAAAACATCTATTTTACGCTTAAAGAAGCTTTCAATTTTCCTTCAATTTGTCCAAATGACAGATCTGACGACACCCGTAGGACCAGTTTTTCTTGAGGAAGCATCATATAATTTTGGTCTTACAACACTTATAGTTGATTTTTCGCACACAAATACAAAGATAAACAATAATCAGCCGTGATTATGTAGAAAACAATTAGCGTTTAACGGTTTTTGGCTACATTGGCGCCAAACAATGCCTACGTTTCAGTCGTAGATCAAAATAACAACTTTCCTATCTCAGTTTTACAGTCGATTATTAGAGTGTTTAGTATTCGTATTTCTACTAACCGGCACACAAACTTAAATAAACTTGCTTTTGTGGAATTACTGTGATCTAAATACACAAGTTCTTATGTGCACAATGCTTGGCCTCCATGTTTACAAATCTTTTACATAAAAATTTTGTGTTGATCACAGATTATAGTCTTGATTGTAGGTATTACCACAGGTATAAATAAAGATTTTTATAATTTTAGCAAGGAGCACTTTTTATTCTGCATCGAAACAGTACTTTCGAGACAATACTTTAATAGGTACTAGGTAGGCAAAAAAGTCTTTCTCCAGTAGATTGTCTTAATCACTTTCTGATACAAACTTCTTAATTCTCTCGAAATAAGTAAATTTTGAAGAAATTAGATATATTTTAATATCCTTTCTCTTTAAATCCTACCACCAGGCTGGATGGCGCAAAGGGCTTCCACTGTGAGCTTTTATTGCGTTCGGTCTTGAGGTCTTTCAGCTCACTCGAAGTCTTCCCGTCGCCAGGATTTCAATTTCCAAATTATAATATCATAAATAGCAACCAATGGCAGGAATTTTATATTACTTTTAATCTTTATATTATTTATATGTAACGGCTAAGGCTGTCTTGCTCGATTCTTAGTTAGGAGTAGTCGTAGTTAACATTAACTTTAATCAAGTCGAACGGTTTTCAACGTTCTACACTATTTCAAGTTTGTGACAATTAACAACTTGATCTTGACAATGCATTCTTGTGACATTGATCTATTATAATTTAATATTTAAAAAAATCGGTTCAATTTTGTGGATTGTAAATTGTAATTGGCAGTTGGCAGTTGCCAGTAAATTTACTTTTACACTAAGTTCTTCTGATTTACACAGATGTCGCCATTATAAATAAAGTGAAGTGAAGTTCTTCTGCAGGAGATAATTCTCATTTCTCAAAGTTATAAATTATAATTATTGTCATTATTTTAAAATAGTCTCCAAAGTTATTCTAAGAATGTTTTATCATACTTTAAATACGCTTAACTGAAACCTAAAGCTGTGAATTCTACCTTTGATATACATATTTTATTATTGTATATTTCGTATTTTCTAACAAAGTGTAAAAGTGATAAATTGTGTAATTGAACAAGTTATAAATAATTCTTATTACCTCTGAGTTTATGGTTTATTAAAAAATCAAATGGAAGACCTTCAAGTTTGGCAAGATTTATCTAATATACCTGCTGATCCACCAGTAATGCGAGAGCGGTGTCAAAAATGCGAGTATGAATTCTTATGTTATATGTTTGCAATATATTTTCTCTTAAAATATTAATAATATTTAATGGCTGGGGAATACATTTTGTTACAAATAAAATTAAAACATTCAATGCAGGTTATCGATTTAGAAATACATATTACATTTCTAAAAATTTTGTTTTTTATTGCATATAGGTTTTTGTTATAGCACTGTATATATATGTAGTTTATACAACAAAATATTTTTTCAGAAGGCCATCTGCTGTTTGTTGGTGTGCTGCATTGCCCCCAGAAAGGTTACATCCCCATAGTACTATAATCCTTTTGCAACATCCAGCTGAAGAGAAAAGATGTCTTCGAACTGCTCCAATGCTACAACTTGGACTAGCCGAAGACAAGTGCCTTATATTTAAAGGGAAGAAGTTTCCTCAACCTCGTCATGAAAGCTTAGAGAAGATTTTAGCTCATGAAAATACTGTGCTTTTATACCCAAGTAAAGCCGCTATAGACATAAAAGAACTTGACAATAACTATAAATCATATAACATAGTATTAATTGATGGCACATGGCCACAAGCAAAAGCAATTTATGCATCAAGTACTATATTGCAAAGAATACAACAAGTAAAGCTTGTTACATCTAGTACAAGTAACTACATAATAAGGACACAACCAACAGAAGGCTGTTTAAGTACACTAGAAACTGCTGCAGAAGCACTCTCTCAACTTGAAAGGAATTCAATTTATAGGCAGCAACTAATTGAACCTTTGCATATGCTGTGCAAATTCCAATTAGAAAATGGTGCTGTTACACATCAATCAAAAGAATTTTTAATTAAAACTAAAACATATCCTAAGTTGATAGGTAAAAGGTTATCTAAATTACTACGACAAACTGAAGATTATGACGAAAGTCAAAATAAAACTTGAATCTAAAAGTCTTCGTTTTATTTAACTCTATGTGTCACTAGTTCATAGGATTGTTTGATGCTTTACACTTGTCTATCCCTGGCAATAGGGTTGACATTTCTAAGTAAACATTCAAATTATTTTTAATCAGATTTTAACTAATTTAATAAACTGAACTTTTACTTTGGGTTGGGTTTAGAACTAATCTAGTAATTAATTAGTCGCCCTAATGTAGGTGTCTCGGGGGACCTTGATCGGAACACCTCCAATTGATTTTTGCTGCCGGAGTTGCGAACAAGTATTAAAAAAAATATTTAAAATTTTGTGTAATGTATTGAAATTCGTTTACAAACCATACATTTTCTACTTTTCTATTGGTTATTAGAGATTTGATATTCTGCGTAAAAATCGGTTTTTAAATTAATCGATATTTTTTTAGCAAGAAAGTCGATTAATAAAATTTTTTTTCATCAATCGGGCGATGGATTTCTAAATCGTTGCCTTTACTTTTTTAAATTGTTTTTAAGGGTTAAATGTTGTGTTTTTTTAAAGTAATTAGACTATCGCTATGTGATTTACAATGTATAGACGCTATTTGACAGTATACAAAATTAAGTGTGAGTGAACTGTGAAAGTAATCTGTATAAAACATAACTTCTAAAAGCGTTAAATAACTTAAAATGATATTTATTTAACAAAAAATCCACAATTTAAAATATTGATTTCATGTCCGATTTTATACGACAATTATATGTATGTATGCAGTATGCACAGATTAATCAAATATATTTATTTTTGTAATTTAAGAATGATAATTAACATGTAAAAAAACTTTTATTAACTTGTTTATAAGTATTGTACGTCTTAAGGCGTCGTACGAAGACAACTTGCCACTCAGAAACGCTTTGGCAGAGTCAGATTCTTAAAGTTATTTATTAATTTTTTTGTGATTAGTGCAACTTTTATGGTCCCCTAAAAATTATCAAGAAATAGGTTTTATTGTGCGTTTTCCAATTACAGCACTAGAGCGCATTATGCGGCATAATGCTCAACGTTGAGTGTTCCAACTACAGCAACGCTTCGCACAATTGAGCACTCTCAAAACGAATGCTCTCGCGTGCTTCTCGCAAACAATACCAACACAGTGACAGAAAATTGACCAGTATTTTTCTTTAAGTTGGCATTTATTGAAATTTTCGTTAGTAAATATTATTTATTGTTGAAAAATTTGTAAGGCGAATACGATTTGTTTCATCGTAGATTTTGAAAATAATTAAAGTTATTTCAAACTGCTAAAAAAAATAAATATTAGTATGGATGGAGGTATAAATAGTTACTTTTTTTATATTCCACATTTAAAATATGAATACAATTTTATTTTAAAATTCGGATCTGTAAACAAATTTATTTTACAGGATTATAGTTTAGAAAAAATTGCAATGGTTTTGAAAAAGTATATAATTTTTTTAGAAATCATTAAAAAATATTACTCAAAACGTAAATGATGTAAACTTCTTACATGAAACTAAATATTTTACTGTTAATTTAGCTTGTTAAAACCTTATATTCTTTAAAGGTTTTCTATTATTTCAATAAAAAAATGTTAATGAAATAATTTGATGATTAAAATAAGTGTAAAAAGTTTTGAACCAATTATTATTGTTTACCACATTATTTATACATTAATGAGGTTGCTAACTCAATTCATAACATTTTTTTTACAACACTGACTTAGCGCACTCTGCTGATGCATTTGAAAACTAATTCACGTTCCAATTAAGCTTCAGCATTATGCTGCATTGTGCGGCACTGAGTCGCATAATGCTCTGTAATTGGAAAACGCACATAAATATGTCAAAACCATTATCAGCTGTCTGAGTGCCGAACAGCGTTGTCAAATGTGGAATGATAAATGACAGTTGATATGCCAAATCCACAATTGTAGGATGTCAACGTCATAGATTTCTTTTCGTTTTGTCATTTGTGTTGAAACATGGCTGAGGTTCGTAAAATATAAATTTTCTGAAATAAATCTGTTCCAACTACCATAATCGGCTATAGTTTTGTGAACTAATTAATAATGTCGGTCCCGGTTGTCGGTAGAGGATCTTTATTAAGTGATATTTTCATGAGTGACAAGTGGTGTTTACATTTTCCAGGTCGACGAAACTTTGAAGAAGAAGCGTACCTTCAGGAAGTTTACCTTCCGAGGGGTTGACTTAGATCAGCTTCTGGATATGCCCAAGTAAGTACTATTCTGCTCTGTATGTGAAATATATTGTCTTAATTTTTTTTTACTCGTGTAACATTTGTATCACTCGGATTAGTGTCATCTATTTACTTTTAGGATCTCCACATAATTATATTCAGTACATATTACTTACTATTTGACAAGTATTTATATGTTATTGTCCCTTGTGTTCTTTTCATTAACTATCCTAACCTTAAAACATGTATTTTGCAGTGAACAACTCATGGAGTTAATGCATGCCCGCGCTCGCCGGCGATTCGCGCGTGGTCTTAAGAGGAAACCAATGGCGCTGGTAAAGAAACTGCGCCGTGCGAAGAAAGAAGCACCACCAAATGAAAAACCCGAAATTGTAAAGACACATTTACGGAACATGATCATAGTCCCAGAAATGGTCGGATCAATTGTGGGGATTTACAATGGAAAGACATTCAACCAGGTATAATTGTATCTTATTTAAGTCCCACAGAATCTTAAATTAGATGAGAATTCAACAAAAAAAATATACTGTGCATAGAAATACAATGGCAAAACACTAACATCCTCATATCTACATTTGACTACATATAAATTTCACAACCCACTATATCTATATAATTTATCATGAAATCACTAGCTAAAGCTGACATTGCCATAATTGAATCCTTAACTGTTAAAAATTTTATACTAAAACTTTCTAATCTAGGTTTTTTGGTGACTGATTTTTTTTTGTGATATATATAAATATTAAATAATAACCACTAATTTGTTTTTTGGTAAAAAATTTCACAAAATTTGAGAGGAGTTCAGTCTCAAATATTATTTAGCATTACTTCTATCTTAATAATATTTAACTTTACTATATTAAAATCTGAAGTTATTAGCCATTTGTTAGTAATTTATTTTGAGAGATGATTTTCTTATTTAGGTATTATTCATATTGTTACTTAACATATGGTGAGCCTCCAGTCCATTTGCCTATATATATATTTATAAATTAATCAAAAAGACTTATTTAGTGACATGACATTTATTAATTTCAGGTTGAAATCAAGCCTGAGATGATTGGCCACTATCTTGGAGAATTTTCAGTCACATACAAGCCTGTCAAGCACGGTAGACCTGGTATTGGTGCCACCCACAGCTCCAGATTCATTCCTCTTAAGTAGGATGTCTTTCTCCTAGGTTTAAGCTATTAAAAAAGTGTTTGCAACAATAAATGATTGTAAACAATAATTTTCTGTTTCATTTCTATTTTGTGGATTTTGCTTTTACCTAAACATGCATTTAATTATAAAGTTGTTTTTATTTAATTATAAACTTTAACTATAGATCTTTAATGATATTGGTACTAGTGAAGTATTCATCTCTATTGTATGTTTGTAAAATTTATATAAAAAAATAAATAGAATGTTAATATTTTGGCTAGAAGTTGTGATATTATACAATTAAAGTTTTGAGGGTCTTAGCTATAAAGTACCTACCGCATACTTTTAATTTTGTTATGTTGCATAATTATATTATTATTGTTGGTTTTGTAAATAAATTGTAAACTTGATAGACATCCAGGTAGACAAAACTGTAGTTTGTTTCCATTACTCTATTATAAACTATAACAAAATATACCATGTAGAGGTGCCGGATTTTTCCACTTTGTTACTGTATAATAATTAAACTGATTTTTATACCTACATATAATTTTAAAAAAGTTTACAAGGTTGTTGCGCCTGTTATATAAAAAGAGAAAAAAGTTTAACCGTGTCGCTGATCGTATTTAAACGTTATTTTTAAAATAATTGGTTATTAATCGTTAAACATCATACAATTGACATCTCGGTATGATTCATAAAAATACGAAGAAAATGAAATGCATACCTAGTTGATGTCTGATTAGTTTAATAATTCAAATGCATTCTCGATTGTGTCTGGCTTAAACTGCATTTAACCAATATGCGGCTATTCCGTCATTGACATCTTTGTTTGGTTAACATCTCTTTTGGTCTTGTATCCGTCTCCTAAAATGGATGTACGAATTATATATCATAAATTTTTTATCGATTCTCTATCGTCGTTTGTAGTATTAGCTGATTATTGACCTTGTGACTCACCTAATGCTTATAACTTTAAATAAATAAATTAAGAATGTGATTGTGAACTAGTCATATAACTCCTGACAACAAATGCAGAACGTAGGTAATGAACTATAAAGTTATCATGAAATAATAATTGATTTAAAAATATATAGTCACATCTACCGCAACAATATAAAACTTTTAGTATACGAGACATATTATATGTAGTATAGTTTAAACTAGTGACTAATTCTACATTTATGACTCGTATAATTTCCATTTATTAAGTTCAATAATAGCTTACGCGACTTTATCTTACGACTTAGCATGCATACTGTTTAATGAGACGACTATTACAAAATTATGCTTACCAAACCAAATTTCTTTATTGTTTTGTAATAAAAAAATAATTATTATTTTCCTTCCATACTTATCTTCTTTTTGGTGCATCATAAATACAATATACTTATTTGCCAATGTTTAAAAATTATTAAATGTAAATATCCTTTTGAAAACATTGACATGGGAGGTAACATATAGTGATTTTTTCTATTTACGTATTTTACACTATTCTATGATCGCATGAAACGTTATAAATTATATAAAATAGATAAATTTCCTCGTTAGTTCGTTAATACAGGTTAGATTAAGACATTTATTGTAGGGCATTGATATAGCTTCACAGAAACTATAAAATAAGTAACCCACCAACAAATATCCAAAGGCTTGACTAACTTGGAAAACTTCTCTGTTCTTATATCTGGTAACAAACAGTGTGTAAATCACGAATATCTTCGGTTCAAATCCCAAGGCAACGGCTATTATTTCGTGTTGGGAAGTGCGAAAGCTGCTTAATAGACACATGTATCGTTCCATTACGAGACTTGCAAGTAAACTAAAAATTCGTGTTATTCTAAATTCATTTAAAAAATTTAAGCTAAGTGGCATTCTGTTAGATGCAGCGGCTAGGTTTGGTAAGAACAAGACAGTTAAAATAAATAGAAACCTAAGAATAATTGTTATTGTAACTTAATACAATAAGACTATATAAAATAAGTACTTAAGAAATTATTGAGTTAGCTGTGCGCCGTACTCGTGTTCATATTATTATGCTTCGTGTCAGGGACGGGCTTAGAGTTCTGGAGGCCTCGGGGCAACAAAGGCATAGAGGCCCCACGTCCCAAATTTTTTTTCAAATAAAATGAACAATTATTTTCAGTGGGGAAAATTATTGTGAAACCAAGTAGATTCTTTTAGTATTTAACAAACAAACAAATACTAAAACTTGTTTAGGTACTAGTCGGAATTTTTTTCTTTTTCTGAAATCTCTATTATTTCCCCTGCTTTGTGGAGGCCCCGTATGTGGCCCCGGTTAATGTATATATAATGGTATATGATAAGCAGTAACCAAGCAAGGCCGTCAATGGAGGATATATCATATCCTACACCAGAGATTTAAGTTAAATTTGTCTAATACAGAAAATAACTTTTTTTAAAGTATCTTTCAATTGTGCGTTAAGTAACTCGTGTAACTTCATTCGCACTTCAAATTGTATGGTTGCATGATCTATACACTATATACATTAGTTATAACTATAATATCAACTTGCTACTTCTTTGGACCATGGACTCGAGTCGCCTTGGCGACAGTAGGTAACCGTAGGAGGATTGAACGGCTATTTTCACTAAAAATATACTGTAAAATACTGATTGTAAGCTTGCTTGTAGGATTCTCTAGAAATTCAATTCGATTAAAGTTGCCAAATATCATAATCGAACTAAACATGTTCACTATTTCTACTAAAATTATAAATCTAAAGAGTTAGGTTGTTTGTTAAAATGCGCTCAGGAACTACTAGTTTGATTAGTCCATTTATTGAGGAAAGACAAAAACTTTACGGCACGTAAAGGAAGTACCTTTACAGAAAAAAGTCTGTTATTAACATAACGTTTTTGTTAAAATTATCTCTATCAAAAGATGGCAAAATAATCTTTGTTGAACCTAAAAATATACTATGACGAGACTTATTAATTTCTGTAAGAGTTAAAAAACAAGACAAGGTAATCCACATCACACATGAGAGTATTAGGAATACTTTAGTACCTAAATATGTATCGCATAGTTGGAATTTACACAAATAAGGTTGTTTCGTTAAAAAGCCACGTTTTGAGAGCCAAAACATACACAAGTTCTCTGTATATCCTATTTATGATCGCTTTGAAATCGATTCTCTTTATATTGAGTAATAATAATTGAGTATGAGCGAATCACTAAAAATAAAGATATGGGAGCAAAGTTTGGATCGTTCCCGAGTCGAAACTGGTAGAAATCTCGTGCCAACTAGATCTAATGATTATTGTAATTAAAAATGTTTGTGCGAGTAAGGGCGCCATAACTTTATATATTTGCGTGCGTAAAGCCTTAGCGAGTCTGATGCGACGACTGCGTTGGCGTTCGCACGCGTCCACTGTTCGCAATTTTCCTTTGCAAAATATATTATGACTAACGTATATCGTTTGGGCTTATAAATACGAAAACGGGTATAACATTTTTTAAATAAAAGTGATGAGTGAAAGGAAGAGAAGTGACCATATCTCGTGTTTGTTAAAAAATAAATCGGGTAAATATTTAATTTATATGAACTTTTATTTTATTTATAAATAATATACCACTGTTCCTTTTGTGCCTGACCTTAGCCTTCCTAAAATTTTCATGAATCATGGAACATACATAATTTTTAATATTTTGCTATGAATTGAATTGCTAAGAAATAAGATTTTGGCTTTAATTTAAGAAATATAAATTAAATAAGAATAGGTTTTAGAAGAAACATATAATGAAGCGCTGATTAATTAGAAATAACCTTTTAATAATCAAATTGCCCTCTGTGGGGCGTGGGCCCCACGATGGGAAAACTACTTACAGTTTTTGTCTATTTGAATATTTTTTTTATTCAACGCTTATAATATTAAACCTGTTAACTATTAAGAAATAAAATATGTATAATTATATAAATAATTAATTCTGGCTTGACTTGATTTTTTTAGCTTACCTTCCAAAACTACTAGGGTTTTATGTCAGCATTTTGAAGATTCTAAAGTGTTAGTGAGTTTGAATTATACCTAATAATATTCCTTCTATGATATTCCTATTTGTTTCATGTCAAATAAAATTTAAAATTCAACTTGAATTACTGTCAAACGTCATTGACGTATCTTCATTTTATTGGTATATTTTAATAAAATTAAACATTTTATATATTAAAAAAATTATGTTTTAACTAATTTCTGAAACCACAAAGAATTAATATTAAGAATTTAAATAAGTTTATATTGATTCCACATACGTATTTATACATTTCGCTAACTTATCATACCTAACTTTTAAACAACTAAAAAAAAGTTAAAACCTAAAGATATCATGATTAAAACAATATATGAATTTTAGGTCTAGGTCAAGAAGAGTACTCAACAAGATCCTTTTATATTGATATCAAATAGATAATTAACCAGTGTTATCTTGATTATAATAAATTTGTCATCTCGAATGGAGTCAGAAAAATAATTTGGTCTAATATTTTATGATTTCATTATTAATATAAAATGTATAGTGTTTTATTTAAGAGGGTCTTAACTTGTGGTCGCTTAAATAGTCTCTATTTCAGAGTACCCTCATTGCAACTTTGAATGTAGAATAACGAATATCAAAGAGAAAAGTAAACAAATTCCAAATGACTTCAATAACAGAAAAATAAATTATTGTAAAATCCAGTTGGACAGTATATAAACAAGTTGTGTCTGTTTAGTGTCTATGGGATATTCCTGTATATTTAACGATATGAAATACGAAATTATATTAACATAAAGTAAACAGGAAATTATATATATTTGGCATCGTTTTAAAATATATGGGCATAACTAATATATATTTTAGTTTCCTCCATTGTTTAAATAGTTAAACGCGTGGAATATAATGCGTTATAGCCAATTTGACTGAGTTAAGAAATTTGATTATTCTTTTAATTAACCGTTTTGCGTTAAAAGACCGTTTGTGCTTGTCTATTAGGGCACTACGGGACAAACTAAATAAGAAACTTTAATTAAAATAGTATCTCGTGTCGTTACTTGTGCATTGTCGTTATTTATTTGACTGTGAATTTTGTAATTATTTTTTCCAGTCAAAAATACACTAAGTATGATTAATAATTTATCTCCAGTGTTATTACATTTAATTTATTTTTATTCCTTGCATAATGTTATTGTACTATAAATATTTCAGTGATACTTCGAAATATAAATTATATTCTTAATTATAGGTTAGGTTATGTATCTCACATAATAACATTAAGGTAGTATATCACCTATAGATTATATATAAAGGAATACATACCTCTATGTTCTTCTTATTGTCTATTACTTGATTAAACTGCGGGCGGCAACACACCCTCTATTACACGACCTAATAATTATTTACAGGCTTCATTTATTTTCCATTGCGCTTTTTATTCGCGCTAGTAAGTTATATAACTCTAATTCGTTCGAATGTCTAATACGTACATATGGGATTATTATTTCGGTAAGATTTACGAGCGTCTCAAATACAATATATGTATATTAATTTATTTTTTTCATGAAATTTTTTCTCCGCTAAAAACTATGATGACCGTCGGACTTAGTTCTGTTTCCCGTTGAAAGACAAAACTGAATACCTTGACCAAAGACATACATACCTACATCACTTCAATCACAGACACCAAAGTTACATTTCTGGCTCTGCTACTCAAAGTGTGTCTCGGTTTTATTCTCGGCAGTTGTGTTTTAATTTTGAAAAGCGATTTTGCGTTATATCAGATCAATTCATATTCTAGAAACATCATCTTGATAACTATCGCGAAAATTGTATAATTCGGGAGGTAGGGGAAGATTGTTACCCTCCTCGTACGCGGGGCACATTCATACAGTCGAAATAAAACTTGAACGAAACAAAGTACAGTCTTGTTTTTGTATGTGTGCATGAGTCGAGGTACGAACTATACATAATCGAAGTTTCGCGAAATCCACCGATGATGAAGTTACAGGCATGGACGTGTTTTCGCGCTCGGTAAGTAATTTTTGATCAATGTTTTTGTCTCTTGTTACCGTAGATAAAATAAGTTTTCGTGTAGAGTATTCTATCAGTAACTAGCAAAATATACTTAGATACGTCTCCAATACTTAATTTATGACGTTTTCCTATTAATATTAAAATAAGTTATATTTTGTTGTTATTCAGTTAGTGGGGTACTTTCGGACAGCACTAGATGGGGCACATTTGAACGAATTGTGACAACTAAATTTGTATGAAAATATTTTGTCGACACGAACTGTCGTTTTCATACAAATTAAGTTTTCGACTTGCTACATACAAATAATAATAAGGCATCTTGACTAAACCCTCTGGTAGGTAGGAAAGATTGTGTTAGTGTGCTAATTGCTCTAATATTTGCATTAACTTTGTCCTGTGTTGCTATCATTGCTATCGTCGATGTATATTAATACCTATTTTTATTATCTTTATTAAGGTTGATTTTGATGCCTGTGAACCAGATGCTTTGAATAATTTACCAATCCATCAAATAGTAGTTCCTTCGAAGTCAGTTTTGACACCTTAAGGGTTTCGACTCTATACGCATGTTGTAAGAAGTAATAAAACAAACAAAATGACGACGGCCAGGAAAACCACGAATTTATACTGCCACACCCGAAAATAAGAAGTGCTAATCCGCACCAAAGATTAAAGAATGTGATTCTAAATTTAAGATACCTAACTAATTAAATTTTGGTTTTCTTAAGAAAAGCTATGTAATTTTGGTTCCCTAATAATTAAAGTATTTTATTTTTTGTTTATTAGAAGTTAAATCTTTATTTTTGTGTTTAATTTCATTGCTAATAAATGAATTTTGATTTATATGTGTCGTTTTAATCGCACGTACGGAACTACCCCACAGCGTACGAAGGTACCCTCAACACTGTACGAAGGTGCCCCGTTGATGGGGTAGATTCGTACGTTTTCCAGATTTAGTTTAAATCATAATTATGGTTGAACCATCAGATGAAATCATTTGTCATTTTCTTATATGAATCTCAGATAGTTAGACTATAAATTTAAGCTTGCAGATGATTGATTCATGGAAAAAAAAAATAATAAAAAAATAAAATGTGAAAACCGTACGAAGGGTCCCGACCTTCCCCTATATTATCTGAGTTATCAAACTACGTAAAATGTCATACGATTGTCTATTGTCATGTCGTTAACATTCGAATTAGTGAGATCCTATCAGTTAGCGTATTGTCTTTATAATTTTAATGAATTTCATACCAGTCACATGCTTTGGCAGCCGAGTGGATCCTGTCAACGCTGACGTGATGATAATGAGAATGGTAGGTAGTTAGATTTACTGGCGGGAAATTATTTTCATATTGCATAGTTTTTATTCAAAGGAAAGTTTTGTTTTATAAAGATCTAATTCACTTATTTTTGGTATAGAATCTTTAGAATCAAATCAATTTAATAAGCCTAGTAAATAAAACATGAATTTAAAAAAGTCAAATGTCATTTTCAAAAATTCAATTTTGACATACTTATCTCTTCATGGGTTGTTCAAAATTCACTCCTAATAAAAAAAAATAACGATTATTAAGAATGTTTCAGTGGTACTTCGAAATATAAATAAATTTTCTTGTTTGTTTAACATAGCAGCACCTTGTTATTTATGGCGATATGCTTAATCTGATCTAATCGTTAAATGTTAAACACAATGTTGTCTCAAAGGTGTTAAACTCTTAAAACAACGGTCCTTTAACGGCTGACGCTTGCGTAATTCGCCATCTTCGTCGTTTATTTCACAGTTTACAAATATCACCTTGTAATTGTCCCTTTTTGGTATCATCAAACAAATTACCCATATAATAATAAAATAATATACATTGAAATAAATAACTAAATAAATAAACAAAAATATATCTTTAAAAGGGGCCTTTAGGTAAGGTTCGGAAGATGGTTCCCTTTGCTGACTTTTTCTTTTTCCTTCGAGGTATGCCAGATCTTCGATCAGTAATTACCTCATATTATATTACCATCAGTCATATAATTCAGTCTATTAAATAGTACATTTAGAAAACAAACATGAAATCTTTATAACAATCCAGCAATTGTATGAGCTTTCCTAAAAGCTTCTTGCGCTTATCAGACTACTCTAGAAATTTCAAGAAAAGAGCGAATAGCATTCTTAACCGGCAACGGAATGGCAAGCGTCCAGACAGGTGTCCATGGGCAGTGGTTAGCTCTGAGTGACCCCAGCATATTTTTTCAGTTCTTGTCTGTGATTAGTTCAGTTTGTACAACATCTTTGGCAACATTGGCTTTATGAATAATTTCAACAAAGTTAGGGACATACCCGTTGACTTGAATCGCAAATGGTAATTACGTTCTTGTTGGCGCGTGGCGTCGCGTCATACTGGACACTGGCTAATTCTCGATATAACTGGATCCTACTGACGCGAAAGCCTGTGGAGACGTTCTCAGAAACTTGTTTGAGAGCTTTTAATAATTATGATACTTACAGTTAGTGCATTGTGATTAGATGAACTTATTGAGCTTATTTTGCCTATTATTTTTTAACTATAAAAGCATTCTCAATGTTTATTTTTATATTATAATAATTGGAGTAGTTCTATTCTATTGAGGCATGCTTATGCTCTTATATATTTTAAGAGCATATCATATTTTAAGGAGTACGTTTCGGTACTTGGTTGGAGCTCATTAGTTGTCAGTTGTTATCACTAATAGTTTAAGAAATACCTAGTTTATTTCCTTTTCCTTCAAAATTGCCTTCACGTAGCATTGACAAGGAGGAAAAATAAAAATAATTCTCGACTGTTGCAAGCGCCGAACGAAAACGGTACAATTTGAAATTTAAAAGCAAGCGAAACGTTTATTAATATTTGAATAAATACATTATTCAGTCAGATGTAGCTTGGAAATAATATATAGATCTTTTTTCTTTATAGTCAAGTAGATGTTATTCTTGACATACTTCAAATGTTAGACCTGCTGGTTTCTCACGATTTTCCGTCACTGTATGAGAAAATATTATTTGTTCCATTGGTGCACAGGCGGTATTCGAACGAACGACCTCAGGGCTTCGAATAGGCTTTAGCCACTAACTCTGCTCGAATAAGAAATAAAAATATGATCATTCATTATAACTATGCATTTCAATGTGTAAGATTAGAGAATCCTTTTAAGTGAAAAATACCTGTGTCAGGGTTCCCAGCTCTTGAATATGAAACTTAATAAATAATTCCATAACCAAGTGATTAATTTTATTTGTCTTTCAATTACAATTTTGAAAATAAATTTTTTAATCCATTGATAATTTGATTTAAAAAGTTATCGCTTTAAGTTTACCAATTCATAGGTGTACTTGTTTACCTACATGAATACAGATATTTTGAATAATCCTAAGAGCCCAGGGCTCTTTGCTTAGGCCAGACCTTCGTCATTTTATAAAAGCTGAAAGTTCTTCTGTGCGTGTCCCTTATACAGGTAAGAACGACCAGAGACTAGAGTTTGGGTAGTGGTTAGTGCTTTGGCAGTAGTAAAGGTGTATAAATATACCTTAAATCTAAATATAAAGCTCAATTTTTTATATTTTATTAGGGATAACTTTATAAATATCTATACATTCGGACATTATGACAGTTCTTCCCCCTCCAGACACCCCTAAACTTAATTAATTATAATTATACTTTGTTAGAGTATAAAAGTAAATTTTATATATGTATTGGGGACATAGAAAAATGATACCTCAATAGCGGACAGTTTCAATGGTTTTAACCCTAGAAATTGAAAGTCCGCTGTAGGTCCGAGGACGCTTAGTCTTTACTACCTGTTATCTGCCAAAGTAACCACTACCCAAACTTATAGTCTCTGGTCGTTCTTACCTTATAGGGAAACAGAAGAATTTCAGCTTTTATAAAATGACGAAGGTCTGGTAGTCCTGGGCTCTTGATCTATTATAATTATGAATGATAGTTAGAACCAATCTCTTGTTAGTGTGTTGTCTTGTCATGTGAAATTACACCGTAAATATAAAGACATTTTTTGTTATTTATTCATTAATTTTTTTTTAATATTATTAAATATCAGATATTCTAGTCAACACTACAAAAAGCGTGGATGTCAATTTAAAATGGTTTCGGTTGACATTGACAAGACCCATTATAAAAACCGCAAATAATAACAATATGGAAAAATTAATGACCGTGAAAATAACCATATAAGAGGAAATACTTTACTAGATTTATTAATCAACAATCAGGGTGTATGTTACTTATAATACTCTAATTTCCAGTACACTTTCACCTAAATTTCCATTTACTGCATCGTAAACGATATTGGATTTCTTCAGTTAATATGTAATAAAAAAATCCTTTAAAAGCACTTTTACTTATTTTTTCATACATAACAGTAAACGGGCAGGAGGCTCACCTGATGTTCAGTGAAACCTCGGCCCAAGGACTCTCACATTGTCAGAAGGCTCGCAAGTGCGTTACCGACCTTTTAAGAATTGGTACGCTCTCTCTTGAAAGACGCTCAGTTGTAGAAGGACAACTGAAACGGGCGGAATTTTACCGGCGTTATCTGCCTTGGTAAATGCAGTAGAAGATGCAGAAAGCCCCCACATCTCTACAGAACGCCAAGGCAACAAGACTGGTCATCTTAAAATGCACATAAAAACTTATTGCAACTACTTTGAGTCAATTTTTTCACCAATTTTTTTTAACTTTAACTTTATATATAATTATTAACTCTTGTTTCTAAGAATAGCTTCCATATATAGAAAAACAATTAATTTAACGCTTTTGTTTCAGGTTTAAAAAGTATAATATATACGTATTATGCTAGCATTGTATGAAATTGAGTTAAGTCAGTACAATGGTATCCGATAGTTCTTGCGGTGTAAATAATATTGGTATGGAGTATACCAATATGGGAAAGAAGGAAGAAAGCAGGTAATTTGTTAAATAATTATAGAAACATAAATTCATGTCGTAGAAAAAAGATTAGATTTTAAAAATCATTATTTTTCTTCTACTTTACTGAAGCGTTTTAATAAATAACAGGAATAAGCTTTCCTAGAATTAAAGTTTGACATATAAAGTTGTGAAATTAACACGACTTTGAAGTCCTCCCCTTCGATCTGTAACTCACTTTTCGAACTCACTTCTGAAAAGGTGGGAGCTTGTAGTTTATTGTTTATCAGAATGCCAAATCATAAAATGACTGCTTCACGACTGATTTGAGAGCGACCGCCGATGCAGAAACCGCTGTGTGATTTCGAAAAGTGAGTTACAGGATCGCAGGGCTGAAATAATATTGACAATTTTATAAATATACCCGACCTTTTTTAGATTTTCCGTATCAACAGTGGAAAACGATGGTAAAAAGAACGGCATACATATGGGTGCTGCTATAATTACGAGGCCCCTACGGACATCTGCAGAAACTGTGGAAAGAGGGGACCCTAACCCACAGCCAGATACCTGGCTTCATGACGCTGGTTGGCGGAGAAAGAGATCTTTAGCTCAGCTTACGCGAGAGGCTCTACCGCGAATGGAAAATTATAGGAATTCAAAGAGAGCGTTAAAAAGACCCAGCCTTGGAGAATTGCACGGTGACCATCTTATAACCGAGGAGGTGTGTAGTCTTTATGTAGATATAGCTTTTAAATATGCTTTTCTGTTTTCACCTCAACGAAGTGACGTGAGTCGTAGTTATTTTATTACAATAATGAGATATTTTTAAAAACGCCAGGTTACAAATTAATTAATTCATTATACGGTAGTAGTGAACATGTAAATTTAGCTTACAAATTCTATTCTACATTCAAAAACGGCCAGAAAATTTGTACATTATTCAAATCGCATTTCATGGCGGATAATAGATTTCCCGCGTTCAAATCATCGTTATGGGTCTTAAAATGACTTGTTACTTATTTCTTAAATATATTAAGTATTATGGTATAATAGAAAGAGTTTTGTAATTAGGGTTTGATATCAGCTTCTGTATATAATGTAAATGGGATTGCGCGTAATATGATCACCTCATTAATATTAAGGGGGAAAATACCACGTAATGAGGCATTTATTACTAAAAACGTTTATTTTATTGAGATCAAATCACTACATTCTTTACTTAAAAACATTGCTACTTTTAATACATTTGCCGTCAAACTTTAAACCATCAGTATAAGAGCAGAACATAATTACAAAGTGTAAAATATAATATTACAAGCATAACGGAAATACTTGACAGCAACACTTGAATTACTAGCGTATTGCGATTAGGTATCTTTAGAGTTAAGCCAATGAGTGTAAAATCCGACGTTAACAAGAAATAACTGACTTAAACTGGATAAATAAGACCTAATGACCAAGTTTCATAAAACCTGAAATTCACAAAAAGGATCACCATTGCTATCAATTATTGCTACAATACAAAATTGATTTTGTTTGGAGGAACACAAGATGAAACACACGACTGTTAGGAGGCTCATCTGATGTTAAGTGATACCACTCCGTGAACATTCTCAATGCCGTACGGCTCGCGGGTGCTTTACCGGCCCTTTACGGTTTCTTGCTTTGTTTCTTAGGAAACCTAAAAAAGCGTAGGTTTTGTATAAAAGGTATATTTGTTCACGGGGCAGTTACGTTAAAAAATTAAATTTAATATTTCACTTATAGTTTTATATTTCATTAATAACCTCTTGATTCGTAGATTCGTAAGCCTTTAATACATATTAAATGCTCTTTATCTCTCTCGTGACAGTTTGAATATAAATAAACGGGATAGAGCATTCTTAAATAATCTTATACATTTATGAATATAATGCCCTTGATTGTACGAGTTAAGAATTTCAGCAAACGAATAAAATTTTGAAATGTTTATATAACAAACCTTGTAAATCATACATTAATCTGAATAGTAAACTATAAAAATGTAATGGTTTTCCTTGTAAACAAATCTCGCTTTTGATGAAAGATTAATTTTTATATTAGGTTTACCTTTCCTCAACCCTTTAGTGATAATATAGCATCATGAATCCTTCAGCGTTTCACATCTACTTGTTTGTATAAGTCATCAGACATCTATGCTTACTCATGAGTAACTTTGCCTAAGACTAAAGGCGCAAGAGCCTAGTACATACTCGTACCTCGACAAAAATAAGTGATACGAAAAATTAAATTATTTATAAAACAGATTGATAAATTAGCTCATTCAGAGGATGCCCCTAATTTATCAAGCACCGAATAAAAAAATATAAAAAAAATTTCCCCTTTCCTATATAAAGTGAATTACGTTTCATTCATCCCTAATTTGGAAAGTTCGGGCGATTTGCGAAAGTTACTAACTTTCGCAAATTTCTCGGTTTAATTATAAGATTTGATTTTTACAGTCGCAGTAATTAGTTTCCAATTGTTGCTTATGAAGTAGCTAGAGGGTCATGCAATGGAGTCCAGTGTTTAGTCTGAGATAATCGCTCCATCTAAAAGTGACACCATAAACAATGTTTTATTAACTTTATAAACACAGATAGTCGGACAGGCGGTGTCAATCATTTTCACCTGTTTGCGCTTTATCTGTGAACATGTAATTATATTATATGTACTGACTGTGCGAGATAATTATATTGTTATGATCAACGTAATCGTGAGATACTTGAATGAAGACATGAGTTATCTCAATGCAGGGCATCTAGATCTTAATCCATAATTTACATTTGGTTTGTTCTTTGTAGATAAATATGAATGACGAAATCACTTCTTATAGTTTTGAGAAATAAGTAAAATAATAAAATACTACAATGAATTTTAGATCATTATTACATAAAGTAAAAACTTAAAGACTAATTTTAGTACCAAAATAGAAATAAATAAATATGGCTAGTAGCATTTCCTCGCCGTATTACAGTCTGTCTACCTTTATGTTTTGAAGTAAAACATTCTAGATTAAAATGACAAAAGTTTATCTAAATTAGCGTGATAATTCACCAACGTTTTTACTTTATTGCACAATGTGCAATTATTCAACTTCTCTTGGTAATGGTTAAACTTCAAAAATAAGAAATTGTAGAAACAATAATTCAATATTCAATAAGTTCACCCTTGTTTCTGTATACAATTGCCATATTGGTAAATACGTATATTGTCCTTGCAAGGACCCTGAATACAGGGCTATATTATTGTTTTTTCATTAGATTATGAAGAAAACACTATGGCAAACATCGAACATTGATAAAGGAAAAAACAAGCGACATTCCAATGTTGCAATATTTTTTTAAGATCTACCAAACAATATGCATTAAATCTATGTTCTAATACATAATTAGTGACGCAAAGACTTTACTGATTTGTTTGTTTTGTTATTAATGAGGACAGGCCACAATATAATTAGAATTTAATGAGCTAATGAATATTTTTTTACGATATTAGTAAATGAGTAATACGGTTATTGTGATTTATTTAAGATTAGATCTGTTGATGTGTTTGTAATTATAGTTTTTATTGATGGTCTATTTGAAAATTAATTCTTTTTCAGGACGAAAAGCAAAGTCAAAGGGACACAAAATCACCTACACCTGCCATCGGAATAAAACTAGGATGGATTCAAGTAAGATTTAATATTTTCAAATCTATGAAAAGTAGTACGACATCTTTTGGTTTCCGTCTGAACCTGTTGTTTCATCTAATAAGGGGTCACCCACTGGACCCCTTAGGATATTTGGAGGAGAGACTTAGTGCGAACTATGACTCTTGTATGTCAATCAATATTCAATAAGAGTATAGGTCCTTCTTGCTGTCTAAATTCATATGATTATAATTTTTAACTATTTACATTAGTGATATTTTTCTCTTGGTGATTCTATAACACTCTGAATGCTCAAAGTTCGATCTGCGTAGTAGCTTATAATCAAAAATAGTCAATATTAAGGATTAAAAGTATTACAGGGCGTGTTGATACCATGTCTGCTGAACATATGGGGTGTTATGCTGTTTCTGAGAATCTCTTGGGTGGTATCTCAGGCCGGGATTGGGTTGTCTCTCGTCATCATAGCGATATCGGCTATTGTGTGTGTTATCACTACTCTTTCTATGAGCGCTATTTGCACGAACGGAGAAGTTAAAGGAGGTAAGAATGTTATGTTTACACTTCATAAATATTAATATTTAACTTTATTATGTATGTCTGATAGAATGCTTGCGAGTTATAAAATCTTTGAATTTATAAACATTTTAATTAAGTTGGATATTTTGTATTTTTTAATAAAATATAGGTATAATAAAGACGCAAAATATCGCAGCATATGACGTTACTTCTCATTGATTATGTGACATAAACTTGTTTCTATTACATAATATGTTAAAGACTGCATAAATCACCATAAATTGATCAGTCAATTGTTTGCATTTATGAGTTATAATAAAACTAGGACACTGTTTAGAATCAGTAACCTAACATTTGTATATTTAAATAGGTGACTGGCGTGCCTTGCGATTCTGTAACTCACTTTTCGAACTCACACAGCGGTTTTCACAGCTGCGGTCGCGCTCAAATCAGTCGTAAAGCAGTCATTTTACGATCTGGCATTCTGATAAGGAAGTTGTAGTTTATTGTTAGTGAGTGATTAAAAGTGAGTTACAGAATCGCAAGGCTGGTACTAAAAACGGAAGCATTTTAGTCGTTTACCAGGCAATAAGACCGAGAACAGGGAGGCAGATGGATTCGATAGAAGCGTATCTCACAATAATTTTAAATTACATAAATTAATAAGGAGTCGCTTTGTTGATTGTAACTAAATTCGAAATCCCGATCGAGTATTTTTAGTTAATTGTACATTGAAACACCTTTTATGCCACTTCTAACTTTTCCATTTTGTAAGGTGTTATAGCCGTGATATTTAATAATCAAAGCAATAATTATAAAATTCTTATGTCACTTAATAGTATTTATAATAAAACATATTAAATTAATGTCATTCTTATTGAATATGTATGTATATTATTCCTATAAGAATAATAGTTACAAAAATTATACACAAAATGTGCGTAGACATTATTCGTAGCAATGCTACGTCAATATTTTAACTTCTTCAAAATCATTATTATCACGCATTTAGATTATTTAATCCAACGTATTAATTTCTAAATTGTACTTCATTTAATTCAGTATTTGCTACCATAATTTTCATATGAAAGTAACATCGTAACCATGGAAACTCACTTTATAATAAGGTTTTTAGAGATTAGCAAAATTTTTTGAATAAACAACTTATTCCACTTGAAGCAGAGTGTTTTAGTATGCAGAAGGTGATGATTAGAGATTTCACAAGGAAAAATAAGATGCAAAAAGAAATCATTTATAACGTAGCAAGTAATAATGTATAATTAAATTAATGGAATTTTACAAGAGTAACAGCCTCAAATTATAACACTTAAGGTCAAAGTAAATTCATTTAATACCTCATACATGTCATATAAAATAGGTAACAATGATTTTACTTTAACAATTACTTAAGTCTGCAAAGTTATGAGGTATATTACTATAAGCGAAATTTTCATTGAAACATTCCAACCTATTTTAACTCACTTAAAAATTTATCTTTCAAATAGGTGGTATATACTACATAATATCCAGATCACTTGGACCGGAATTTGGAGCGTCAGTTGGAATCATATTTGCGTTTGCAAACGCGGTAGCGGCTAGTATGAATACAATTGGGTTTTGTGATTCTCTAAATGACCTATTGAAGTCTCAAGGTGTGAAGATCATAGATAATGGTGTTAATGACGTGAGAATTGTTGGAGCTGTCGCTTTAGTTTTAATGTGTATAATCTGTGCGGTCGGCATGGATTGGGAGAGCAAAGCCCAGGTAATTCTAAGTTTTTTACTATATTTATCATAATGTAGCTTAAACTTACTTACTAACTTGTAAAAAAGTGAAAGTAGTCAAGGACAGTTGACATGACGAATATTCAAAAATTAAATTTCTATCACAACTGGTTTACTGGTTAACCTTGGGGTTCACATGGACATATATTTTTTTGAAATATTTAGAAATAATTGGTACAGTAGTGTTTGAGTTGTAACAACATACACATATACACATTTATATTATGAAAGATACATAACTATTGTGAAAATAATAAATATTTCTGTATTAGTCTTAAGTTACACAAATTAAATACGAATTAGGCTGATAACAATTTGTAGTCTGTTGTTTACGCAAAAAAAGAAAATTACGAACTACCAACTGTGGTAATAACAGCAACAATTCAATGTATAATATTTTTAATACAAAATAAAGAATGCATCTGCTTATCTCTAAGAGATTATCCATTAAAAGATTTATGTATGACACCATTATAGGTGATTTGAAAAGTCAATAAACAATAACAATGTATGTTTACGGTTAAACATCGTACAAGTTATTTAATCACCATATATAATTGATAATTAGTTATAGAACGTACGTTAATGTTTTTGATGCCATACTGCTATTGTTTATGCATTTATATACATACCCAATCATACATTCTTTACCAACATTTTACTGGCTGGAAAACTTATTCTGTTACTAGAGATATTTATATAAGTTTCACGCTTTTGATTTACATTCATATGCCGGACAATTAGGTATATCTTTACTCACATCCCATAACTTATAAGCTTGCGACTTATTTAACAACATTTCATACATAAAATATATTAAAATAATACATTTTTACATGTAGCATATCCGATATATGAACCGAAACGGTACTAAAATATACTAAAATACAAGCTTACATAATGGTAGCATGTAAACAGTAACAAATGAACAAGTGTAGGGAGGGGCCTCGACCTTCGATGGACACCCTCTGAAACAATTCCATTATCATTTGATACGTAACACTTAATTGAGGTTATAATTAGTTAAAACAGAATTCCTAGACATAAATATTTAATAATAGAAACTTTTTTAATGACAAATAGGTTGTGACAAAATTCCTCTATTGCTAGTCCCCACTCTAGGGAGTCCCTATGTTGTGGGTAACTAGATAACAATTATTCCGTGGTAGGTACGTATATGGTACAGGTTTAAAACAGTTTTTGTAGAAAAATTAATTTTAGTGTTACAACTAATCAAACACAAGTCTTATAAGACATGCGTGAATGTGTGAGTGTGAATGGGTGTGAGAGTGTAGCTGAGAGTTGTTATAAGCGTGCCCTGTGTCTGTGTTAGTTTTTGCTAAGATACGTAGTAACATTCATTTAAACTTTTCTACTATGCACCACTTATATATATATAATAAATTGAAGAAAAATAATACCAAATATAGATTATTCATACTGTTTCTTTGTTGATTTCTCTATAACTACAACATAGAAATAGTTCTTGTTTAAGTAAAAGATTAGTGCTACACCGTTATTTAGTGTTTAAGCGTAAACTGAATCATACCTATCCATAGAATATGTTATATTAATTTATTTTAATCATTCAATACTGATATATTTTGATATCGATAACGTAAAAATATTTTTTACATTCGTTTTTTCGCCTTAAGTATGTAGAAAGCGCATTTTTACTTAGACCCAAGTTTTTACGAAAATCTTACTGAGAGTATCATACGAATAATGTATATTTGGGAGTTTAACTTTACAGTACGAACGAACTTAAATTTCAATCATTGTCAATAGAGTATATTTTTAAATGCTCAAATCTAAATTGTAATTTTTATATCCCCTGTACTAAGCTTACACTTCAACAATCTATTTATACTATTTCAATTAACGTAATTTCCTAACGACGTGTCAAAAATGTTTGTTAAATGATTTAAGTACTAAATCTTTAATTCAATTTGGTCAAAATGACTAAGACGCAACTTTATGCTATCGTTCTATTAGGGCACTGTGAATTCAAAGATATAAAAATTCTTTGTTAAATAAAATCAGATTCAATAATTAAGGTGTAAAAAAATAAGAGATACCCATTATGTTGTGGGTACCTTGGTCCAAGGGGAAAACGGATTGGAGACAAACTAACATATTTGTAAATTGTCACCACTTTTCACATTACGTCGGTTATTAAGTAATTTTACCATGGAAATTGACTAAACTACAGAAAACTGTTTAAACCTAATTAATGTAAAGTGCTCAATTTATATGTATGTTCAAGATATTTTAAAAGTACTTGTCATAAGTTGTAGATATACATGATACCAGTGTTTTATACAAAATAAACAAGGACAACATTTTGATTAAGAGGAATACATTCCTTAAAAAAATTCCAGAAAAAACATATATGTATAAAACATAAACTAATTTTGGGGATACTATAGTATAGTATCCCCAAAATTAGATCCGTTGCCAGTTAATACGAAAGCTAACTCATAAAATATGTTGTCTTAGCACATGTTTGTAACGAATTTAACCTTCAATTTTGCTTAACTGGACCGTTTTTTCAGAACTTCCTAGTTGCAATCATCGTAGGAGCATTGGTCGACTTCGTCGTTGGAACAATTATGGGGCCGAAAGATGCAACGGAAATAGCTCAAGGCTTTGTTGGATTTAGCGGTACGTAGATATATTGATCGCTCGTAATAATAAATATAAATATATCGTAAGATTAAAAGTACTGAGGAATATATAAAATACATAGAACCCTCGTATTATTATAAAGAAGTTGTAAAGTTATGTCATGTATTACAATAAAATCTTACAGTTTAAATTATAGTAATTTTCGTATTACAGCAACAACATTCACGAAGAACTTCGATCCCGATTTCCGGTACAGCGAGAATCTTGACCAAAATTTCTTCAGTGTGTTCGCGATATTCTTTCCATCTGTGACGGGCATCCAAGCTGGAGCCAATATCTCTGGTGATCTGAAGGTACGTAAAAGCATTATTATGCAACATTATGTTATACAAGAATTTATCACTATATTTTAAGCCAAGCGCAAAAGCGACGTTAATAAGTTGTATTTGTATATATTGACGACCTTATTCATAAACGTTTAAAAAGACTCAGGACAAAACATTAATTACCTTGTAGAAACTTATAGTTCCTTTATGAATAAATAAGATATTGTATAAATAGGATAAGTGTATTTGTTATTATTGCGTAATACCTACTTTTAACGCTTCGTTTAAAGCAGTCGTAATTAATACGAGTTTTCAATAAAAACTGATTTTTAAGAAGCTCAAATTTTAGTTTAGATTAAATAGCGAATACGTGTTACTTTCCAAACTAATGTTTAATAAATTAATTAATGAAAATAGCATGCGCCTCAAGCGTGTTCACAGTTAATACATATGTTTGTCCCATTCCCATACTACGTCGGAACGAATCAATGAGTCCATGTTGACTATTTGTCGTCGTCCCATCGATTTTGTGACGTTACAAGCTCAAATTAACTCACTTTGCGCCAGGAACTTCCAAGAAAACTGTCAATATTTGTCATATGTTTCCTGACACGTGTTCCATAATGAGAACTTGCCGTCCGTAAGTACCCAATGGGGCATAGAAGACAGGTATTATTGTTGTTTATTAATCAAAAATTACTAATCTATTGTTATTCCCGAAAAAAGTTACGAGGACAATAGTGACGTCACATTAGAACGTTGGTTCGATTCGGTTAATGGCAAAATAGAATAACAGTTATACCTTCCTTGTGGCCTTTACCTTGTAGTTAAACGACATTTTTGTATGTAATTGTCTAAAATTTACGGATGTTTCGACTAAAGCTTCATTGAAATTTGGTTTTTCTATAACTTTGAAGGTTTTAATGGGAAACATAATAATCCTTAATGACCCAACGTCCGAATACGATAAGCGGTGCTAAGCACCAATTTTAATATTTAAGATGTGATTATCTCTGTTATATATTTACAGTATAAAGCAAAAAACTGTTTATAAACTACGTTTTATAAATTTTTTGTCTACCAGCCATTGATATACAAAAACCCAAGATGCACAATCAACGTCTAAAAAACGTCCTCAAAAAATGAGCGCAACATTCTAAATTGCGCTCATTTCAAATAGTCTCGCGTCTATAAGTGGAGTCGATGTTATTTATTTGTGTTTTTTTTATAAATAAATTTATGTACTCTTGAACTTTTTTGTGTGTAGTTTTTGACAAATATATTTACGCTATATAAAGTGTGGGTCAGGAGGTAGCCAATTTAACATTTTTTTTTAATTTAAAGAAAAAACTTTTTAACCGGATTAATGTTATGTATTATTATAAATTTACAACTATTTAACATCCAACACCTTTTGTCTTCAGTCACCGTGACCACTCACGCTGTAAAGCACCCGAAAAGTCGGATAAATTTAAAATTATGTTAAATAGTTGTAAATAAAAAGTCATGTTCGACTCCACTCAATACCTTGTCCTACCGACCACGGTCGGTCGTAAAATTTTATTGCTTTAAGTACGTATACACTGCGTTGTAATAACAACTTTAAGCAATTCGCGTAAGGTTGATTTTGCAATAATATATGCTTGTAACATATACTGTTATGGACAGAAATAGTGTTTCGGGACACTTTCGAGCGTTTCTTTTATTCGAGACTGTGCATCTTGGGTTTTTTGTATATCAATGCTACCAGCTATTAAATACCAGATATTATAATGGGCGGCTTAAAAAAGAATAATAATAATATCGTTCGATATGGCATTTGACATCTGACCGATTAGCAATTGCTGTTAGGATCAAACATGGCGTCTTATTTATGCAAGGTTTTTTGCTCAACGAGAAAATTTATGTTACAAATGTCATTTCGATTAACCTCTCAGCTTTCAGAATTCGCTGATGGAATTGAAGCAATTGCTTACAAGCTTTAATAAGAATATATTGATGATTCAACTCTCTTTTTATAGCTGTTTCATTGGAACAGCTGCTTTGGAATAAAATGCGTATCAAATTATTGTTTTGGTTAAAGTTTAGTAGTGTAAGAGCGAGCGTGGAATAGAAATTGGTGTGTATGTATATTGTATATACTGGCATACAAGAAGTTCCCTTGGTAACAAACTTGTTATAAGAAAAACATGAAGTTGATTAAAAAAATGTCCTACAAAAAAGTATTGTATTTCTTTATTATAAATAACCCTAAATCTTGATCTATCTCTTTTATCGACTAGTTAAAACTTTACATTTGGTCTATAAGGTTTTATTTTCTATTGGATTTTAATACTTTATGAGGAGTTAAAACTTACATTTTGTTGCAATTTGATAAGCATGCCATTTAGCACGCCCGCCCGCCCGTCGCTTCATAGACGAAAGTATATAAAGATTTCAATTATTCAAAATCGATATTGCATTATACAAATACATGCATATACAAGCTTAAAACGAGCCAAACATTACTCAAGATTTAACACGTTTAAATGGAATTTTGTACCTAACGAAAATAATAATCGAGTGATTCATGATTTCACATAAAATGATTCATACAACTCAAGAAGTCAACAATCCTATTGAGACTCTAGCTTTGGTTAGTATTCTAAGAAGATCATTATGATGTTCAAATCTACATTAACACTTTTATTACCTATTTATGATTTTCTCGAACAATATTCAAGAAGGATTAGGTTTGATATCCACCAACAGTGTCTAGAAATAAAACTGAATTTCGCTGCCATGTAACAATGTTTCGTCTGTTGTTCATATTATAATAATAAAGCCTTTTTTATTTCCTATCGTTAGTATTAACTCCTACTAGTATTATAACCTCCTGTAGTTAGTATTTATTTATAGCCCAATAGTAATATGTTAGTCGCCTGTGGATATGGACCCATCTTGGATGAAGGCTTTCCAGATTTGTCTATCTTTGCCAATAGTCTGTCAGTCTATTCCTACTATTTCTTTCCAGTCATCAGTAATTCTTTTTGGCTTGCCCACTATTCCTTCCTTCCTTCGATTGCATATTATAAGCTACTGGATATTTTAAATCTTCGTTTAACAGGAATTCAGACTCGAATCTTACAAGGCGCTTTTTATATTTTCTAGGACCCAGCCTCGGCCATACCTAAAGGTACACTGCTTGCCTTGCTCATTTCCATGATTAGTTATGCGGCTATGGTCCTTATATCTGGGGCTGGGGCTTTAAGAGATGCCAGTGGAAATATCACAGACCTGATAATGGCCAATGGAACAGTGATAGACAATAGCGCTCTGTCGCATTGTGTCAACATTACCGGTGGATGTCAGTTTGGACTTCACAATAGTTATTCCGTAAGTACGAAAAATCATTGAATCTTAAGTAATGTGTATTGGGGTTGCCTGAAAGAAACCGCTTAGTAAATTTCTTCTTGTGCAATAAAGAGTAAATAAATAAATAAAAAGTTATCTACAATGAGAATTATAATCATTTATTAATAGACACAAAAAATAGAATTACTAAGCTACCCAAATAATGTGTTTGAGTAGCCAGTTCTAATCAAAGAATCTGGCTACTCAAACACATTGATTAATTCACAAATAAATGACATAGATTTTTTTCTTGCGTTACTGTGCAAGCATTTTTGTGAAAAGAAAAACAAGTTCATATATATATATGTTAATCCGAACCAGAACATATAACAAAATACAACAACATATATACTATTTTTATAAAAGACAGTATCGCTATTATAAATCTCAATTATATCAATAAAAGCATCTTTTACACATAAACAGTGAAAGCTGTTTCGATGAATTAGGTTAAAAGATTTGAGGCTCAACATATATTCTTCCTAATTGACCATAACCAGAAAGTTTAAAGTTTTAGTTTTCTTTAAGGTGATGCAACTTATGTCCGCATGGGGTCCATTCATCTACGGTGGCTGTTGGGCAGCGACATTATCAACAGCCCTGACGAACCTTCTGTCAGTTCCAAGATTGATCCAAGCCCTGGGAGTAGACAGAATCTATCCTGGACTCATCTTCTTCTCAAAGCCTTATGGAAAGCACGGCGAGCCTTACAGAGGATACGTTCTGACTTTCTTCGTATCTCTCGTGTTCTTACTTATAGGTACGGTCTAAAATTAATCATATAATAGACAACAACCTACGTTTAACAAAAAATATTTGTTAATCAATTAAGTTATAAACAGTTATGACTCTTACCAGGAAAAGTTCATAAAAATTACGCTCGCGCACTCAAATATTACCAAGCTGCGATGTACGCGTAAATGGTTTTTCCATGTGATCATATTGGTAATTTTTGTTCTAAACGTGTTCATCACTTTTAGTGCCATTAATATATATAGGATAAAGGCATTGAACTAAATAAATGAGCGTCTATATTTCCGCGATTAATCGAGGTACCTAACATTTTTTTAAACAGCTGATTTGAATACAATCGCACCACTGATATCCAATTTCTATCTGGCATCCTACGCGCTCATCAACTTCTGCACATTCCACGCAGCACTAGTACGGCCCCTCGGATGGCGACCTACATTCCGGGTAAGTTACACTATAAATAAAAATGACTGTTATTCTTCAACAATACGACATCCAAGACAAATAATGTACACAATTCAGGTATGCGTTCAATACAAATATTCATAACATAACAGTACATTTTATAAATATTGGGGGAAATAAACAAACCGAAAGATAAATAAAATATAAAACTAAAACTCGAGAATGGCTGGATCGATTTCGCTAATATTGCTCTTGAAATATTTGTGGATGTTCAGGGAAGGTTTAAAATCGTTTAAAACATGTTTAATATATAAAAAAAATCAAAACCATAAGCGTAAATAAATATATTTTCCAATACAATTCTAGCTTCGAAACATTAGATATATTTTGTTTTATGTCTTTTGTTCTTTTTTTTAGAAATAAAAAATTGTCACTTGGTTGTTAAGCATTCAATAATGCAGATAGTAATTTTGTACTAAGGTTTGACCACATTTAACAGAAATATAATATGTAGGTGATTCGCAGTTCACCGGGCCATCTAGTTTAAAATAAAATTAAATATATTTCACATTAAAGCAGTACTGTATTTCTTTTTCAGTATTACAATGTTTGGGTCTCCCTGGTAGGATTCCTGATGTGCGTGGCAATAATGCTTCTCATCAGTTGGGTGATGTCACTTGTGACATTCGCGATCTTCTTCACTCTATACCTCATTGTTCACTACCGCCATCCAGGTAATGTCTACGATTTTTGTATTTCTGCAAAAAAAATAATATACATATTAACAAAAAAATTCAATTGTCAAAATATTTAGGCGAGAAAACATAATATATTTATATACCATATAAATAGTTAATTTAAAAGTTGACACATTGAATAAATCTATATTTAATAAGTGGAACCTAAACCTAAAACTTTTACAGTCAAGTGCTTAAACAAGGTGCTTAGGAATACAGTCAGTCGTTATGTTCGTGATATTGGACCAGTATTTTTAAATAAGGCAATAAAATACATTTATTGTGGGCCAAATAATTTGCATAGTATAAGCGAATTATAATTTATGCGCATTATAAGGAGTTTATTTTTAATAGTGACGGTGAAATTTTTAAAGATCTCTTGTTCATACATTCTATCATGATCTAATTCATATGAACATTCCTTGAATTTACGCGAAAGAACGTAAAACATATCATTTCAAGTGGCTACAAACGAGAACAAAGTGACGAGTGAACTAAATATGCTCCTAACATTGAGTAATGGCATCGTTTTCCACGGAACATATTTAGATATTTGCTAGGAATAGAAATACCATAAATCAATGATGTATGGCAGAAAATCGCCTTGTAGAATTGTATCGTAAGAGTACATTTTCAATAAAAATAGATAGGTGACTCAAATAGTTTTTCTTCTAAAGAATTTCAATGTTCATTCATGTATTGCAATAACTGTTTATAAACTGATTGTGCTTAAATAACATAGTTCCCGGATAGCTATGTGGGCCAGTGTCGATAGAAATTCTGAGAATAGACCCAACACGACGTAAAACTACTCAAGTATCTTCTGAAACTAATAAAAATTTTGACATAAAAGGCACAAAGAATTACGGTCTCCAAGTAGGAAGTAGCTATTTGTAAAAGCATACGAAATTGATTTCTGCATTTTTCATAGATGTTAACTGGGGAAGCAGCACTCAAGCGCAAATGTACAAGACGACATTGTCAAGTGTACACAACTTAGCACGTACAAGTGAACACGTAAAGAATTATTGGCCACAGTTGTTAATTCTGGCCGGGAAGCCCCAGGACAGGCCCGCTTTGATAGATCTAGGCAATCTCATTACGAAGTCTGGATCTCTCATGATTGTGGGTGACGTGCAGCAGGTAAAAGCATTTTTGTATTAGAGAAACATAAGTTTGAAGGCAGAACTGTACATATTTAGTAATAAACAAATTATTTGCGTCTACATATGTGGAAGTGTTACCCTAGTGCGACTATTACCCTGTGTTCCAATCCAGGCTGTGTACCAATTCTTTATATTATGTATTTTCAACTTAAAAATAGCGTGAGGAAACCGCATGTGTCTCAGATAGAAGGCGGATTTGTTTTAAGAAAAATAATCAATGAAATACATAGTTGCGAAAAACGAGTCTTGGTGTATATTAATACTATGGCTATGTATGTATAATATATAACAAATTGTTGATAATCTATATAATATCGTAAGATTACCTTATTGTAAGATAAATTACTTCAATCAAGTTCGGCGTTACGACCTTAAGTGAATCTTAATGTTATTTTTGTTAACTTAAAGTTTTAAATTATGATAAATTATTACAGAAGAAACTATCGTACAAAGAAAGATCATATCGATTACGGGCGAGCGACGAATGGCTACGAGAGCGCAAAGTACGCGCGTTTTGCGCAAATGTGAACGGGTACAGCTTTGAGACCGGCGCACGCGCATTAATACAGTCTACCGGTGTTGGTAGACTTGTTCCTAATGTATTGTTAATGGGATACAAGACGGATTGGACTACATCTTCTGCAGCTGACTTGGAATCTTACTTCAATGTTCTACAGTACGTATCTTCTGTACAACACTTACTTAAGTGATCCATGAAATACCGATATTATTGACCATTTTATGAAATATATAATATACACTTTTCATTTCTAAAAACTGTTTATCAACTGTAATTAAATGAACCCAATTTAAATTAGAATTTAAATTGGGACATTTAGTTTTCAATTTCTAACAAAACACTAATTGCAACGAAATGTTCTGTTAGGTTGTTTTTTTTCTATAGTTAGTCTTGGTATGTAGGTGTAGGGAAATATTTAATATATTAAAGTGATAGTGACCATGAAACTAATTAAAATTCACATAAATATTGCCAAACTATACAAATCATTGACCTCAAAAGGACGTCATAGTCTGCATAGAACAGGTTCAGGATTTTTAGATACACGTAAATGTTGATTTAGTACGCTTGACCACATTATCTAGTTTTATCATTAAATGTTTTAAAGAGTATATAATACTAAAAAGTAAGAATAAAGTTTGAACTAACAAATTTGAAATATGCATTTCCATTAAGATAAGTTTTGTTCTAGTTGCTACTTGCTTGCTAGGTACCTTCATGTTATTTTTCAAACATGAAGGTATGCTTCTTGTACAACCTCTTTTATTAATAACTTGATTTAATTTTCCGATATATTACTCGTAGTTCAAGACTGTCGGAATTCACAACATTCAATTGCATTGTCCATTATTTGTTGTGATAAAGTTTAGGTTATTTTTTTCTTCTCTATATAATTAGTATTAAGATTTTGTAACGATCGAAATTGTTCGGAAACGATTAAATAAATCTAAAAAAAATAATGTTTTGTTTCAAACATTGAAAATGTCAAACGTTTTTCTTTTTATACTTTTTTACTAGATCCAATGTTAATTCATATTCATAATAAACTCTTACTTTCCAGTACGCTCAAACTCATAAACTTTCTATGACTTACAGTACAGCATTTGAGAACCGCCTGGCAGTTGCAATAGTACGGATAGCAGGAGGTCTGGACTTTGGGCCTGTAGCAGAGGAGACGCCAGCTAGTGGTCTCACGGGTACCTCAAGCACTGGAGAGCTGCGTGTGCGACGCGGCCCACTCATTATGCACGCAGATTCAGACCTTGATATACGTGGAGACTCCACACCCAGCAGCAGACATAATTTGAGTAAGTTTTTCTGTTAAACTAACAAGCTTTTCTTTCCAAGATCTGGATAAATCTGTCTCTTCATTCGGGACCACATAACTCACTTGTCCACTATAAATATATTATATTTGACTATTGGCGCGGCTGCACTCGCATTAATTTTATCTAACGGTGTGAAATATACTACCACAAATACCCCGACCCGAAATATTTATATATTAGTTTGAAATCATAAAACCTTATTCTAAAACGTAAAAAATCTCTATATTAATATATTTCTACAGATTTACTTACTTTGACGACATCCCGTTCGTTTACTATATCAGAGAAGAGTGATACAAAGGAAAAGAAGAAAGATAAGAAAATAGCAGATATTCCTCGAAATATAATATATAAGTCAGCCTCCGGGATAGAGTTATCTATGGAACAGTTATCGCAAATGACGTTATTTAAGAAAAAACAGGTAAAAATGTTCTCAGTTCTAAAAAAAGATTATTCTATCTGTATTCAAAAGACCCTACAGACTAAACTTAAATAGTTGTTGAATTTAAAACGATTATTATTTAAAAATACAATAAGTAACGCTTCTGTTTTATACCGCATGATTTAAAAGACCATTGACTACTTACTATTCGAGTCGGCAAAATGACAGCTAATATCTTTAAATTCTTAAAACTTTTGATAACTAGACAGATCTATGAAAATAAATTAATGGTCTCGCTCACAGGGGGCAATTTGATTGTAAATTTGAAAATTTATTAAAATTACTTGGAATTTGAATTTCAATTACTCATTATATTTTGAAAATTCTGTTACCAATTTCCTAGTCCTTAAACGTTAACTAAAACCTATCATTTAAGTAAACAATTAAATTTTTTATATTAAAAATTATGCATGGGAACCACTGGTCCAGCCATTACTACTCGACTCACACTATATACCTTAAAAATACAAATATGTGTATCAATGTTTATAGGAAAGTGGTACACTTGACGTTTGGTGGTTATATGACGATGGTGGACTAACAATTCTACTACCATACATTATATCTCAGCGTAGCGCCTGGTCTAACTGTAAGTTGAGAATATTCGCGCTCGCCAACCGACATCATGAAATGGAGCTTGAGGAAAGAAAGTAAGTCAAATTTTTTAAAGTACGCTGTTAGGTTGTGACACATAGCTAATAATAAAATATACTATGTAATCAAATGAATATTCCATTTATACTTTAATGCGTATTATATACGGTGAGTCCTCAACATGTAGGAGACACCCCTCACCTATCTGCATATCACTGGTTTATATTAAGCCCTAAATATAATAGTAGTTTATGCAACTGTCATAATATAATAGGGGGTATTAAAACATGAGTGTAGTTTTATTATTTTTACAGTCTGTTATTGGTCTATTGGCTCGGACCCAGCGCGTTGCGCGCGCATCGCGCTCACCACAGATAGTGTGTACTTAAATTGAATTAAATCCTTGGTCGGGACACATTGTACTTTAATAATTAAAAAATTGTTTTAAAGCATTGTTTTGTTAGGAGAATAATGCTTTAATTAATTTTTTTAATTTTCTTAAAGAAGAATGTAAATAAAACATGCCAATAAAAGTCTGTATTTCATTTCATGATTAGAATATTACCGAATGAGATTATATAAAATATATTTACTCACGTCACTCCTAGGACACGTTTAAGAACGCCGGTTTATTATATTTCAGCATGGCAAACTTATTAGGCAAATTCCGTATTGACTACTCTTCCTTGACAATGGTGCAGGACATCACTGAACCTCCCAAACCCGAAACAAAACAGTTGTTTGAGGACACAATTCAGAAATTCACTGAGGAAGCTATGGGTGAAGGTAAAGTAAATAAATATCATAGCATTGAGCAAAGCAGTGGCGTAACAACAAAATGCCACCGGTCCCCGACCCAAGAGATATTTGTTCTATGGATGAATGTGAAGTCTCCAATACGCATTGGGCTAGCGTGGGGACTACAGACCATTCCCTCTCGCCTACGAGAGGAGGCCTATGGCCATTAGTGGGACATATACAACGTGTAATTGAGTACGCTGAAAATCTCGAAGTTTATTAAAATAAACTGAGTACAACGTGACTTTTACTGATAAGGCCCCATCAAAAGAATTTGCCACGGGCCTCAGGTGGTATAGTTACGCCACTGTATTAGAGATAAAGTTCTCTAAAGATTTTATAATTCATCTATATCCAATTTAACAAATGGGCACGTAACACAAAATACCCGATTTCATAGGCTTCCTTTATATGATATCCAAAATTCAGGATCTATAAGAGCCAAGGCTGTACATTATGCTCACTTAGATTTTCTTAGTTTTAAGCGCGGTGAATTCCTAAATCGTGGCAGTTACGCCTCGAGAATATAGTCAGACGCAAGCACTTTTTTCAATATTTACGTTACATTGTTCCATAGCAATTAACATTAAATTATCTGCATTTCTTCTATTGTTGTAAGTGAGTAATAAAATGCTCTATTATTAAAAGCATCCCGTTGATCCAGAAACCGTACAGGATCTATTGAAAGAATTTATGCTTAAAAAAATTATTATTGATTGCGCGTTTATCGGTAGACACTTGGCACATATATTATAAACCAACGATGTATTTATAACGATTAATATTTTATTTTATTTTAATTATGTAAAATAATTGTAAATTTATAATACATACATAACTTCAATCAGGTAAAAAAATATTGTCTTTAAAAAAAATTTTTTTCTCTAGATTGCTTAATCAGCAAAACGGAACTATCGACACTTTGTGAAAAGACCAACAGACAGCTCCGTCTGCGAGAGTTGCTTCTGGCTAACTCCAAGGATGCGCGCCTCGTTGTCATGTCCTTGCCGATGCCAAGAAAGGTTACTTCCATTCTATTAATATACCTCACATCTTCCCATCTTTCTTCTTATTCATTTTTTTTATAAATACACACCTTGTGCGCTATATTTGACGAGTGAACTATTTTATTTTCCGTTCCTCTTGCATTTTTATTCATACAAAATCTTAATATATATAAACTACGCGTCACGTTGTTTGTCCGCAATGGACTCTTAAACTACTTAACTGATTTCAATCAAATTTGCACACCGTGTGCAGTTTGATGTAACTTAAAAGGTAGGATAGCTTAGATCTCAATTTATACCCGCAATATTATTTTATTGCAAATTATTTGTTTATTATTTGAGAGTCACAAATCTAACAGATGCCGCTGTGTTGAAAGTACCAACGTTTCACATAAACTACATTTTAATGGCATAACCACCAAAAAGCATGTTTGTCTCCATGACTGGTGTTCTCCCTTGAATAGTTTACTACTATTTAATATAACAAAAATCTAAGCCACAGCAACGCTTGGCCGAGTCTGCTAGTGTTATTATAATTCCAAGGTGAAGAAATGATTTCTAATTGCACATCTTCGATTTCTGTTTCCAGGGTTCCGTATCAGCTCCGCTATATATGTCCTGGCTAGAGATGATGAGCAAAGACCTCCCTCCGATGCTTTTCGTAAGAGGAAACCAAACCTCCGTACTTACCTTTTATTCATAGGCAGTTAAATATATTTAAAATGTCTGTTAAGTGTTAAATTGTAAGGAAAATACTTAAACCTAAGGTTACATTAGTTATAAGTTTATTTTTATTTCATATAGCTTTAATTTTTACCAGAACAAATGTGCCGTGAGTATTATTTTTATTAAGTACAACTTAATATGCACAAAGGCCTTGCAGGTCTCGCCTTACCCTTAGTACTTATAAAATCTGACTTATATTTTAGGTAGGTACTTAATTTTATCCTTTAATACAAAGCAATTTTCACCAAAGGCAACTGTTATTTAATACATAATAGCTTATTTTTATTTATTCATATAGAAACATTAGATATAATAATTTTAATTTATCAGTATTTAAATAATAATTAAGTAATTTGTTTATATTTTCTAATTCATTATTAACACGAGGCAGCGTTCAAGTTCCTGAGTGTGAACGAAACAGATATTTTTAAATAAAACTTTTTTACATTTCATACAACGTATCGCGTGCTTTACAGCGGTTGTATTCGTCTTCTTTTGAGTTGAGTTTGAATAAAAGAAGTTTTATCTAAAGGTATTTTAAAGATAATTTTATGTTCAGTAAAAGTAAGTATAAGTTTTCCTACAAAACATTGTCTCAGGATTGTGATATTTTCTGAACGAAAAAGTCCGCGCCAACTGTGTGACATTAGTGCGAAGTCAAAAGCGACTAAAAGCCTTGCGTATTAACCATAGTAAAATATTATTCTTATTTATGTATGAACAGTTTAAATAATCACTTGTGACTCATCACGAGATCAACGTTGAGACTTTCATTTGTAGTGAACAAAACCTTAAAGACCAAACAAACACAAGTCTGTTATGTCACTAATCTCATTTGTATTAAAGATAATTTATTTCCATCATTAAACACTTTTTTAACAAATTTAACTTAACGTTACTCATAAGTTTTGTTATAGTATCGACATGTGTATTATTATTTTAAGTTATTAACTTTAATTGGGAAAGACATTGATTTTTCGTAAATAAATTACCTATTTATGTATATCGTGTTGTTTGCTTTGAAACGTCCAATATACCACTCCCAAAACTTTATTGGTATCAAATTAAAAGTGTGTATTTTTAATTCGTGTAAGATTTTCGGAGTCTGAGTATAATACTGTCCATTGATTTATCTAAGAAGATTCTTTTTACTAGTACTGGGAAGAAAAATACTGTGGAAGGTGCTGCTCTTCCTTCGAACTAAAGGCCTGGCCGGCCCGAAGGTCTTAGTGGCTTAATTCGACAAGTTGAATATTTTCTTAGAGGGCGAGATATAATTGCCAGCGCATTTCAACGTCATCTCAGTGATTGTAACCGGAAATTGTTGTTGTCGCTACAATACTATATAGAAAAATTTCTGCATAGCTTAACTAATTATATTATAGTTAGCAGAAATAACTTTGAATCGAAAAAAAATAAAAGACAATTATCGATATTAATAAATTGATATACATCATACATTTTTGAAGATTATGTTACATATATTCACATCAGACATTTCGTTTGTGACACAAATTGACATACCAGAAGTGTCAATAAAAAAATATTTCTTCTATTACTTTAGACTTGATTTAAACGCACTTTCGTGACTACCTAAATTAATGGAACTAAGCAAAGGAAATTGTCTTTAAAAAATGAACAGAAGTAAATACGAAGGTAAATGAAATTAATTTTTTATAGATGTACCTGACGACAACGGTGTTTTATTGTGTTCACCCATATAAATAAATTTACGACACTAAAGTTTATAATACAATTGTTGAAGTGTGTTAATTTTTTGTCCGCAAACCGAGGTTATTTGCCCATAACCTACACAGTTGTGGAAAACGAAACAATAACATATATCATACTTGATACGATCAATTGTTTCACTTCAATGAGCAGTAATTAAAGCCTCAAATTAGTACAAAGACTTAGGTCATTTTACGTTGGCCAGTACCAAACCAGTGGGCAGCAGAATTCAGTCAGTCGTAACAAGTTGTTAGCAGTGTTGTAGCACTTTTTAATTAGCTTTAAGCGATACAATAATAATTGTTAAATTTGTGTAATGGCTACTGAGACAATTGAAGTTGAAGATCAATTATTGCCTTGTACTGATGGTAAGGATCCATAGATTGGCTAAAGTTTATATTCTATATAGATTCAGTATGCATTTATTTTAAATAATGTTTGCAAAATTGATTGTTTAGATTCAAAAACCGGAAGAAGACTCACGGAAGCAATAAGCTATAGACACTTGAATACATTAGATTTGACGGGCACGGCACCAGTACGAGAAGAGGTTGCTTACATTTCATTAATTTGAATAGAATTTAAAAGCGTTAGACTAAAGTCTTATGTAAATATCATTGTGATTAAAATTTGTTTACAACAGAGCAAGAAAAATATAAATTTGTTTTTTTTTTCATAAAAGAAATGTCGTTAGATCAATATAAAATCGCGAACTTCCCTTCAGGTTTTGCATCCTCTCACTACAGTATTGATAATATTGTTTTTATATTTACGCAAGTATATTAAAATATCTCTTCTGATAATATATATATACATATTTAAATATCTCTGCTGATTACGATATCAATAAAGTACTGAAAATCGAGATTTGGAAATAAAGTTAGAACTTTTCGTTTATATCCATTAAAGTACTTTGATTACAACAATAGTTATTATAATCCAATTGATTTATGGGATTTAAATAAAACTATTTAAGCGAAAAGAACACTTTTTTTGCTTTATTTAAATATCTAACTGTACTGTACTGTACCGTAACATTTTCCTCTTATTCAGGATTTTTAATTTCAGGAAAAAATTAAAATTAAAAGTAAAGACCCTACTCCTGAACTAAGGACTTATCATATAAAATTAGGATGGATACAGGTAAGTTTATTTTTGACTGATTTCTAAAACTAAACTAAGTATACAATTCATGTATTTTGGTTTATAAGAATTAGCATTTTTATAGTAACTATATCACTCAATTACTTTCTTTCGTACAACTGATTTAATCGACCGTTTTGTGTGTTTAATTTAGTGAAATAAGACTGCTTTAGTTTTAATATATTAGAGGTCTTTGTAGCCACGGATTTACCAGTTGCGGTGATGAAAACCAATAGCTTGAGCATATGTGTATGCCACCAGAACAGATTATTAAAAGCTTAAAATCGATCGTTCGACCACTTTAATTACAAGTTTCTTACCCTTCAACTAACGCCAACTTACATTTACAGGGCGTATTAATACCATGTCTTCTAAACATTTGGGGGGTAATGTTATTCCTAAGGATAGCCTGGATCGTGGCTCAGGCGGGTATAGCTCTATCGATTGCTATTATCTGCCTTTCGGGAGTAGTATGTGTTATTACTACACTGTCTTTGAGCGCTATTTGTACAAATGGAGAACTCCATGGAGGTACTATCTTATACATGTGTTCTATCTTATAAAATGTGATTATATATGTGACACGGCTGTTACTGTTTTAATATGTTAAAGAAAAAATAAGTTAGTCAGTGAAGTGTGACTACAAGTTTATTAGATATTTATTTATTGATAATGTATGTAATCAATCTAAAAACTGCCAAAATGTCCTCCTACCTATTAAATGTGAATACTTTTCAGGCGGCGTCTATTATATAGTATCTCGATCGCTTGGCGCTGAACTTGGAGCTTCCGTGGGTATAATGTTTGCATTTGCTAACGCAGTCGCCGCCAGTATGAACACTATAGGTTTTTGCGAATCCCTAAATGATTTGCTTAAATCACATAATATTAAAATTTTGGATAACGACGTAAATGATATAAGAATGATTGGGGCGATTGCACTATTTGTTATGTGCTTAATTTGCGCTTTCGGAATGGATTGGGAAACTAAAACGCAGGTATAGTTGAACTTTCTTAGATAAAGGTCAGCTAAGACTAGGTAAAAGCCGTCATGCACACGTTGCCTGTTTACTTTGTACAAGAAAAAGATTCGCTTATGTAATACTCCATTATCTTGTTACAGAATTTTCTGATAACAATTATCGTATCGGCAATTTTAAATTATGTTCTTGGAGTGCTCATTGGTCCTTTATATGCAGAACAGGACGCTAAAGGTTTTGTGGGTTTAAAACGTAAGTTTTCAACATAGCAAACAGTTAACGGAATATTTGCACATGACTTTGGTTTCGATAATATATATATAAACAATGGGTTTATTTTTTCAAACGTAATGTCGTAATGTCAATGAAATAATGTATTATGTTGTCATTAAATTAATTTTAATTTTAACTATAGGTCTATATGTAATTGTAAAGCTTGGTCCCTTCACACATGATTTATATGATTTTCAGTGGAACAAGCTAAGAAAAACTTAATGCCAGACTTTCGCTACAGTGAAAATCAAGAACATGATTTTTTCTCCATCTTTGCGATGTATTTTCCGGCTGTGACCGGTGTTCAGGCTGGAGCTAATATTTGTGGTGATTTAAAGGTGATATTTATATAGTAGTGATACATTAATTAAGATAATTATTCGTATTGTATATAACACGTAAACGATATCTACAAAGTTATTAAACAAGTGTAATATGTAAAAAGTATTACTGAATTATTTTAAAATCTATGGTAAAACACAAGTAAACAACAATGCAGTCTTGGCATAAAAATATTTCGTTTAGATACAGCTGCAAATGGCAAACAAATAATGTTAGTACAACCTGTTTTTTAGTGTTGTTTTATGAATTAAAATTTATATAAATTGGGGTTTGGTTTTGTTAAAACATTGAGAAAAATTTCACTTTATTCAGTATTTAATAAATATTGACCTAAAGCTTAAAAAATATGATTTTATTGGTTGGTAATAATTATTTGGTTTATTATGGAACCGATTCGCAATCAATGCGATTCCAATTGTCCTGCTTTGGTACATTTACATGAACAGACAGTTTATCCAGGAAAACATATTAAGTATCTTTATATTGTTATAAATTGAAATTTAACAGTCGTAAACTCAATACAAAAACCGTTATTAGCTTTAGATATACAGCTTTGTACCAAATTTTTGATTCAAGTCCAAGAAATGCGCACGCTGTGTGAGTTTAATTCTTTATTAGATTTTTCTTAATATTTAAGGATCCAGCAACAGCAATTCCTAAGGGAACGTTGATAGCACTTGCAATATCAGTTTCAAGTTATCTACTAATGGCCACGCTGTGCGGGTTTGCTGCCCTGAGAGATGCCAGCGGACATGTGGAAGATTTACTTGCCGGTAACATCGACGCCTGTAAACCAAACTGTCCATATGGTTTACATAATAATTATGGGGTATGCTGATGTAAATGTGATTATTTAACGATACCTTATAGACATCGATATGATACGATAGAAGTATGAAAATAAATCATCCAAATACACAGTAACTATAGTCAATTTTCGCCAAATATTAAAGAAATTATTGTATTATATAGAATCGTTTATGTATTATATAAAATCGTTTATGTATTATATAGAATCGTTTATGTACATGTACCTTACCCGTCAATATATACAGTACATTAACATGCATTTTGATAGATAATGCAACTGATGGCTCTCTCAAGTGAGCTCATATATGCTGGATGCTGGGCGGCGACGCTTTCAACGGCACTTACGAACCTTCTATCCGTTCCACGACTGATCCAGGCCTTGGGAGTGGATAAGATATACCCGGGACTCATTTTTTTTTCAAAAAGATATGGCAAGCACGGCGAGCCCTACAGAGGATATGTCCTAACGTTTCTAGTGTCATTATTGTTTCTTCTTATCGGTAAATATATTATATCTTACGTTTATTCGAAGTATATCATTTATTTTGTTAGACACAATAATGGTAGATGGAACACTATAATTACTAAATATGTCAATATTTTTTAGATTGTTTTTAAAAAGCGAAATTTAAAAACTCACGACAAAATGCCTATTGTGTAGAATATAGTGATAGAAGTATTTTATAATTACAGCGGATTTAAATACAATCGCACCGTTAATAACCAACTTTTATCTTGCTTCATACGCGCTCATTAATTTCTGCACATTCCATGCTGACGTAGTAATGTCTATCAACTGGCGACCATCATTTCAGGTAACTAAGGAAAATGTTTAAATTCTCACTACACATTATTAACAATCCGCAAAGTTTTTGGATGTATTTTTTTATTCATTTATTTACACTTCATTAAATACGATACATTTATAGAAAAACAAATAACATCATACATAATAATTATAAGGGATGCAACGGGCGATCTTATAGCTAACAAGCGATTTCTTCCAGGCAACCCTACTAAGGAAAAGTTAAAAAAAAGTACGATGGGTAAAGTGCAAGAAGCGCATAACCAAATCTTATAAAAACCAACCTTAATCTAAAAAAAAAAAAAAAAAAAAAAAAACTGAGAACCAAAAAGCTAATCTCACGGATTCATGGATCTCAGTTACCGTAGTTACAATTTAAAAAAAAACACGACATATTTTATCGAAACAAATATGGACGCGCCCTACTGCCATCTATGTTATATAATAAGGCAGAAAAACTAGTAAATATATTTTAGATCATTCAAAAACACTATTCTGAGATTTAAACCCGAAGAAATACTTGAAAAGCTCGCTTCGTGTCTAAAACCTTTAATTTATTTTTCAGTATTACAACAGATGGATATCTCTATTTGGCTTCTTGATGTGCATAGTCATTATGATGATTATCAGTTGGATGATGGCGTTATTGACTGTATCAATTTTTTTAACCTTATACCTAATCGTACTCTACAGAAAACCAGGTGAAAATACACTTCAAAGTTGCACACATTTTTTACGGCTACTAAAAGCTCGAAATATTTGAATTATTTTTCTAATATATGAAGTTTTATCGTGTTGCCAATTTATTAACTGAATCTGTGTTTGATTCACGCTTCAAGGTCTATAAATTCACCGGAAAATATATCTTAAAGCTTTTTGAGCATAAGAGTTCATAATGTAAAAAATAGTCTTATTATTATAGACGTGAGTTGGGGCAGCAGCACCGAAGCGCAAAGATACAAGGAGATTATCTCAGCGTTAGTACAGATGTGTTACATGACAGAAAATGTAAGGTCTTACAACCCACAACTGCTCGTGCTGGCCGGCGGACCCTATTTACGACCAGCCCTTCTCGATTTGGGACAATTTATTACTAATACCGGATCGTTTATGGTCGTTGCTAATATACACGAGGTTATTATTTATTTCAATATTAATGTATAAGGTCAGAAAGGCATTTTAATTAGAATTCTAGTGAGTTGATCTCCAGTCAACAACAGTTTTGCCGGTCGCACTAGTATTAACCAATTAGATCATATCAATACTAATATGTATTTTGTATGTTTATTATGTATCCTAACGAGAGCACCTGATCTTTTTTTCAGTATGTTATTATTATGTTATTTTCAGTCACATTTGTCGTATACGGATAGAGCCTTGCAACAACAAGTAGGTGAAGAGTGGCTTCACACACGTAAAGAACGTGGCTTCTATGTCGTGGTCGATGGATGCTCTCTTGAGGATGGTTTGAGAAATTTAATACAATGTTCTGGACTTGGGCGGGTTTCACCGAATATTATGCTCATTGGGTTTAAAAATAATTGGCAGAAGGCTGCTTTCAACAAAGTAAAGACTTATGTTAAATTAATCCAGTAAGTATATAAGATATTTTAATTTAAATTACGCATTATTAAGTTAACATTATAAAATTAATAAGCGTAAAAAAATCATAAAGTTAAAAATAATACCAGTAAGAAATAAATGTCTAACACGAACGAACTGAACGAATGTCAGTTTATTATTAGACTATATGTAAAAATGTAACGTTTAATATAAGAAAGTATAATAAAATATTGCTAGTATTATCTCAAGTTAATTATTGATTTCCTCGTGTATATATTACATTCCAATGACAAAAGCATCCTAAGCCCGAAATACATTCTCTGTGACAAAACTAGAATCCGTACTTATTAAGAGTAATAGAATGATAACATATATGTAGTAATAATTTTTTTAGGCCCTTTTTGACTTAGGATTTTTGATGCTTCTTAACATTGTATTAATGTTAAGTCTTTGAATACTCGAAGAAGCGACAATATTATATTCGTTTATCACAACCATAGACTTTTCATCTTTAGAATAGCGTTCGATCAGCAGTTAGCCGTTGCAATACTTCGAGTGCCCCTAACAGTACCACCCAGGAACGCAACTCAAGTTAAACTTCAGAACAGCCGAACTAGCCTCGAAGTTGAAATCCACACTCAGGTCCTGGCTATTATGAACGCAGATTCAGATATCGAAACCGTTATTAAAGTGGAGGAACCCGACGAAGGTATATTTTAGTCAATAGTTTTTAGTAATAAGATATAAAAGTAATTCCTCTCTATGTCTACGGACTGTGTTACTTACATAAAACGTTTTCCTCGAACCCAGGGTATTTGAGCCTAGATAATTTACACGTCAATTAATCCATTATATGCCGCTATGAATTAATATTTTTATACATTTACTTTATTGAATGTGCTACAAAATTACATATGAAATCACAAATGTTGTAAATAAAACACACTAAAGGTTTCAAACAGCAAAATGTATATGGCTCAATCTTATATGTAATATGTAAGATACCATCTTAGAAAAAAATGCCAATATTACGAGTAATTGGAAAAAACTTTGTGGTAATCCAGACGACGCAGGTGAAACTTCACCACCACCAGAGGGGCAACAACATTTTACGGAACAACAACGAAAACGCCATGGAAAATCTGGAGTGTTTCGTCCTTTAGAGCTTAACGAGGTATGGAAATTTATTTCTTTCAGTAGAACCCAATTAACTATTTTTGAAAGTAAGCAATTTCTGAATTTATATTTTTATAACTGACCTATCTGACAATCAATTTATAAATATTAAAAAAAAATTATATTAATAAAGACAATATTTCTTTTTTCCCCGACTTGCCGAACCGACCGAACGAGGTTCTACACAATGAAATCATAGTTCAAACAATTTCATATGTCCATAGGAAAATAATTTGGATAGCTGGTGGCTGTACGACGATGGAGGGCTGAACGTACTTTTGTCCTATATAATTGCAATACGTGGATTTCGTGCAATGCCTTTACGAATATTTGCTCTTGCCAGAACATGTCATAGATTAGGAGATGCGGAAGCTGGGTAAATATTACCACCATTGTATGCACATAATATGCTTATTTTATAATTTTTAATTGTTGTTTACATGAATGGACTATTTGCAGTGTGAAAGCATTGCTTCATAAATTTCGCGTGGAATTCTCTTGTCTCAAAATGATCCAAGGTTTATATGACCCACCACAATTGGAAACAAAGGAGATGTTTAACATGATGATAGAACGATTTAGAACCGATGTTGAGAGTGGTCAGTATTATGTCAGCTTACTTAGGAAATTCCTAAGTAAATTACACAGATATTCTTACCAAGTTCATCTTATATGTCCAACCGAAAATTGATATTAATTTATTTTTCCCAACTCGATTAAAACAAACAGTTTTTTAATTGCAATGTATGAGTGGTCAATTGATGAATTTAGTATCTTTTTTTAACCAACTTCAAAAAGGTATGTCATCGCTATATGTATGCCTCACACAGAAGGAATTTGATATTTGAGCGTGAAGATCTATTTAGGTTTCTTGAGTGTATGTTTGTGTACAAATTCCAATGCTTTCGTTTCCCATCTACCACAACTGTTGCTGTTGCATTCGCCTATAAATTGACTTAAACTTATTTTTAAATGTTATTAATGTACGAGGGGTATTTAATAAATGCAATCCATGTGATAATGCAATCTATTTTCCTTGGAAAGAAATACAACAGGCATTAGATATAATAATGATACCAAATGCGATTAATTATTTTATTTTATATAGAAGTCATTTCTTTGGGTGTTGTCAGAACGCTTTCTTAATTGTCCATGACTTGAATGAGACCGTCAATATAATGAAGAAATTTAAGACGATTCCATTTCCGGCACAAACCGGCGGATACCATGATCTTTCATGGGCTGTTATTTCTTCGACAGCCAACGGGCCTAATACCTTAATCATGGGATACTGTTGCGGACCTCTATTGTTAATTTTACCTTTGCATAAACCAAACACGTAGGGTACGTGTTTGGTTCATTTATCTTCTCATCAAAACGGTTTTTTTTAATTAGTCTACAAGGATAGTGTGTGTATTTATTTTATTAATAAATAATATATAATTCTGTAAACACTTAACACAGATTAAATCAACCTTGACTAGTATGTTTATTAACTTTATCTATACTTACTTCTTTTGTTTTATAATTTATAGTCTATATTTAATAGATGTATTGATAACAAATGAAGAACTAGAGCGATTGAATCAGAAGACTGATAGATACCTTCGCCTACGAGAGCTGGTAATTGAAAACTCAACAAACGCCTCGCTAATCGTCATGTCTCTTCCCAGGCCTAGACCGGTATGGCTTTAATATCTAGACAATAAAATGCAATACTTCTTATTACGATATTTTAATTTTTTTTTTAATGATTGGACAATTCACACCAATTGACCTAGTCCCATACTTAGCTGGTGAAGCTTGTGTTATGGGTACTAGGCAACGGATATACATACATATTATACATAAATAGACCTAACACATATAAATACATATTTAAACACCCAAGACCTAAGCACAACACCAAATGCTCATCACATCGATGTTTGTCTCGGCCGAGGATCGAACCCGGGACCCATGGATTCGCAGTCAGGGGTACTAACCACTAGACCAAGGAGCCGTCGAATGTATTTTTTTATTTGATATGTATTGCGTTAAATGATTCTGTAATAAATTCTTACTCGTTAACATGATAGAAATTCCTTTTAATATTAGATTTTGTTTCAGAATACGGTATCAGCTGCTTTATATATGACCTGGCTCGAAGTTCTAAGCAGCGATCTCCCACCGGTTCTATTCGTAAGAGGCAATGACACTTCAGTTCTTGGTGTATAAATGAATAAAACAATGTGTATAAATATATTACAAGTATTTATTTTCACACATATTTCACAAGGGCATTTAATTTAGACCTTAAAATGAATATTTACATATCAGAAACAACAGTGCGAGAAGGGCTCTACGGCTTATGTTTTGACAGTTCCTTTATTTTTGGCACGACATAGCTACTTATCAAGATTAGTTTCGGCACGAAACTTTGCCAAATTTTGCAGAGAAAGTTGTCGCATTTATTTTTAAGAGCCTGGCAGAACTTCGCTTATTCAGAAACAAGGCTAAGTACGGACTACGTCTCACAACTGTCATAAACCGTTTGACAGATGTGATAGTCTGCGCTTAGACTTGTCTCCGTAGGTACCTAGCCTTCGCGGTAGAGTTTAGTAAGACATACCAACACTACATCTATTTCATTTCTACGAAGAGCGGCACTTTGTAGCCCCATACAAAAGTCGCCAAAACATAACCCGAAGAACCCCCACACACACAGATAGATTAACAAATTTCCTTAATATTAAATAGGTATTAAACAAACTCTCAGACATTGTTCTATAATTTGTAATTGTTAACTACTCAGAGTATTCACACAAGATCTAATAAATCTATAACAGACTGAACGAATTCTTATGTTATTGTTATAATTCATTTTCTCACTGGTTACCATTTGAGCTGATGAAGCAACACTAGCAAATGATAAGTGCACAATAAAAAAAAAAGTATAATTAATAATGAGAGACTATTCAATTGTATACAAACGTCAAATAGTCTTATTCCCAATTCCCTAGAATTTATATAATATATCAGGCGTAACCGCTACGAGTCGTATTTCATTAAAAACAGATGACAAAATCTATCCAAAATCAACGACTGGTCTAGTCACTGGTGATATTTTTAATACAGACGGATTTCTAACGGGAATTGGAACTTAAGGCAGAAGATTACCCAATCTCTCATTATTATTTATAAGGACAGTAATTCATAAGAAAATACATTTGCATTTATTAGATATGTAAGTGGCACGATAGGACGGCGAAAATATACTTCTGTTTGCCCAGAGATATGTCGCTATATTCCATTTGAAAAATAACTCTTTCCGTTTTGTATTTGATACTTCTCATATATAAACAAAAATCTACTGAGAAAAAGCTATTTCCTATAGTTTTAAGCAAATTAATAATACTCAGTCTATACACGATTATAATTAGGTGCGACATACACTACATTAAGGTCCATATTCTAATCCGTATCTCAAGTCACTAGTAGTCGAGAGCGCTGTCAAATTTGTCAAATAGAAATGCTTTGACAGAAACTAGATTTAAGTTTGATTGACGCTCTAGAATACGGTCCTGAGTATAAGAGTGAAAAATTTTGAAGATTAAAAAATACCAGCACCTCTTAGGATTTTAAACCAATTGTGTTAAATACGACACTTCGCACAGCCAAACTTTTTTGCTTTTGGTTGCTATAAATATCGATTTTTTATCTGTCCTTATTCACACTAGAGGAACCTGTTTATATACATCATTAAGAATTGTGGTCATTCTGCCAATATTTTTTCAAAGTTAACGAAAATTACAGAAGTAGTCTATATAAAAATACTTTTAAACGCAACAAGATTAAAGAATATGTAAATAATTATTTGTAATTTAAAGGCGGCTGTGTAGTGTATTTGATTAATATATTGTAATAATAAATTAAATTAAAAACTTATACAATCCAAATACGCTATATTGGAGAACATGACCACCAATTCGGTTAGTCATACAAAATATACATATGAATTGGACAAGTTGTGGCTTCGAAGGGATATAAGTATACTTTACGATTCTAATTTATACAATGGCGCTTTGCCATAGCAAAAAACATGTCAGCCTGCGTCCTGAATTATAAACGACTCCATATTCCATTCCATATTGCATTCTGATGGCAATAAAGGATGTTTGATATTAACAAGCGTGACCGGAGTCAATGGCCATATTTAGTCATGGCCGTCGCGAAGCATCTTTGTCTTTGCCACTGCACTGTCAAAAATGTCGAAATGTGTAAACTAGTCTGTAGTTTATGTTTGACTCTAAAATACAGAGCACAGAATGCGAAACGCTTAATTTAAGCATTATAACCACCCGAAACAATCAATTGCTAATAATTACGTGATTAAAGTCAAAATATCGTCTGTCGCATATATCGAATACAATACAAAAAATGTATTAATAACATTATGTGGTCTGTGTATATTCAATAAGACACTTTAGTATTAATATTTATACAAAAATTAAAACTAAATTTGAGTTTAACCAGAATGTACGAATGGCACAATAGCTCCCACATCTATACGTATGTACTACAACTGCAAATTAAACGAACAATATAAAAACTTTAATTACGTAGACATAGACAATAGACTATCGGGGGGATATTATAAAAGTATCGAACAATACTCAAAATAAAGAATCGTCATTTGACATTTAAATTTTCTATATATACCATTGATTTTGCCTCCGTTAGTGGCAAGATTTGCCAGATTCAATACTATAAATTCATTCTGTCAGTCATAAGTATTCACGCTTCAAATTTTCTAATTACCCTCTTTTTAAGACATATCATAATTTCATATATTATTCACACACAATGACACTAGAATGTCCAATAGAAAATCTTTAGTCATATATCATATATGATTTTTCACATTTCGAAATGTGGGTAGTTGGCGGGTATTAAAATACAATATTATTGATTTGACTGTCAAATACATTGAGATTACTTCCACTGTATATAACCAATAATATATATGTTTATTTGTAGTCACATACGTTATAATTATTATGTTTACGATAATCATTTGACCACATATATGTTTCAGTCACGTTATACACCAATACATGGATTATCCAAAATAGGCTTTTATTTACTACCTCATTCGCTTGTTTTTAGAGAAATCCTTAAAACATGGTCACCCCACCTCTTAGTCACAGTAGGACGCAGGTACGCGACAGTCTTCATTCCGACTGGTCGTCATTGTCATCGTCAAATCCAGACAAGTCCGCTGACTCTAGATATCCTTGCATTACCTGAAAGTAAATTCATTATAGCAGCGTTCTGTCTTCACGAAGCTCACATAGCGTATAAAATAAAGATTACTTTTAATTAAAATTCTTTTATTTGTGTAAAATACCATGTTATATAATTGCATAAACAATTAGTCTTAACGTCTACACATTTGGAATATCCGGTTTACAATTCATTAATTCCATATAAAAAGAATGGTAACCACCTTACAAACTAAAATCGAGTTATGGTAATTTTAAAGTTGGTTAGCTGAGAGCTAATTGGAAATTAACATTATGAACTACTTACAGCGTACTCAATTAGCGCTAGATGGCAGAAGACGTATTGATCGGGCATTTGTATAGAATGTGCTCGTTGCGCACGTATACGCTCCACGGTACCACGTACGTCCGCTACGCCCTCCGCAGACAGTCGGGACGTACATACATCAAGAGTTAGGAATGTTCCTGGAAAAATATGGAAATACCATTATTTTGCACTATCAGATATCAGAAAAACAACTGAAGCCAAAGCCAAAGGAATTTTACAAAGTAGTGAAAGATCAATCTGAATTTTTAAATTACATACCTGTTCGTCCAATACCCGCTGAACAATGCACGACTATGGGAGGCCCCCTACTATGCCCCGCCCAGGCATCTCCTAACCTGAAAATAAAAATTATTATGAGATAACGATACTTGAAATGTTGGCAATTTTTATATATTCGTTCAAGTATGAATTCCTTGTACCAACTAACCATAGTAGTAAGGATAGGGAACTAGCACATAGATGATCCTATATATATTTTAAGATTTTAATAATATTCTTCGCCACTCACTCAACTTCCGGCTCGAAGGACCAATTTTACTTACTCTGCTCTAGCTCGGTGCTGTGCTCTTCGTACGAGGTTTAAGAACCTTAATACTGGTTGAGCTCGACCGCCGCCTGGTACGCCGTAATCAGGCCATCGCGTGTATTGACCGTGCCATATACTCCTCGATTCTTCCGTCTATAAATGTTACAATTTAGTGATTTAGTATAAAGTCTATATATAATTATTGCTAGCAGTTCTGTGGATTTTTCGAACGGGATGTGAATGCAATGTTTCCAAGTTTAAAAAATACTATGAGCAAACGATACTATTTCAAATTCATAAAAAAAATATCGATATCATTTTTAATAATTACGTATCGTTGGCGTGTTCTTATAGAGTGAGGGTTACTTCTCAAACCATTGCGACAAAGTTTGCATTTGTGAGCAGATTTTTAGGAGAAATCTTAGAATTACTTAAATCTACCTTAATAAGACCATTGATTAATTATATTAGATATCTCTTCAATCCGGTTTAAGGCAAATAAGAAGTACCTATATAATACATATTTTGTTTTAAAACGAATTATTTCGTATTTATTATAGTATTATTTAGTACAACATTACAAACAAACCATTCCTATACGGTTTTTTAGACGTAATGTATTTATTTTCTATTCGAAAGGTTGCATTTTGCTTAAAATTTATATATTTTAATTTTTTTTTTAATAAGTACTAATAATATTAGAAGGTAATTCGAGGAAACAAAAATTGTGTTGTTCTTTCGCCGTATAGATTTTCATCTCTCGGTGAGCACACACATATTTTTGGTTAGAGAAATGTTGTTAAAAAAATAAATTTAAATATACCAATTTAGAATTTAGTAAAAATATAAAACTCACCCGTAAATCAGTAAGTAACAAATGCGATATAGTATAATCGTCCTCCTGTTCTATATCCTCGGTTGTAACCGCAAAACCGCCGTGTACTGCGCGAGTGCCAAGCGTGGCCGGCCAGTACTGACCGCATTTTACTCGCCCACGCTCCACAGCACGAGTGGTCATTACGATCACAAGACTGCCCTGTTCCCAGACCATACGCCAGAAGTCACCGTATGTTTTTGGAAGGGGACCTATAGAATAAAGGGGTTAAAATTAAACTCCTATATAAACCTTTACTGAGCCATATTTTGTTGACTTTAGTCGAAGGACAATTAAGAGTTCAACGTGGTTTATTAGCGAAATCAGTTTTCTGTGTTTCTACACCGCTACTAGTTTACACAATCGAATCCAGAAGTGGATTTACCGTATTGAAATACTGTAATCCAACCAGACTGAGCCGATAAATATACAAAATTGTTATGAATACAGTGTTCCAAAATCGAATATCTAAAAATAGACATTTATATTGACAGGTTACTCCGTTGTTACGTAAATAATAAAGCATTTGAATTTATAATCGCCTTGTTCAACGCCCACTATTAAACCTGCGTCCCACGTTATTTTTCGGTTCTAATTTTAAACTTTCCGCGAAATAGGGGTCGTGTATTATGTGGCAGCGTGCCAAGCCAACAATAAACAATGGCTTACGCGGAAATTTACAAACTTTTCACCGTTTCCCTGAATTCGTCAAAGGTATGGCACTCGTGACGTCAACGGGTAAACTATTTCGAGTTCCTAAAATAGACTCAAAGCTTCCTACTACTTAGCAAGCTTTCAAAAGATAGTCATGTAATATCAACATTTTCGGATAAAAGACTCACTGTCAAAGTGCATATAATGCAATAACTTCGTCATTTACTTGGTTTGGAAAAGCAACAAAATTAAATAATTAAAATAAACAGGATGTACAATGTACATAGCTAGATTTTCTTTAATAATATAGCAATCTTACGGATTAGTTAGACCCTTTGGGCAATTACCCGAAATAACAGGATTGATGATGTACATCATGAAACATTTATAAATACAGTAGAAAGTATAAAAAAAACATTCACTAACAAAGAGACAATTTTACCCACCCAATAAAAGAACATTCTATGAAAACCAGATTATCCATAGATAACAACAATGTACGTAATAGTTTTATACATAACACAAGGCGTGATAATTCCATATATTTAAAATGTTCTATGACAAGTTGAAATCAGTATGTCCATACTTAGTTTTTCCTAATAATATAGTATACATACGAGGTAGTTACACCAATATTCATACGTAAAATAAACACGCAAACCATACTTATATAGAAAGTCATCGCAACTCGTATCAAATTAAGAAATAATTAAATCGTAAAAACTCACCTTGCGTACAAATAAAGGCATTTTTCTGTTTGTATCCATCCACGTAGTTAGCGTTGATGTAATCTGTAGTAGCGTCGTCTGGGTCTGTCTGAGATAAAACCACCCGCGAATGATCATAACACAATACATCTGTGTAGCGGTTCTTGACTAGATTACTTGGCAATCTGGAAGAAATATGAAGGTGGGAGTTAGAAGATTTGGTCCCCAACAATTTTCAATTAGTTTTGGAGATGTTCGAATTTATTTCTTATATGTGTGCTTGAACATTCTTCGCAGGTCATAATTTATATCTACGCAACTAGACTTCTATTGGAAATTTGAACGAAACTAGATTTAATCAATCTCGTAATGCCGGGTACTTAAAGGGTTTCATTATTCTCGAGACTATTTAATGTTTTATCAATAGGGACAGAATTAGAATTGCAAATATTTGGACTAAAATGGAAATTTCAGGTTATCAATAACTGGACAGACTAAAAAGATCTTTATTTTGCCATTTTAACTAGTAAATAAAAATACCATGCATACTAAAAATATTACTTTGCGTGATGAAAGGTCCCATGCGGCGGCCTGGCCCGTATTTCTTCATACTCGGCGACTAGACCGCGCCTTCCGAGCTGCCGTACGCGTGCGAGCAACGCTGCGGGTGTTTCCCCCGCCCCACCGCCCCCGCACTCCTCGTCCGATAGACCGGGGGAAGCTTCGCCGGATGACCATGTCCCACGGGCTGCAAACAAATATAGAGATTCAATAATATGAAAATAAAAAATGGTGAGTACATGCTAGCAAACTTCGGATTTATTGAAAAGTTATTAAAATAAAATTGTTTAGTTACCTACTACCTACTATGTATAAAAAGACATAATTTAATATATGCCGCTAATTGCGACAGATACCCATGTAAACAAAGAACTATAAAAACAATAAAAGTACATTTCAAAATACAAATAAATAAAACTACTTGAATACAAACAATTACACAACACACTTTTACCACAAGTGTTACATTTGCTGTAATAAACGCCGTTATGTTTATAATGTAATAAATTCTTTAAATCTATAAAGTATTATTGTACAATTGTAGAAATCTCATCTATAACAGAATAACAAACAATACTTTATTACTTAATTTTAAACTAAAATACGTACTTGAATAATAGGATATTTCTAAAAGCAATATAAATCCGATAATACACATTGTTCGCTCTCGTAAGTTATTCAATATTGTTTCTGTGTTCGACTCACGTTACACACAATGTGTTTACGTAATCACTACTTCATGAAATAAACCAAGCATTAAAATTTTGCGATTAAATTTTAATCTAATCTATATCTACGTACTGATTATTGGTTATTTTAACAAAATTTTAAAAAATTATTAATTTTATAAAAATAATGGTCAAATAAGTGTTACTGGACTGTTTCAGCTTGTATATATAAAATTTATATATATTCAGAAGTAAATAAAAAAACATCCACTAACACATAATTTTTTCTACCCCTAAATGTAAAAAAAGAACATTTGTATGAAAACCAGATCATTCATAGATAAAAACAATGTGCGTAATAAACCATCACAAGACTAGATAAATATTCCATTGAAATGTTACAATTTGAGGGCCAAACTGAACATTTGTTTGAGGACGCAATTTTATTTATGGGACATGTAGTGGGGGTCAATACAAGCTTAAACCCAAGTTTGTGGTGTTGGCACCCTTGTCCCCCCGCCGCCATCTTGGAAAAAGGGGTGGAACACGTTTTTGGCTATATATGAAATTTTCATTGTATAAAATTGTTGGAATTGAACAAAATTTTTCGAAAATTTGTTTAAAATAAAGGACAGATTATAAAAGTAAAGTAAAAATGTTGTTTTGACCGGCTTGTCATGAGCATTGACGAACCCGGTCAACTTTGGAGCGCTGTAACATTTAAAAAAAATTTATTAAAAAATTAACTTTTTTTAAATTAATATATTTTTATTTTTTTTAATTTAAAAAATATAGAGGAAAATCTTCAGAAAGAGATCCTCTACAAAATTGTTCTGACATAATTTTTTGATAAAATAAAAAAAGTTATTAAGCAAAAATGGATTTTTTTTCACTTATAACTTTTGAATTTTGGCTTTATGATAAAAAGTCACACAGACATAATTGTAGGCAAAGCGATTTGCTACAAAATATGTCCTCGCAAATTTTTTGTACGATGGATAGTTTAGGAGATATAGCCAAAAACGTGTTTTCACCCCTTTTCCCAAGATGGCGGCCGGGAGACAAGGGTTCCAACCCCACAAACTTGGGTTTAAGCTTGTATTGACCCCCCCTACATGTCCCATAAATAAAATTGCGTGCTCTAACAAATGTTCAGCAAATGTAACATTTCAATGGACTGATAGGTATATTTAAAATGTTCTATGACAACTCAGACGTATGATACGAGATTCTTTGAGTGTCCTACATTCCAAATTGCACGCTTTTATCTCTCGCTTTATTTTTATTTATTTTTTTCACATTTATTGGACCACACACAGAACAACTGAACTGATACAATTTGAGCACAATGTTCGCCTTTTGATGAGAAAAACACAGAAGAATGGCGAAATATATATTCATAATAAACTAGACCATTTAAAACATTGATTGACAATAATTTACTTCGAACAGCGTGAAATACCGATAACATTCTTCCCTGAAGGTCTTATAAAATAAGGCCTTCATGTAGTTTCAAAAGCATATCGTAAAAAAATTTGTTGTAATTACAACATAAAAAAAAACTTCTAGCGTTCATTCTTCTGTAGTTATCGCCTTTAATCAATTTTATAGTTTCATTTATCTACATACTATTGTTTCTCTTACTGTCCAATGTCACAATATATTAACTCATTTACCAATATTATTGAGCTTCGCGTACCGCGACATACAATTACACATTTCGTATTAGTACGTACCAGCTGATTTTGAATCAAAAGTCATAACTATAAATTCGACGACCTAAATATTTGTAAACAAATTAAATAATACGGTGACTGACAGTTTATGTCAAAATTTATTTTTTAGATCGCTACAAAATAGTTTTTAATGCTATTTTCCGCGAAAAAATATAGATAATAATGTTAGTAGGTCTTGTGTAAAAACGTTAAGGATACGAATGCAGGGCGATAAGTGACCTCAGAATATTCAACATCTGGGTAGAAATATATTGAAAATCTTTTTTGATAAAGAGCTTTGTGTAGCTGATAAATTAATGTTGTAGTAGGATTCACTGGTTTGTCCCGAATGCTTTCTATGATTTTTTTTTAGTTTGTTACAATTTGGTTTTAAATTTAGTGTTGCGAATGATTTATTCTTGGATCTTGTCAAAACGTAATATTTTGTCGTACATCCGAAATATTACTAACGCAGTAGTGTAAAGTCCTACGAAAAATAAAGAGTTATTAAGAGTTTCTGCATAGAATTTTTAGGCTTTAAAAGCTTTTTTGATTTACAAGTTAATAATCATTAATTTAGCAAAAAACCATAATAAAAAAGATAGATTTTTGTACATCAATCGCGTGACACAAAATGGTAATTGACTTAAACTTAAAATGCTGCGTTTTTTAGCAACTAGAAATAGTTTTAAGTCTTTATCGTAAGAATTCAGGGTGGCATCATGTATTAGCATCAAAATACACACGCCCGCACAGCACAGGCACTTTCGCGACATTAGTTTCACGTCGCATCTCCATCATAAAATTAGTTGCATGAAACTAATTTCACCAAAAAATCGCGCAGGTCACGAAACTCATTTGCATTCATGAAATTAATGCATGCATTACAAAAATATTAAATTACACCTGAAACTGTTGATAAAAATAATGTCACGAAATTAATTTCATGCCACTAATTTCGTAATATAATTCCGGCTTAAGTCTAGCAGTTTCCTTTCGTCGAAGACTGATTTTGATCGAAATATAATACAGACGTATTTGGGAATTTAAAAATGATGAACACGTTACAAAACTTTGTTCACGTTTCTGTATGTGGCGCAACGCAATCATGTCTGATTGAAATTATGACAGTTAAATTGTATCCCAGAACAGAATTTAAAAAAAAAACAATTTGTATACGTTCCATAGTCACAAACACCAACTGAAATGGTGGTCTTGTCAAATAGATAGATAGATATTATATACCCTAACTAAACTATATTTGATAAGTTTTCTTTAAATAATACGTATAAATCAATCACTTACTTATTAAATCTAAATCATCTTCATCTCCGGAATTAATATGATTTCCTTTGATGTCGCCATTGTAGCCGTGTGTGTGTCTGTAAACACATTTAAAATATTACACCATATGTGATTCAAAATATAATATACTTTTTTTATATTAATTATACAGGCCATTCATGTTGGCATATTACGCACTAATAATTTTGTTTAGGCATGTAGGTACTAATCTTAAGATTCAGAAACGAGACTTAGCGCTAAGTCTAACTTCCGTACGTCAAAAACGTGTTGGACTTTGTCATTAGGGAGTCTCGTTTTAAAATCTCACCTTAATCTTAGATCTAAATCTAGTTTCAGGAGCTGTCAAACCATTGTTCTGTATGTTCTGTGTAGACATATTTGACAGCTCAAGACGAAATTGTAGCTTGAGATACGAATATGCACCTAAGTCTTCTGTGCCCGAAACATATCGTTTTGTTAAGACCAAGACTGCTTTTTTTCCATATAGATCGAAGCAAACGGGTAGAAGGCTGATGTTAAGTGATACAGCCGCCCAAGGACACTCTCAATTCCAGAGAACTCGGGAGTGCGTTGCCGGCCTTTTAGGAATTTTAGGATAATGAAAATATAATGATTCCTTAACGAGCAATAGAATAAATCATACCGAACTTACGTCAATGATGAAAATTACACATTCTGCTTTTAGAAGTAAATTGTTAGGTTACCCTAACAATTAACCCATAGATATCAACCAAATATTCACAATTTAGAACAGCTACTTTTTTTTAATATTAGGCAAACGGGCAGGAGGCTTACCTAATGGACAGCTGGTTCCACACAGTGGTGGTGTGTGGCAAAATCTGTCTTAAGAAACGCTCAGTTGTGGAACGACGGACGTCGAGGTGATACGGGTGGAATTTCGTATTCTGCCTCAACGTCCGACACACTCGGTAGTATTTGCGGTAGAAGATGGAAATTACATGCAGGAAAATATGTATTATAAGGCCCATCTAGTACTACATTGGCTGGGGCACTATGCCAGTAGGCTCGCCCGGATACCGCTGAATAGACAGAGCGGAGAAGGATCTGCTGCAGCTGAATGCCAGCAACTGACCGGTACAGGAAGATGTAGGTTTCGCGAGTGATACAATACCTTAATGGCGTAGGATCACACGTGTAGGGAAGGTCGCCGCTGATATGCATTATGTCGGCTTCTGTGTGCCGCGACACACGATCACTCGTCATGTCCCGACCCGCCTCCTCTATCATACCTGCAAATAGGTATTACTTAGGTACCAATCTTGATGTTTAGTATGGTGTGGAGCTGAATTTTTGCGCAAGCAATTTGGACCCCTGCAACCTTTCACCCTACTTTCACACAATACAAGCGCAACTTTATAAGTGAATACATGTTGTGGGTTCAATTTCCGCACTTAGACGCTCATTTGGTCCGTTGTGTGGTTCTGTCTAACTAAGCCATCCTAGCTCCTGAAGCTCAGAAGTTACCTGGGCACTTTGCAGACTTTACTCTGCGTATAATATGAGTATAGATTTCTTAATTCGTCTTGGCCTCTGGTCGGTTGAGACCGAGTCTATCTTACAGACTGGACGGTTACAGCCCTGCAATTCTGTAACTCACACAGCGGTTTTCGCATCGGCGGTCGCTCTCAAATCAGTCGAGAAGCAGTCATGTTATGATTTGGCATTCTGAAAAGGTGGGAGCTTGTAGTTTATTGTTTATCAGAATGCCAAATCATTAGTGCTGTGTGAGTTCGAAAAGTTAGTTACAGAATCGCAGGGAAGTTCAAAGACAAACTTATGACGGACCAATGATAATTGCGACTGTGGGCCTTTTGGAATGCTTAGAGCTATTATAGATAGAGACTTGAGGAAGTTAAAGCATTTTTATTTTTGGCCTGTACTAACATAGACTAGAGTTTCTATGAAGAATTCCATACGCTTCTATTCTTATAAACTGTATTCCTTAAATGGTCATTAAAACTTTTGTGTTTTGTCATTTTAACATCCTATATTGAATAAATTTACATTTAACTCAAAGGGCATGACGCAAAAGTAGTTTATGCTCACAATTCCTTATGAGCTTCCCTCGAATAATTTTTTCGCCAGGAATCGAAATCAAGTCATTTATGTTGCACACATTGTGTTGTTACAGAGGCAATAATACAAAAGCGATTTTGATTAAACGATATCGTGTAATTATTACCATTTTGCGGTTTGACAGGCGGAATGTGATTACTGATCACATACTCGTCGATAACACCGTCCAATTTTGAGTTTTGAAGATTATTCGTATAACAATTTCTGCAATGCTCTAACCTGCAAATAATTATACAAATGAATTTATCTAATAACATGATTATAGATTTATTAAAAAATGTTATTAAATGTCTGACATTCTCTATACAATAATATTAATACTATATAAACAATATTTTTTAATCTTATACATTTTGAGTGTATAAAGATGGGCTTGTAATATACGCCATCCAATGGCCCTACAACCTATAATCACCTTAGACACTGCATATTTTATAATTATTATTATTCTTGGCAAGTAGGAAATTATTTAAATTACCCACCCGTCATTATTGGGTCTAAGACATACGAGTTTCAAGCAAAAAAATATTGTTGCGTCACAGATATACCTGTATTTTCTTTCTATTGGTCTGTATTTAGTTTGATAGTGCAGTATATATAAATTAATTGATGACTTATTTATATTTGTTACCAAATGGACGATTTCATCGTTCGCAAGCAGTAATTTTGTAATATTAAATAAATATATATTTTTATTATTCATCAAATTCGTCCGTTCCATTATTCATAAAAAACTGCATTGCATTGCACCCTTGTCGCTATACTGGTAATTCGTCTCTGTCTTTCAAATTGTGTTTACGCTGTGATGAGTTAAGTTCAATTAAGCTGATTTAGTTTCCAAAATATGACAACCGAAGTCCATAAAAACAAAAACCTATCAATTTAGTTCAAAACTGACTTTGTACGAGTATTTTTGTTACATAATTTTTTGTCCTAACTTCGATAAATTTAAAATTTTTTAAATAAACTGAGTGTCACAAATAGCTAAATCCAAGTTTAAACTGTTTAAGAGGATAAAACGGGTAGGTATTAGCGTAAATCGTATTTTTGCTATAAGACCGGGTTGCGATAAAAAACCACGCACTTTTCTAAGGTTTCCTTGAGCATCAAAACTTTTCCGTTACGGTTGAACTAACTTATAATATAATACATTATAAATAAACCCTTTATTTCTACTCACACAAATATAGAATACGCCAAGAAACCTAATGCGTTATATATATTTTCTAGTCAGTAATAACTAAATTAGTACAAATATTTTGGCTTCGACGAATACATGAATTCTAAAATTTTAATACCGTTCAAATACTAGGTCAAGATTTCTTATCTGATATGTTATCAACCTATTGTATTTATTATTGCAAAACTGAGATCAATTTATATAGATACTAGCCGTTTCGCGCCCGCTTTGCTGGACGAATTAAAATAAATTTTATGTTTCATTATTTTATTTTTTTTTCATATTTTTATTATTCTTCTTTTTAACTTCCCGCTAAGAAAATTGAAATATTTAGAAAATCGAGTTTTTAACAGATGTTGACGTTTAGAGGTTCTAGGAAGCCTCCCCGAATGTTTCCGCGGTGAAGTCCGTATGGATAAATTTTCATAAAAGTAAAACAGCAATAAAAAAATGAAGGAACGTTGGAATTTAATAAATAAATAGCCATAAACCATCTAGGAAAAATTTCGCATGGTGGTAGTTTCATGTCGATACGATCAGTGGTTTAGGCGTGAAGGAGCCTCAAACGAAGACCATTTTTCTTTTATATATATAGATTTCGCTTTTCAGTGGACTAAATGCAACAAAAAATATTGTTTTTTTGTTTTTTCAATTCACTTTATTAGTCTTGATTTGAGTTATTAGTCTTAGCTGCGCTTTTTCTTTATCTATATATATTCGTTTTGCTTACAGATTTCTTGGAATGTCAGTCTTTATTTTCAAAATGCGATTCGTATCAATAACGACTGGTATTTTCCATACAGAATCCGTGCGTAACAAAGCATACACCTAAAGTCCTGTACGGGACGGGCACATTCCTTTGTCTTCGCTGATAAAAATTTTCTATTTAAGCTTAGCACATTTCTTCCGATTACTAATTTTACGCTGAAAATTGAACTCGATAGCGATTCTATAGAGACGATCCACGGCGCGTTTCGATTAATTGCAATTGGTCAACAGCATGTCTAGTACAATTGTCGAAAGGTGAGGCGATTCATCGTTCCTTTTTAACCAATCACAAACAAACGAAACGCGCTTCCGGTGTCTTTTGTTTTACATTCTCATCCAAGGGCCAATGAGACCTTCAAGATCAATTAACAAATAAAGTTCTCCACTAACCCAGCCAAAGCACACGTAGTAATTAAGTGTAACAGTATAATACGGAATATTCACGATTAATTCGAGTACACTTGGGCGCAATAGAATCCCCGTTTAACAATGAGAATTACGTCTAGAAAACTGACGAAAGCATTTATTTTTGCATGAAATTTTACTGAAACTGTAATTGTTTTGTAACCTCATTAGATTTGCCTTGTTTGAAGATAATTATACGATTGATTTATATATATTACACGCCCGAGTCTTTCAAGTGTGTATAAAATGTTAATGTCAATATTACAAAGCCGACTGAGTCCGACGATGGATAACCAGCCAGTAGAACAAGCGGGGTTCTGTTCCGGATATTCTACAACGGACCATATACATGTACTGCAACAATTAATGGAGAAATACACAGAGTTTAAAAAGCCACTTTACAGCGCTTTTATCGATTATGCCAAAGCGTTTGAATGTATCACGAGGCTATTTGGGAAGCCCTTAATAAATGCCACATAAACAAGAACTATGTAAGAGTACTGAAAAACATCTACGAGGGTAGCGTAAGGCAAGTCTAATTTAACATGAGATTCGGATATACCGATTGGTAGAGGCGTGAGACAAGGAGACCCCTCTCACCCAAGTTGTTAATAATGATACTACAACAAATTTTCTAAAACCTCAAAGTCGGAAGAGATAAGAGTTAACCAAGATCCGATCAGGTTAACCTTATTCGCTGAAACCAGTAAGGAATTAGATAAGATGATAATTATTACCTTCAACGAAGAAAGTAAAAAGTAGGTCCTAAAATGTACGAGAAAAAAAATAAAATACTGACAAACAGCGCGGTTGTTACAAAACACTGCAGTATACCTTGACAAAAAGCCTCTTGGAATATGTAAAATAACTATATACCTAGATAAACCATTATCATTCGATGATAAAAATTAAGAACTTAAGGTAAAGCGGCGAATTAACATGAGCTGGAAAAAGTTTTGATGCCTGAAGGAAATCTTAAAAGGGCAATTTCCCCTTCACCTAAACAAAAATTGTCTTGGATACTTGTATCTTAGCTACTCATAAATACGGCTGCCAAACGTGGACATACAACACAAAATCAAAACCAATCTAGTAGCATGCCAGAAAGAAATGGAAAGAAGCGTACTAAAAACAGAATAAGAATACATAAAATAAAGAGCGAAAAAGTAAGACGAAAACCTACAACCTAAAACAGAAGTGCCAATGGGCAGGGCATATAACAAGATGCACAGATAAAAGGTGGACTTTAAAGACAACTATATGGAAAGGACCAAGGGGAAGAAGGAGAAGCGGTGCCCCAAAAAAAGGTGGATAAAAGAAATAGAAGCAGATGGAGGAAGGAAGCCATGGACAGAGATCCTTCCGGCATTGAGAGTCCATGGGCGGTGGTATCACTTAACACCAGATGAGCCCCCTGCCCGTATGCCCACTGTTCTATAAAAATAAATAATAAATAGAGAGGGTTGGAAAAAGCTGGAGGAGGCCTTTACCATTGAAGGAGTTCCGATCGACGGTACTAAAGGTAGCTAGGATGTAGGATATAATATAGGATAACAAGAAAAAAAGAAATGTTAAAAATGTATATAACAAATCTAAGCTGTATATTCTATTTTTGTAATGATTGGAAATCAACGGGCATTTATTACTATTATTAAGGTAAGTGGAAACCCCTATAAACTCTTTCTATCCCAATTTACATTTTCTGATACGTTGAACCAGCATGTCTTAAAGAAAAAAAAACTTGCCTATTAAGAAAAAAAAAAAGAAAAATTACGATCGCTTGACAAACAAAAATCAAATGAAATGATAGTGTCAGTGCCAATGTATTTTAAATGCCATTAAAATCTTGAGTAAATATATTTTTCTACTTTTTCTTTTAACTTTTAAGTCATGTTGTATTACGTTATTGAGCTTTAATTCAATAATCTGTCCCGTTATCGAACGAAGGGCGAATTGGTACCAAATAAGAGATTACTAGTAAAATTGGTCACGGTAGCTAAATCAAATTATTTTCCTTAAAAGTATCATATATGATGATTACCAACCAAGCTGCGTGATCGGGCTCGAGCTGTCCACCAAGCTGTTTGGGCAAGCTGGCCCTTGGCACGTGTGCACCCAACTGAGGCGCACTCACTGTATGCACGCGCTCACGTAGCTTCTCACGTACGAATAGCCGTAGTATGCGAAACGGCGCTTTGAACCACAGTGGAGCTGTTACGATCAACACTTTCTTTAACTTAGCCGGATATCCGCCCTGGAACAATTAAAATTATTACATTTTCGTGACCTAACATTGCTTTTGATATCTTGTTCATGTCAGAACTTTAGGGCAATGAACATATTGATATGACTATCACGTAACATATTTCTTGTGAATACATGATGAAAGAGGAATTAAGACTGTGTGGAAGGACAAAATGTGGCTTTTTGTACATTCGCCGCTGCTTCATTTGCGGAATAACAAACCTGAAATCTGTTCATGTGAGTTTCGGGGTGGTAGACGATAACGAAAACGTTCTCTTCGTCAACTCTTCGAAATGTAATTTAAATGAATTCCTACATTTAATTACACTTCTTTCTTATTTTAATTGGTGCCTATTCTGTACCTATGTTAAGGAAGTATATTATACTTTTACAAATGATCATGAAACTATATTAATTTACATCCAGTTCTGAACCATAAGTTGTTGAAATGTAAGTAATATGAATATTTATATAAATGAAACCAGCTCGACGGCGGCTCGGTCACTGATTCAAGGAAGTCAATAGAAACTAGACAGCGATTTTCTATTAAACCTACTTAATGGCGCGCTATTTTTAGGTCAGAAAAAAGATTGAATGGGCACAAAAATGGCAATAGCTTTAACTCGCAAGCGTGCCAAGCTATTGTCTTTAAAATAGGGCAATTAGTAATGCCAGTCTCTTGTCTAGCCTAGTATACAGAGTGCACAATATCTACATCTACTAGCTGTAACAAAAATATTTATATTTTACATGAATTTATGTACAAAACAAAAAGTAAATATATAGTAGTCGTATTTTAAATAGGCATATTTATTGCTAATATATATGTATGTATTGACTAGACATTAATATTTCTTTAAAACTGATAAATCGGTATATGAATCTATTGAATATAAATTGAAGTCTTCTATTGGAAACTTTTATATACATATTTTGAAAAGTAAAATAAATGAAAACTATCGAATCAAGTCGCTTATTTCTACTTCCTAAAAATAATATGAACACTCCCTGCTTTCTTTTTTTAGGATAACACGTCCATATCACGTTGATTGATAAGTCAATTGAGGTAAACCTCAATTACCTAATTTTAATCAGAATATTAAATAAGATTTTCTTATGCAATTACTCTTAAGATATGCGTTTAAATTGTTATTAAATATATGTTCGAAATTTAATAAAGACTATTGCTTGATTTTTTTGGTGACACTTATCGAGTTTCATCAAAAAACCAATCCCAAATATAAGCGTAGACATTAAAGAGATGAAAAGGAACTCGGTCCATTCAAGTCGTTGAAGAACGAATTAAGTAATGAAAGTGAACTTGTTTGGGATACTTGAAATAGTCTTCAATGAAATGAGTCTTTTATTGACAACTCAATTGCTGTGACCTATAATTGAAGAAATTTGTATCTTATTTATACCTTAATTTGGGTAAATGTAATTTCCAATCTAGTTTAGCAGGACATTTTTACCTTTAATTTATACACAATATAAGGCAATAAATGTTACGAATGACAATTTACCAACTCGGTACTGTAATGTCAGTAAAATTCCGATAAAACAAAATCCATTCGTTTTCAGTATCTTCATAAAAGAGTTTTTACCTCATTTATCGGGTTCCAAATTCAAATGTTCGTTTCTTTTCGCCTCTGATCTTTTGGCATATATACAGTTTTATATGTATACGAGTTCTACGCAAGGTCAATAAATGAAATGTTCCCGGAGCACTTTAGGGTGAGCCCAGACAGGCTCACAAGAAAGCTAGGGGTGCGAGGTCATTGCCCTTTCAAGCTCAAAATATTCATATCAGGTGTAGTTTAAACTCAGAAGAAGTCTACGTACGATTTCAGAAACGCAAATAACCCCTTGCTAAGCCTCCATTTATTAAGCAGTACTTCATTTCCGAATGAATTATTATTCCTTATAATATATATATAATAGTAATTAACAGACGCACTTCAACATTGTTTAAAAAGGTAGCATAGAATTTTGTTGTTTTAACATTACATGCGTCGTTACAACGATATTTCAGAGTGTAAAGCGCGCGTGAAAAGCAAAAAAATTTTTTCTATTCACTATTTTTTATGTTGTATAAAATGTTATTAGATTCTATTAGACTATTAAATCCTATAATCGTCTTCTATCTAACCTGTATCCAATTTAATATAGCTTAATACATCTCAGTCCAGACGTCGCCTGGTATTTAAAACTTTGTCTAATTCGTCTACGGGTTCAAATGGATTTGTAGTACGGTTAGACAAAATAGATTCAGGATAATTCTCAGTAACAAATTAGGTACAGCGTTGAAAATTAGTCGAAATAAAATAATAGCAAGTCAATATGGTTGCAATAGATTAGTTGTGGATTCCTAGCATTCAATGTCCTGCAGTCTATGAATTGCAGCAGCTTTCGCCAACATCTTCTTCATTCTTAAGTCAGAGCTCGCAAGGCAAGAGTAATGTTATTTATTTTTTTGTTTGAACAAGGAATAACCGGAAGTGCCTATCGCAGACAACGCACTTCGCAGCACCTAATTATTTACGTGTAGAATTAAAATAAACTCGCTCCTTGAAATTTCCCGTCGTATTTCAAAGAGACGAGCATAGTGATTAAGCTCATAGCATACATTTGACTAAGAATAAAGAGGCGTTCAAGTAAGGGAAATGTCTAATAAGAAGGTCGACATGAGTGACAACAATGTTAAAGTTATTCTGCGAATTAGGGCGAGTGTGGAGTTGAGAGGCCGAGATAAATATGAATGCTGAGTACTCGACTCAGCGCCTCGCTAACAATCAAATTACTAGATCCGAGCTTATTGTTTTCACGAGAGTTGAGAACACGTGCAATTTCTTGATATAACTTTGCTTTTTCCGTTCATGACGTCAGGTTTTCATCGAATCTATCAACTCTCTTACAACGTAACTTACTGAGTGAATAATTAGATGTTCTAGAGAATCTAGACAACAAACATATTGAGTATCCATATCTATATTCTTAAATAGGTTTTTTAAATAGACTTCCGTTTGAAAATGAGTCATAACAAATCAGACTATCAAATAATTTCCTTCAAGACTTTGTTCAAGTTTAATAAGCAGTCTTATAAGGTGCATGTTATTGAAGTCTGACTCAAAGGACATCGTTTTCACGTAGTAAATGGAACGTATTCACCGACTAAATGAGACGCGGTAACTCTAAATACAGCGCTGAATGTCTCCAATTAATGTTATATGAGACTGAAATACTAGGCTGAAAATAATCGTTATATATTTCAAGCATAAAGATAATATGAACACAGCTGCTTTATTTTTTTAGAATAACACGTCTATATTACGTTGTTTGATAAATCGATTGACTTAAACCTCAATAACCTAATTGTAATCAGAATATTTAATAAGATTTTCTTATGCAATTACTCCGAAGATATGCCTTTAAATTGTTATTTAATATGTTCGAAATTTAATAAAGACAATTGCAAGAAAATTTTGGTTTTTAACATAAAAAAATAAAAACTGAAAAGATTTGTCTATAAAATAAAAATAATAATTTAGGGGTGGGATCACCCTTATCATTTAGGGGGATGAAAAAAAAGATGTTGTCCGATTCTCAGACTTACTGAATATGCATAAAAAATTTCATTCGAATCGGTCGCGCCGTTTCGGAGGAATATGGGAACGAACATTGTGACACGAGAATTTTATATATATAGAGATTATGTACGTACGTATATACCCTCGTTCATCAAGGTTGTACCCATACATAATTAATAATTAATCCAATCCCTATCACAAAATAAGGGACACATGTTCAATGTTAGACACGTGTCCTCATTTAAAATTAATTAAGGACGTTTTTTAACCTTTGACTGGGTTTTTTTTTGTTTGCTCCTAAACATGGAATGGATATATATTTCAATATATGTCACGTGTCTTTGGGTACCACGGGACATTGGTTAGACTCAATAGTAATCAAACTGTAGTACGAATTTCGGATAGGTAACTATATATTAGAACTAAATATGTACTAATTAAACAATCAATACAATACTTATTAAATTATTTTATACACAATAGTAGGGTCTAATCTATACTAGCTGCAAGTATATTTAATGAGAATGGTTAGCGAGGGACAATCCTACAAAGGGATAACGGGTCAAAGGCAGCATAACCAATGAGGTGCAGTAAACACAACAATATGCCATTACCTACGGATTTTAGACGATAAAAATTATTAAAGAAGAAATCATTCATTTATTCATTTTAAGTTAAGAAATGGTTTTTAGTTATCTTAAATGACATACTTACTAAGTACATAATTTATATTGAAATTATACTCCGTGAGACAACACATGATGTTCAAACATGGATAAGTTCTATTGGAAAAATTTGAATTTCAAATTCAATGACGTCACAGAGACATCTATTAAATTCTCTGGGGATATTCCAATATCGACATTGCCTTGAACAAGCAGAAATATCCCACACGTTGTGTATTTTTGTGATTATGTACTAGCTCTATCTACCATTGTTTGCTGTCACGAAAGGCTATGTAACTATGTACCTGACGAGGCCAATGTATAACTATTGATCGACATATTTCTTTAGAAAGATGTTTGCCACAAGGTGAAATATGATTACCAATGTAATTTACAAAACCTATGCCAAAAATACTTGTATTTATCACAGTATAACAAAAGCAACTCGTCATCAACTACGTATCTACATGAAAAATGAAGAGGTCGAATATCTAAAATGGCACGAGCATGCACTTTCTTTATCGAAATAAAAAGTAGTTACAGAGTTGGCTGTGGCCCAGGCGTCCCCGCTGACTTGTTATGTAGGTCAGTCATTCCATCCTCATTTGACGTCGACAGCCGCAGTTCTGAGGGCACACAGCATGTTCAACAGAGTGTAACGCATTAACACGGTTAAACGACAGAACAAAACATGCGAAATAAAAACAAGACCCTAACTGCGCACCTATCAAATCTATTTTATTCCCTAACCTAGATATTAAACACGTAATTCATAGAAAAGCTGACACAGATCAGCTTCGTTCTACATGGAAAAGAGCCAAATCGTATATTAAAATAAGTAGTTGGGGCGAGCTCTTAAAGTAAATAAAGCTGCTATATTATACTGCGGTACAAAAACGTAATAATTAGGGAGTGTTTGAATAAAGAAATGACAAGCGTACGCGCAGCTGCCATCTAAGCAGCCAGGTGCGACATCTAATTCCTATCACACGCATCCAGTTGCATTCAGTATCTATTTATAAAATTTAAATTAACCTTCATGTGTATAATACATTTACCTAGGGTTTGTTTATAATAGGATCGCTAGCTGCCGATAAAATAATTTAAAAAAATATATTAAATGATTATACACATTATTACAACCTACACTACTGAATGCTATAAAATATAATAAATCTAAAAATCACAACCAGCAAAAATATGTGTCGTAGCTGTTATCTGTAACAGACAAATATTTACGAGCGACCAATACAAAAGAGTCGTAGAATTTTATGGGACGTTAACTCGAATAAATAAAAGCAAAAATATCCGATCGACAGAATGTCGAAAAAATTTCTGTTAAACTTGAAGCTTCCTGTATTGATATAACATTGATAAGAGTCATATAAATTACGTATTTGAGAATTTAGGCTAAGTGACAAGCGTGAATTTATGCTTTCTAACAATAATTTGACATCATTCTGGTTAGTAAGATTTAATAAAGTAAATAAAAATCTCATTATGAACACATAAAGGGGTCTTTAGACATTATAAAAGGGAAATTAACAAAAGAATATATCGTCTTGGAAATAAAATCTATAGGATACAAATACTTGTAGTATTCACGATAAATAGAAGTTAGGCAAAGTGTAAGCAATAAATGATTGGAATAATGTTCTACATTACATTCTATGACATAATACATTATAATTCCGCCGGGAGTGAGGTCACAAGGCGAGCATAAATAAACGCTTTGAACGCAACAATTTACCGCGTTACTCGTTGCAAAGAACATTTACACGTATATATTTCAAGTTCGAAAATTAAATACCAATAAATAAATTGTTGACTTTTTATTGGTAAAATTGAATAAACTATTCAAAATGTTTCAATATTTGCTTCCATATGGCTAAGGTCTAATTTCTTAACAAAGCAATTTTTTTCAAGTTGGTAGGCACTTAGTAGCACAGATGCTAAAATATATGCCGAATAAAACATGGATTTTATTAGCTCATACATACTTCGAAAAGTGTATTATAGTTTCAAGAATACATGTAAGCATTTATGAATTCTGCGTTGAATTCATTTTCGTATACTGTATGGTATGCTAATAAGAGCACGTATGGCGACCGGAAGTAGACCTAGCGGAGGTGACGTCACAACATATACGACCTTCTCCTAGCGGATATTAATCATCCCGAATGTACATGGAGAGGTCTCGTCTGAAACCGGTGATAGATTCCTAGTTCAGTTTCGACGAATATGGACATTATAATATAAATATTTTCCATAGAAAAAATGAGTTATTAAAATATATCCCACTATGATAAATCAATTCAAGAATACTCGCAGCAGGTTTTGACTTGTTTTTGAATTTTGAAACCATCCTAGTTCTAATGCGAAACCACAATAGATGTGGCACAATGATGGATGCACGTGTGATATATCGATTTTATCCGATATTTCTAATAATTGAAACCTATGAAAACATGAGTATTTCGGTTCAGGACAGACAGGATATTAACAGCCCAATTAAGCTTATCAATCAATTTCAGGCAGTAATACCTGAAGAGTATCAATATTGAATAACAAATACGATGGTAAATCGACTTCTACGCATAATAAAGAGTAAAGGTTTATCATAATTTTGTAAATGTAATATTTTTCTTTTGTTTTCGAATTATTTCAAAAACTGAACCGATTTCAAAAATTATTTCACTATTAGAATGCTACATTATTTCTGAGTAACATATGCTATATTAATATCCAGTTTTCAAAAAATATATGTCCAGCCGTGCGTTAGCATTATTAAAATTGCATAGGAATGTCAAAAAATGCTATTAATTAATATACATTCATTACTTGAGTATCAGCAAGCAAGAACAAATAATTTTAATTATAACTAACGAAGATGTAGGAGTTACCACGAACGTATTAAAGAAGATTGATGGTGCCACTAATAATACATGTAAACGGGGGACGTGTAAAACGACAATTATGTATAATCATGGTCATTATTAAGTATTTACACAAAAGAAACTAATAAAGTTTCCTTATACTGTATTGTTTTGAAAATGAAGATGACCATGAACAAAGAAATTATAATATATATATAAATGAAGCACGTATTTGAATGTTAAAAATATTGTGTGAAGTGTATTTCATGTTTTCTTTATTTGTATTGTGTTTTTGTACTTAAAATATATAAAAAAATCCTCGAATGCAATTAAATCACTAATCACAATCGTTATCAATTAGTAATATCATGTCAAACAATGATTATCTTATCCTAATGAGGCATTACATACAATATAATCAAGTTTTACAGATTTTATAAGGTAAATTAAATATATTATTCACTCACAGAAAGCTACTTGACTTAATTTTATTAAGAATTAAGATTAAAAGTAAATTTTGCATGCAATGGCGTTATTCCTTTAATACAATGACTTTAAAACCTCTGGATTATCTTAGCGCACGTAAAATTGCAGTAGGTACTACTTAATAAATAGTCCGTCACGCAACGAAGATGGCCTTAAAAAGGTTCTCGGTAACTTCTGCGCAACGCTGAGTCACACGTGACTTCAAGGTGAACCGATTTGATACATGTAAATAGTGACGGATGTTTCCCACATAATATAGATTGTTAAATATCTATCTATACCTTCAATTATCATATTGCTTATCACAGATAATGTTCAGTCGCCTCGATCGATTTTGGAAGATTTCGTGTAACATTATAGTATTGCGTTAACGCTATCGTCACTGCCACATAGTTAATTAGCCATGACGATGTCTTTGCTTATCCACATCTCGCTTTCAAATGATTTCCACAATCCCTCTAATCCTTTCCCCCAGCGATATGCAAACATGCTACGACGAGATACAATAAAGATATGACTGACTAAAAACGATTAAAATTGTCAACTGTCCTTAAACAGAAATAAAACAATTGAAAAATAATGAACATAGAAAATATCGTAAGATAAGATTAATTATGTCAAGATTTTACTACGCATTTATATTATGAATCAGTGAAAAACATCATACAAAACAAGTTAGACGACGTAAACAACGCGATAATATAACTATCCACGCTCATATTTTTCGTTCTAAACGGTTTCGAATCGACTCGACTCTAGTCGTTATAGATACAACAAATATTGAATATCAATTTACTTCGCAGCTCCGGAATGTTATCGAGAGTGATCAATATTGGCTATGATGTCAGAATAACGAGTTCTAAAACTCATTGAGAGACACAGGTGCTAAAATCAACCAATAAAATGCGGCGGAATTAGCGAGGGGCACCCCAGCCTTGTTCGGAAAGACTGGTTCACTCGCCCACGCCAGCCTCAACAATGTGTAAATTATCAAGAATTTTATACATTCGCATAGCTATAAAAAATTGTAAACACGACAACTCTGTAGTCTATTCGTTTCATTAATTCGAACTACTCGTAAAGCCGTCAGTCATGAGAACGTAATTCTCATGACTGAGGGTCCATTAAATACTAAAACATAGTCTATCGTTTTCCACCGAGAAGTGAAAAATCTTTTCTGTTCAACGAATTTACATTATTCCCACTCAATATTTTTCCAAGAGCTGAGTAAAAATCTGATTTAAAATCCAGTACAACCCCTTAAAAACAATAAATGAAATCCCGAGGAGAATTTATGAATAAATTGGTTGAGACATCATTATCCGTCTAGTCCGCATCTGGCAGTCCCACTTGGCACGTGGCTAAGTGTCAATGCGTGATTGAGCCCCGGTTGCAATGTATAATTAACTAAGTATTTATTTCGTAAAAGGCAAACAGGAGGCTTGAATGAAGTTTTAACGACCGATAGATGTATAATAATAATGCTAGTCTGCTAACAGATGCTTTACCCACCCCATAAATAATCAACACACCGTAAATCGGTCTTAATATGTTTCGTTTAATTAATTTCAAATAAACTTATCCTATTTTATGAATTTTAAACTGGAATTACGATTATCATACGACGCTTGGCGAGCCGCACGTCTACCCAGAATCGATTTTATGATAACGTAGATAGATTTTACTGCCATTTACAAAGGTCTTTTTGCCCTTATAACTATATATACTACTATATAACCCGCAGCGTCAAATGTCACGATAAACGGATGAAATTTTTAGAAAACTAGTACATATTCAGTCAATAAAAAATATGATTCCTTTTTTAGAAGTACTTTTTATAGTCGGGAACTAGAAACAAAACCTCTAAATTTATCGCATAACTAATGCATGACTATAACTATGTTATGGTAGAGCGGTAGAGAAATTCTGAGTATTAAGAACGTAAAATGAATACTTTTTGGTTTGAATTTGTTGTTTCTCTTTAAATTGTCCATAGCACTACACTGCATGAAGCGCGCTGCGTCACATAAACTCGAGAACTTTAAACATTTATCTGAAATTTTATTTATTAGTTAATAACCTCGTCGTGTTAGAAATGATATTGTATATATTAAGCAGAAATTGAGAATTGCTAAAGCAGGACTTTTATTTAGGAAATTTTCATGAATCATCCAAGAGTTACAAATTATTAACCAATTTTAACTTCTAAAACCCAGGTGTGGTCGCAAGTAACCGCGTATAATATCAATATATATACTTAACGTTATAAGGAAACGTTCTATAAGATAAATGTTATCTCTTTAAAGTGATGCTCAGAGTTTCTAGGTTAATCTACACGGCACGGAAAGCTCATCTAATGATGTAATTACGCCGCTGTCCGACCGAGCAGATAATAGACTAGTGAAAAATTGGCAATCATACGCCCTTGGCTTTTGCTCCACACTAGACAAGATATGATAGAGAGGTCTAATATCTCTAGGCCATACAGTATCTTTTGCATCCGCTATTTAAGTAAACTTTTAAGTCATGTTTGTATGCAAAAATTCGTTTGCTGCGCTGGCCACGAAATACGAGTTAACATCGATATACGAACTCTCTGCATAATTTTGTTACGGCTCATGAATCGAGATAAATATATTATTGCATTTTTTAAACTAGGTCACTTTTAGGTAAATAACGGGTTTAGCTAATTCATGCTTGAAGTTCTGAGTTAAAAAGGAAAAAAATACGGTCATCTGCAATCCGCTAAAACCATTATTAAATGTATGGTATACCGTACGTATGGTACCTTTAAAAATAACACTTATGTATTTTGTTTTTACACTGTCAACCCTCCTTGAAATCATTACTAAATGACGTCCTGTACAAAAACGTCTTAAAAGCATTCACTTTATTGCTTATCGGCTGCATCGACTATAAAACACGTTATTTTTAATCTTTTATAGCAAATTTATTTTTCCATTGACATTGCCAAAGGGGAGACGATTCGGTGACGTTCAAGGCGATACTTCCGTTTTGGGTACTTAGTACGTGCCATGACACGTGATGTACACATTGATGTTTCTTTTATATTATTTTAAAATTATAATTTTATGTAAATAATATGAATTAGTTTAACGACATTAGGGTGTTTAAGATGTTGATTAAAACTTTAGAAATCCGTCTTATTATATGTAATATAAAACGTGTTAATTTCCGACTAACTTTAGCTATTTATGAAGTTTTTTAATTACCAGTTTTCATCCAAGAAATACATTTCCAACATTTATGTTATCTATATGAGGAAATTTACACCTGCTATTGCGGCATGGTTTAAGACCGCTTCCCTCTTTTGCTCCGCGGCGAATTATTGTACGGAACTAGGTAAGATGTTATAAATACAATTTACCTTAATTTAAGCGTAGCTATGTAATCCGCTCAGCTGTTGGCTTATGGATTGATTTCAAAATATATAAACGGGGCACATCAACAACAATCGCAGTGTTCAAACACTTATTAAACAGCGTAAACACGGAAACACTTTTATCACAAGGTCATCCAAATCCTATGTTTTTGTAATCCAATATCCACTATATTGCCAACACGTCACCTACGTGTTAAACGTAATTATTAAATTTTTTACCAAATTCCGGTAAAGTTTAGCACACGAGCGCTCGGGCGCGTTGCGCGAAATCGACTGACGTAAATGGTGAACGGCGGGCGGCTGCTACGGGTCGCATCCGCCCACCCCGCTACGAAACGGCTACGAATTTTCAGTTATCACTGGCAAGATTTTCAACCCTTCAACCGCTTTGTTCTATACACAAAAAGGGTAATTTATATGCCAATATGCTGCAAAGCCCTAGTACTAATAACACGCAAGGTCACATATTCAAATGTCATACGGCAGTTAGCAATTAATTTTTTTATCTATACTATTTATGTACATTTACTATTAATCTACATGTAAAATATTATTTATATGTTATTAATAATAATAATGCGCTTAAAATTAACACGGTTAAAATCTTACAATTTCAAGATTTCACATTGAGAATTTCAGTTCAAACAATTTGTATGACAATACTTGGCGATTAAAAAGAGTGGCGGAAAGTTTCTTGCCAGTTCTTCATACCCGCTCTACGCCCTTGACTTGCGAACTGGTAGTAAATGTAAATTTACAATTAATTTAACTTCTTTCTGACAATTCATAAGTGTACTTGTTTACCTACATGAATAAAGATATTTTGAGTTTGAGTTTGAATGGTAAAAAAAAACCGTTTCGAAATCAGTTTTGAACAAGGAATTAGCCGATAAACAAACAGAAATCGAGGACGTTCCTTTTATACTAAGAGGAGACACTTGGCGCAGCCCCAGCTGAATTGAATTCCAGTTAATATTGACTAGAATTGTCATGTATTTTTTCGAGTTAATTGCGAGTTTATAAGTTATTAAAACTTTCAATCATAATAAAAATTATATGTAAATAGTTGTTAACGACTTGGACATATGTATTTCTATATAAGGGTTCAAAAAATAAAGTAAATATGTTTATCACACATACAGCGTAATTTTTAGTTTAGAGAGACAGGTGGGCATGGCCACTCTTTATTTGAGTGAAAAACTCATATCGGCGCGCGGTATGTTCCAGGATACATTTCCAATCATAATACATAGTTACTTAAGATAGATCAATAATCTTATCAATTTTGTTGGTAAAACGCGGTGGGATTATCTTAATTTCGACAGTGTCAAGACCCAAAAGTAATTAATAATAAAATTTTAATTTATCTCAAACAAATATCATTTATTCAATTAAAAAATATTTTATAATTTTTCATCCTTGATTTTACGACCTTATAAATTTGAATTTGTGGCTATTTGTTTATTGTATTTTGAATGATACATCTATTTTCTACATAATCTAAAATCAAATTTTCTAAAGAAAAATCAGTGGCGCTACAACCTTTTTAGATCTGGGCCTCAGATTTCTTTATTTGTTTCATGATCATTTGTCAAGCCTCCTGTGCCTGCACACGCTGTCGACTTTTAGGTTCTAAGGCATGCCGATGTTTTCCTTCACCGTTCGAGCGAATGTTAATTGCGCACATAGAAAGAAAATCAGTTGGTGATAAGCCGGAGATCGAACCTACGACCTCATTATTATTTTTATTTTATTATAATTAAAATTGCCTGAATAAGATTCGAGATTTTTTATTTTATTAGTTTTATTAGTTTCAGTAGATAAACAATATCTAAATGATTCCTGAAACCCTTGAACATAATCATATTCCAAAAACCATAAAAAATCGAAGAAAAGCTTTTAATAAAAACACTAATTGGTTTTCATTGAAACGTGCAAAGCACTTTCCATATTATATTTATCGGAAATAACTTCATACTCGTGTAAGCTATTTGATAATGACAAAGCTGCGACAACTTCTTGTCCTGTAATTATTCATTAACAGAAATTCCGTAGAAATATCTCGCTTGTAAATTTTATTACTTGAAATATTATCTAAATACTGAGGGTATTATATACATATGTTGAATAGCTCACGAAACAACATTTTAAATATAAAATGAAAAAATTTATATCATGTAAGTGATTAATTATCATCTGGTCTGAGATTAAAGATCTATAAACTTATTTGATTATTTAAAAAAACATTATTAATTAGATGAGGGATCTAAACAATTATATTTTAGGTCCCTTTTACGTATATAATGACAATATTTGGAGAATAGTTAGGATCAGTATATGATAGAAGTAGTAGGAATTATTTGAGAAATATATTGATATAAGCGCCCCCTTTAAGTGACATCCATAACCACGTTCGCCTTTTTGGTATATTACTTAGACGTGTTTAACTATGTTACTAGAAATAACTATTATTTAGGGTCCCAAATGTTTTAACTTAGTTTTCATGACTCATATTTAACGGCATCTGATTAAATATGTATAAATATTTAAAAATAAGGTTATTTTAACGCCCAACGCAAGATGCTATAATTTATATATGTATCTGTGACTCATAGTAACTCTTAAGCCAACGATTGTGGCTTTTTGTATATTCAGTCTGTTTAGACGTTCAACGTCATCAGCTCTTTTTGTCAGCTACGATAGGAACCGGATAATCAGCATTTATTTCCAAATATGTGTTCGACCCCTATGATGACAAACGTCTCAGGTTGTCGTACTTGTTTATAACTTTTAATTAAAATATAGAATTTTTAACTTAAAAGTTAGCTCGAGAATATATATGTATAAATGTATGTGTTTTAATTTATTTTGAATGAGAACTTACCTTAAGCATCGTGAGTATCTTCTGCGAAAGTTCATAATCAAAGTTTGTGTACTTTGAGTCCGTCATATCATAAATGAAGACTAAACCAGCGCGCTGTGTTTCTAGAGACTGCAACGCCACATCCAATTGATACACCACGCCCTGAAAAGTTCTATATTAGTGTTTCCATTCACAAAAAGATGGCGCTTTATCTAATTTTATAAACAATATTAATAATTGAAAATTAACTTATTGTAAATAAATTATTTAATCAGAAGATAATGGTCTAGTAACTTCTAACTAACCTTTGGTAACGGCATGTCTTTATTCTAAAAATCCTCAAGATGTTTCATTTATGTTAAGATTAAAATTATTAATATAATTATCAATAAAACAGACTTATGTGTTGCCATACCCCATTGGGGATCATTTTGGGATGTCATAAAAAAACTATTTCACATTAAAACATAAATAGGCAATCAGGTAAATTGTAGTACACAAAGATAAGTACATCCTTTTACTGTCCGTCCTTACCGTCTTAATGCTAAGGAGACTTCCTTTCAGTAAACCTACTCGTAACTTATTCTATTCTATACTAATTAAATTGTGTACCTGTAACGTTGTCTGATGCGACGTTAGACTGGGAAAGTGTTTGTTAGCGGTGAAAACTGCTATAGCCGCCCCCGTAGCATCACGCGTGGGCTGAAAAGTGACCTTTCATTTAAGTAAAGGAGATACAACAGTATACTTAATTGCGAAGTGAATATTGCAAATTAATATACTAAAATATAACTTCTTCTATACTTTTTTTTTAAATTAATATTGCTTTTGATAGAACTATTTTGTTTTATAGGGATAAATAATAACTTTGTACAAATTTATGTATGTATATCATTTACGATCGTCGCTTATAAACTAAGTTAATCTAAAACATTTTAACTTTATATTTTGGTGTACTAACATTACTGTAGGCCTTAGCAAGTTTTACTTTATTGTGAATTGTAATTTGGATCAATTATTAACAAAACTTGTCCATGCAATAACAAATAACGATGAAATTATCTATAATATATTATCATTTAAAAATAATACCAGTATAGTAAATTTTCCAGTTTCAAGCTCACTTTTCAGTGGATCTTCGAATGGCTCAAACTTGATGAGGCCTTCCCTCCGTCGTGTTGCCTCATGTTGCCGCCAGAGTGTATGGGCACGCGCAACGTCAAATTTACGAGCAAGAAGAAACTTGACAGCTGTCGCTCGTGTCACACACGTCGCACCGGCTTCGCTAAGTGCGTCTAGAAATGCTTTTGTCGCCTGAAACAACATGATAGGTTGAAATAATATATTTTCATATAATCAAATATTTCATATAATCACTCATATTTTCAATTCAATTCTATTCTATATAATATTGGTTTGCAATTAAAGATTTCGGCTTGTTTATTCTGTTAATGTCTTGTAAAACAACTACAATAAACTTGTAGACATTTGTTATGTCAAGCGCATGGAAAACGACTTAAAATTATCACATCATGAATAAAAATTAACCTTCTATTCGTACCCTAAACACACAATTTTGCAACTGTGCAAACTAATAGCTTTTTAATTTTTGTTTTCATCGAAATCTAGACTTTTGCGCGTTTAGTATAAATAGATCAAGTGCGACACCGCGGCGCTATTATATTTTTTATAAAAATATATTCTTATATAATATTTTATATATATTATATTTTTTATCGCGTGATACTTAATACATAATGAAAAGTAATAGAAATTATTACGTAAACGTTCATTTACACAAGCAACTTATTAACCGAACCTGTACAAGTTTCGACACAGTTGTTAAGCCGTGTAATTATTCATTAGATAACAGTTAAAAAACTACACAAATAAGGTAATGAATTTTTTCCTACTGGAGAATACTTGCAAGGTTAATACTTGCTAATCAATACTTTAAGGTGAAGAAATGTTTTGTTCATAAATTTTTAAAGTTACGCGAGAGCGATAAGTACAATAAATTGATGACCTTATAAATAACAGAGATTTATATTCACCACTACAGAAGTTCACACAAAAGAAATGTTCTGATATTTTTGATCGTCTTTTGTTAGAGTAAAAGTAACATAGGGTACATATTACCAAATTAAAAAAAAACCACAACACGAGTTTAAGATTTTCATCACAATATATATACTTTCGTAAATACATAAAATATCAATCTACGACAAGGGCGGCGGAACTTGGTAGGCGGATTCTTAAAAAAAATGCCCAGACAATTCACCAAACAGAAAGGTATAGCTTGGTGGATTCTCTAAGCTTAAGAGGCTTGTACCCAATTACGTTTGACGAAACTAAATTCACGTTTTCATGATAGCCGTCCCAGTTTCCATAATTTATTTTTATCTAGACTACTTCAAACGCGATATTTATAATGAGAAAAGGTTTCTAATTTTACCCGCAAGAGCTTTATAAGATTCCTCATTAAGGCAGACGCCATCCTCAAATCTTCAAAGCGACGAAACCTTAATAAATTGGCACATTAGTTTATTAATTACTGCACTAGTGTAAACAGTAAAATCGTTATCCTAAATCTTTCGAATATTTTAAATACATATATATAATGCATTCGTTTTATAATGTACTCTTTTTTTACTTATAATTAATTGTTCTATTGTATTTTTGTACATTAACAAGGTACTTTTAGTTAAAAACATCAAGTTTTATAAACAGGCTAACAATAACATTTAGTCGTTCATATTTCGTCAAAGGCACCAATTTACTGGACACAGCACTTACATAATTAAAAAAAGAGTTTTTTTTTTATAAAACTTTGACATAGACAAACAATATATATTATCAGAGACAGTAAACACTACACGTGTAGAAGACGAGTGCGTTAGGGGAGGGGCCTAATTCTTCCGGGAAGTGTATCCTGTTTGGCTATTAGTATTGCCGCACACGCACCATTTCGACATTAATATTATATAATATTCGATACCAGTCACTGCTTGGGTCACTTTCTTGCAATAATATAACTATTTATGATAGGTTATATACATAGGATAGCAAATAGGAGTCGTAACCGTGCAATACACCTGATATTTGGAATATCTTTTATATTTATAATTCAAGCTGTGGTGAAAGGATAGATTAGTGCTTAATTTATCTAGACAAATAAAGAAAAGAAGAGCGACTCAACTGCCCTGTCACTCACTGGCCTCGAAATCCTACCCCAAGAAATACAATGTAAATCTGTTGTAGGTAATCGTAAACACAAACTTGTATTTTTTTTCTTACACATTAACAATAGGCCTCGTGCTTGACAAGCTAAGAGAAACATAAGGATTCTTAAGATCCTGACAAGAGCTTTTAATCTTTAACTACAGGGCAAAGGCCTCTCTCAAAAGGTCTGAAGAATAAAGCGGTTAAAAAGGACGTAAAACTTTAAAATGAAAATTATTTTTCTGTCTACCTCAAGTGAAAATTTTAAATGTTTGTATTCTTAGAATGTTTGACTGAATTTTAAATAATCCAAGTAATATTTCGCATACATACGTCATATCATAAACTCTTTTAATTATTTAAATAAATGTAATCTATGATATATTATATCAAAGAACTAAACTCCACAAGCATTAAGAACAATTAAACACAACTGTAACATGAAACTTAGCAAAGGCACCGCATTGTTTAGAAAACAATAGACATGGACGGACGCACGCACGAGTGTACACATGTAAACGCGTATTACAACTGTGCCTACAGGCCAAATTTCAATGCAAACTCAATAAAGATTTACGTATCAATATTAAACGGAATCTGATTACATAATTGCAAAGGAGCCACTTCCTTTGTAACTAAATTGCATTAGAATTACTTCATTAATATTCATTATTCAGTACGCAGTAATCAATAATCAACTGTCACCTCTCCCCTAAGCTGAATATATTTGATCAAATCATAATATAATTGTAAAAATTTACGAACTGGTTCAACGACTTGATTAAATTCAAAACCCATAATTAAATAACTTTCAAAGCGTAGAGATGGCGGTGAAAATAATATTCTCTTCTAATTCATACCAATAGTAAATAAAAAGAAAGCTTTCTTACATCTGCCGTTCCTGGAATAATACAAATTGCTTAACGAATAAAGCCTTAGACTGGTTGAGAGTCTATTATCTACTAAGAACTTATTAAAGATGTTACTTCGATGTGGGAGTATATAAAGAGAACGTGTGGGCCGTCGTTACCAACCTACTATATAACTGATATGCAGGAAAATGTATTGAATTACAAACAACTAAATACAATTGCGAACGCGAAGCCACTCGGTGTTGACGACCTGCCGGTCCTTTGCGAACATTCACACCTCTCAAGTACATATTTTCAATACAGAGTCATGAGTGAGCATAACCAGATTTCTACGAATCGGCATGATATCATATTTCGCAAAACAAGCTAAACGCAACATATACCTAAACAGACACAAACCCTCCATTTCTTCAGTATGAAATAGTAAAATGGTTTTATCTTAGACATTCATTCTCAATCTGTTCAGCCATTTTAGTTTCAAAAATAACCAAATACACATGATTTCAATTTCGTAATTTCTGTTGGATTTTATCTGAATATTGTCAACATAAGATTAGAATCTACTTCCCATTCTGTAGATAAAGCCATATTTAGAAAAAATCAACCTAATTTTCTTTTCAGATATTAATAAGGATTGCTGATTTGGAAAATAGAAGAAGTCAAGAAAGTTCATTGCTAACTATTATGAATCTGTAAAATATAGCTCTTTTTTTCTCACAGATTTCTCACAGATTTTTTTCTAAATTGTCACTTGACAGAAAGGGTTACAAAACAGGGGAGGAGTCCATGCAATTGAATAATGAGCTGGCAACTTCTCGCCCCACTTGTCCCAGCTTACACTTAACTAATTTGTTCAACATTTACCACTTCCTTTTTTTACATTTTATAATCAGTAATTGCTATTTTATATATATATACGATAAATATACTAGTTATGCATAACACTTTAAAGGCTAAATATAAATGTGACTATAACCCAAAGGAGCAGTGTTGGCCTAATGGCTTCAGCATGCGACTCTCATCTCTGAGTTCGTAGGTTCAATCCCCGGCTGTGCACCAATGGATATTCTGTCAGAGCATTTAACATTCTCTCGAACGGTGAAGGAAAACAACGTGAGGAAACCGACATGTCTTACGACCAAAAAAGACGACGGCGTGTGTCAGGCACTGGAGGGTGATCACCTACTTGCCTATTATATTTAAAAATGATCATGAAAAAGATTCAGAAATCCGAGGCCCAGACCTAAAGAGGTTGTAGCGCCACTGATATATATAACCAAAGGAGCAAAACCGACAAATAAAATTTATTTAGTCAGGTTCAAAAAAACGAAACACAAAACTGAGTATACTTGGTTTCCAGAACTAGGATAGTAAAATTACCTTTATATTTTGAATTTTGAACCATATCAATATGATAAGGCAAGAAGTTTAATTTCTGTAACATTGATAAGTGCAATAAATTGAGTACTTTTCATTCTTCTTCATTTATTGCACTTATATTTCAAACATTCCAACAGAAATGAAATAAAGTAGTTCTAATAGAAATAAATGGTGATCCACTTTAAATATTTTTCATACATATCATTATAATATTGAATGATTATTTGATTACCTTTAATATATTGTTGGAATAATTAGTATTTCTAGTTCTGTACTGTCTGTGGTACAAATGAATTCTTGATATATATCATTTTTGTTCTTTAATTTATGTTCTATATACCTATTATCTAATCCATTATTTTTATCAAGCAAAAATACAATTAACAATCCTAATTACTCTTTATAAATAATATGTACATTCCATTTAAATATTTTAAAAAACAAAGAATCTCAGGCCCAGCTTTTACAACATTTTATCCTGGTTTTTTAATCTAACCAGTTGCTTCCTAAATCCTTTGAATATTTTATGTATATTATTATAAACTATTAGTAAAATTTTACAACTTTTTCCGTGTGTATATAATTTTTACACATGCTACACTTATATACCAGTAGCTAGTTGCTCTTTTTGATAGGAAAATCTATGGCTCATAACATATAGTCCTATATAATTTTATAATCATAAAAGTGTCATTTGATATATTAAAATTTATTTTAATCAAATTAAATACCGAAATTTGCTTAAAATATAATAAACAGCATTTAGGTAACCTTTTTGAGTGTAATTCATAGAAAAATATAGTATCATGGCAATAGTTGGGATACAATTTTTAATGATAATTTGTTATGTTATAAGTTTAACAAAAAATCTGTTTAATAAGGAAACCATTTGATAACAATAACTAAAACTTTACCGTGAAGATGCAATAACTTTAAATTGTAGGCGGTTAGTAGCACTTAATTAGAAAAAGCGAATTTCTGAAGATTTACGTTATTTATGAAAAAAACATTTTATGTTTCGCTTGATCGATCTTCTAAACGAAATTTTAAGTAAATCTGGACTTAAAATATAAAGATATAATATTAAACACATCTAAGGTGTCATCAAATTGCGTTGAACAGGAAATCAAAACAAACACTGATGACATGGTCAGCAAGTTATTTGGATAAGGTATCTATATACTCGCCTAACTGAAATGTAGAACTAATAACAATAAAACAAAAGTTATTATTTAAACGTCAAAAACAAGTAGAATTAGACGCAAAATTAATGTCGTTTTAAAACTTACCAATTCTTGATCGGGTGACAAGGCCACCGCCATCTTTCTAACTAATACTTACTTTCACAGATTAAGAGAAGTTTTCTACTGTTTAAATACGTATTTGTATTTTTACCTATAACCATTCAGTCACAGATGAATGAGATGTTATATATTATACGTTTATACAATTGTGCAATAGATCCTTCTTAGGTGTAACATCTATACTTCGAATCGTAGAATTCACAGTGCGAGTGGTACATACGAGTGGTATACTAAAATCTAAATATTTCCCTACTAGGTTGTGGCAACAAGAAACAAGAACTTTGACGACTAGTTAACATATTTATTTTATTGCTATTTACCTGCAGTGAACATATTAACATATGTTTATTAAATCGATTTTCTAACAAAATTTAGTTTTTGTTCAGTTTCTAAATTTGGATGTATTTAGTGGATAAGTAGGTTTTTTCAATACATTATCTGTCGGTTTCCATCTTTTAAACATTTAAAACGACATTTCATCCTTTGAACACCAACGTGATGTTTTATCTATGGAAAAAGCTATTTGTGGGCCCAGATTCTAGTTTTATCTGTAGCATTACTGCATTTCGCTGGCGAAATTTTCGCATTATAGGCAGCGCCAATATATAACCTAACAAAAAAAACATTCTTAATTATTTATATTTACCCATACAACATAAAATACATTAATTAAATCCAAAAATATTTGCTCTGCACCTATTTTTTACCACCCACGGCCTTTCCATAAAATGTCTACTCGCTGGTAACTGGAATTTTTATTAAATAGCTTTTTATGTTGTTTATATAACTTTACGTCTATTTACTTCTTATTTTAGGTATCCAATTTATCAAAGGGGCAACCCACAACTTCGTGTATTTTTACCAAATTTTTGGATGAAATTAGTACATCCACCTCCCCGGCAACAACCAAATATTGTTCATTTTCAATGTTCTATGGAAATGACTAAACATGATATAAAAAACTATTTAGAGAAGATATACAATGTACCTGTAGTACATGTTAGAACAAAAATTTCACTTGGGAAATTCAGAAAGGATATTGGCAAAGGTTATGTTGTCAAGGATGATGATATAAAGACTGCATTTGTAACTTTGGTAAGAAACATCATTTGTCAGAATTTTAAATATCTTGTCTAGTCAAGAGTTTTGCAAGTTTTCTGTTGAATTTTTAATATGTAACTATCTTTAAAACTAATCTGTTGAAAAAAAGATCTCCAAATAATATAATTTCTAAGACATAAGTTTACTTTTTATGTACTTTACACTAATTTAAATTATATTTTACTCAGTTTTTTTTTTAAATTAAACTTTATTTTAGCCTAAAACTACAACATTTGAATTTCCCAACATATTTGAAAAAAAGAAAGGTGGTGTAGAGGATGACTTGAAATCTTTAGAAGAAACAAAGAAAACATTTAAACAATATATTGATCGCAACAGGGATAGAAGTGATATACCTAGCTGGTTTTCCATTTGATTATTAAATGTAATGTTGTATATACCTAGTCTTAATTATAATAGAGAACATTAAATATGGTTAATAGTCAATTGGTGTACATTATTTTTATATAATAATACCATAACTTGTTAGAATTCGGATGCAATTGAAAAAACTAAATAATATATGTTGCATATTTTAATCAACTAAGAACTTATCCTAAGACCCTTGGACTATAGGTAATTAAATCTGTCTCTCACTATCGTAGACTAGTCTTCGCTATTACTATAAAAAGCATGTTTTTTCTATAAAAACCCACTTTTATAGTGCAAAATTGTGGCAGTTGATGCCTTTTATAAACAATTAATAAAAACCAAAAAAAATTCTTCAACATAAACGGTAACCTGTAAACCTACCTAAGACTATTAAAGTAACATTGTCTTATTAACAATAAGTATTAAGATGCGCAATGCTCTTCCAAGAACACTGATGAGTGACAGCGAGGGCATTCAGTGATATCCAATAAGAAGCTTACCTGAAACAATATTTTTAACCCATTATCATATGATATACTTTACTATAGGTCGATATTATTTTAAAACCTATTTGATAGAAATCATATCAGCAATTTAAGTGGTAACGTTTTAAATGTAGATTTAAGAGTAAATATAAAGGTCGTCATAATAAAGCGTTTAAAGAAAAATCGCGCATATTTAAAAGTGATACATGGTAAATGAAAGGAGCATCATAATAAACTAAACTAAGATAATAAAAGTTGTAAGTACATTTAAAAAGTAGGCTTAGGTAACTTACACGTGGATGTTGTTTGCATCTTATGCGAATTCTTCCGTGACAATAAAATCCACAAGCTCTACAGAAAACAATTGCCTTTTCTCTACTACAAAAACATATATTGTCATTCTTATAAGCAGTTGGAATTTCCGGAGCACCTCGCCCGAAGCGTTTTGGACCATTGGAAATGATCCCAGCTTTAGCTGCAACAATGGGTGTAGTTTTTTCCATTATTTCGTTTAATGTAATCAACAAAGCTTTCTCCTTAGTTCTGCTTCCCAGCAACACAATATTAACTGAATTATAAAGAAAACGGGCACGATAGCATTTTTAAGTGTTTGAACATTACATTACTCATTACCTAATGGTGGTTATTAAAATTTAAACGGAAGGTAAGTACCTATCATAGACTACATTATATTATGTAGGGTACTACTAATTAACATTATGAAAAAAGTCTTGTCACTTTGTGTTTGTCATAAAACAATTTATACTTTTTTTAAATTTATAGCTTACATGTCTATTATTATAGATTTCAAAGGTTATAATATATTTATTAAAAAAAATTATAAATATATTATATTAATATATACAATGGTAGTCATTTAATTAGAAACACTTCTTATGAATAAAGAAAGAATAACTTCAACGTACAAATGTTCGTAAAAAATATACACATTCAATAATTAATAATCATGCAATAATATAGGCACTCAAAGAAAAAACTCATTAAATGCATAAAATATTAAAGCATATCTTACTTTTAATTACAAAATGAGTCTTACAGATGTAATGAGTTCATTTTCTGTTACTGGCCCCTTGGACGCTTAATTAGAAAAATCCATTTTTAAATTAGAAGAGAATAACATTTCTTTCTTGGCTTTTTCAATTATTTAAGCAATTCAGAATTTAATTTTGTTAAAAATGGGCAAAAATAAAAGTTGTAACGCGTTAACTAGGCAAAAAATTATTGTTAATTGACATATAGATCAATAGATTGGGCGTGCAGAAGAATAGCTGAGCATTTAAATCATTATAAAACACAAGGAACTGTTGAAAATGTTCTTAGAAAGGCTCGGCCAAGGAAAACCTGTTCCAGAGAAGATACATTAATCGTTCGTGTTGCTAAAAAATAACCAACTAATGGCTCCAAACAGAATAAAAATGAAGTTTTTTCGAGAAACATCTCGTCAAGACTGATACGCCGAAAATTAGTGGAATTTTCAGATGAAACAAAAATAAATATGGTAAATTCCGAAGGAAATCGCTATGTTAGACGTCCTGTAAAAAATGATTTTAATTAAAAATTCACAAGGAGTATAGTCAAGCACGGTGGCTGTAACATTAAATTTTGGGGCTGTTTTTCCGGATGTGGAAGTAGACACGTCCGAAAGATTGAAGGTACAAGCATACAATGATTCCCTAGTCGGACGATCATTTGCCTGTAACCTGAATCTTTCAGCATGACAATCACTGTGTTTAGGACACGGCCAATAGTTTCAAATGTTTCCTTAGCGAACAGCGTTTATCCGTTTTAGACTGGCCAGCGCCCAGCACTAACTGGGTTTAGTTTTAACTAGACTGGGTTTTCCCGATAGAAAATCTTAGATTAAAACTCGATAGAAAATCTCTGGTAAGTATATTGTTAATAGGAAAGTTATAAACAAACGTAATAACAGTCAAAAGAACTATATGAAGCATTTGTTGAAACATGGAATTCAATCCCCCTAGAAAAATTATGAAATTGATTAAATCAATGCCACGTCGTTGCAGTGCTGTTATTTAAAATAAGGGAACGCCACTTAATATTAATTATAACTATTGGTAGGCTGTGGATAGTAGCTATTTCGTAAATAACAATACTTAGTACTAAAAATTAAAAAAAAAATGTTTTTATACTTTTTTGTTGTTGTTTCTAATTGGTTGACCATTATTGTTCATACCTTTAAACTGATTTAAATGTTTGTCCATAATGTAATATTGAAACTGAACTTGTGTAATGGGATTTATATTGTTTTTATAATAAATGATAAATTGTTGAACATATTGTTGTCCTATTTATTATTTAATTTAAAAATAAAAACGGTTGCGTTCAAGTATCTTACAAAATGTCAAGGACCGTTGGTAGTGTTTCTAATTATACGACCACCATTGTATATATCGATATTATATTTATAAATAATTTACAATTATATACAATATTTATGAATAATAAACGTTACAATAACTATTCTATTAACTATTTTTACTGATATGAGCGCTAAATATAGAACATATACACATAGAAATATATATAATCACGGTATATCTATTATAATACATAGATTTAAACCTGTTTTTTTTAGAATTCAAGTCAATTTACCTAGCAGCAAGGATAAATTACTCAGAACCTTTTCCAGTGAAAAAGCGTCAAAAGTATAATATTACGCGTATCACCTGCATATCTGGTTAAGTTACATTTCGTGATAATTATCTGTTGCGGACATAGCTTATTAATTTTATCGACAATAATTTATCACACTGATTATACTTGTTCACCACAGGAAATTGAAGTATTGTTTGTAGCAAAAGAATGCTATGAGATGAGATAAAATTAATTGCATTCGCCAGCGTTATAAATATGTGATGATTTGGTTTGAGTCTCAAAAGTCTTTTGAAAATGAAATTGGTATTGTCTTTGTTGGTTTTCATAGTAGTGCTGGCATCATGCTATGGACGTGAAAACGAAGATTCTAAATACAGGTCTTTACGTCCTTTAACAAGAGTAAGTTAAAGATTACAATGTTTATTTTAATCATTACCTGAATCATTAAACTTTTTTTTTAATATTATGGCAATAGTTTTAACTTTATGCCAGTTTCAAGTAAAAGGTTGGGAAACTACACGCGAGAAAAAAAACAAAGACATCAAAAGGAAATAAAGGGATAAGCTGGTTAAAAACAAAATATGTACACAAACATATTACATCTTAATATTATTATTGATTATGAAAGAAGATAATACATTATAATACAATAAAGGATAAAGTAAAAGGCAGGAGATTTTAGTCGGAAACGGAACATGAAGTAGGTAATTGTAAGGAATTCAGAAAGGAGGTGGGGTCATATTGGGAACAAGAAAAGAAAATATGGTCGAGGTCACCAATATCTTCTCCATACTCGCAAATATTACTATCAACAATACGAAGAAATATTATCAATTTTCATGCCGACGATATTAATGGCATCATTAGAGATTAATGAAGAAAACGCTATTTCAGAAAAAATAATTGAGTTCCTGACAAGTAATGCTACACCACCATGGCCATCAAATCTATCATCACGCAAGCAGGTATATCCTGGGATCCTAAATAGGTACCCTGGCTTCAACCACGTCTCAGATAACGCAACAACAACGGGAGAATGTTTATTTATCAAATATATTAAATCATGTTTCTTTGGAACAACACTCCTGAAATTCCATTGAATTATCTTGCAATCCATTATTTTTAATATCATTAAATGATTTAACTTTTTCATTAATAGAGGCAACGTGGGACGGTTTCAGTAAGTTTGAGTTTATTAATGTAGTTGATAATGCTAGTATCATTTCTAAGACATCAGATTTTTCTTCCTCTTTATTTTTGTGACCAACCAGAGCACTGCCATTTTTAGGCTCTGGAACTTGGAAGTCTTTCAATACATTATTATGAGCAACACGATCATAACCATGTCGAGGTTTAGGGGGAGAGCGAGGTTTTAAGAATACTGTCTTTTTATATGAGGGATTAGTAGAATTATTTCGAGATACAGACTTCGCTGCGGAAGAATATGCGGGTTTTGGAACTTCCGGAATTGTTGAACTGAATGCATCTGCATATGAAGGCTTAACAGAAGGAAAATATTTACTGTCTTCGACATAAGACATGCAGCTCTGAGCCATTTTAACTTTGATTTCTGTCTGTCTCACAAATTCTGGACATGACTTATCTGTCGCTGAATGGGACCCTTCGACTTCACACATTACACAGTACAGAGGATCTTCATCTGACCTGTCACATGATACACCTGCATGTTGACCTCCTCAGTTATAATGCATATTCGAGTCTTACGACACGACAGTGCAGCTCAGGTACGACCATGCCTGGCGGGCATGTATAGCATTGTATCGTCCGGGCCGGCGGACATTCACTAAGTGCTTCAGCACAGAAACGCCTGTCGACCGTCTTGCCCTCAAGTCATTGCCAGAACTGTGCGAGCAGCGAAAGGATCTCGGTGTACTGTGTGATGCCAAATCTTTTTTAACTTATTTTTATTAAAATAGAAACAAATTTATTAAACTTCCTCCATGTTGTAATCTACAGTGACCCGATCGTGAGCCATCTTTCTTAGCAACGTGTGAATGAAGGTTTCCACTTTCGTTCGCGAAAGACGCAGTGGAGAGAATGACTGCGCGCTTACGCGTTTAACAGTTCAAGAGTCGCGTTATTAATTTATCCTTTGAACTTTAGCAAAAAGACAAACGTTAAGGACGCGCGAATGTCGCGGCAGTCACGGTTAACAGGACGCGTGAATCACGGGCACGGGGCAGTACCGTTCACACGCTCAGTGAAGGTAAATGTGCACGTTGAATGCGTATTGAGTTCCGAACGCGCGCGTGTGAACTAAGCATAACATATTGGAGTCTTGAGAACGACATTTGAACTTTGGTCATGACCATAACGATGCAGCATGGTTGATAGGATGTGTTATCGTAGGAATTAATATATATCTCTACTGGAAGATACGAGCATTGAGATATAGGACATGAAAATCCTTTTTGGTAAAACTTGCCCATCAAATATTGTTATAACTGATTCAGAGGGTTTCCACAGCAAACACGAGTCATCCACGCTCCTGCTTACCTTGCGATTCAAACGTCTTATTTTTAACGTATATTTCGCCAATTAAGTCCAATAGGTACTGATACATTTTGTCAAACTTCTTGTATACTACAATCTACAGTGACCAAGCAAATTCTTGACCCATTCTTGTTATCGCTGAAAGTGGGAATGAAGGCTCAATTTCGTTTCCAAAAGAGTGCACCCGTTAACCAGAAAATTATTGGCGTCTTTATTACGCTTTACACTTCCAAGAATAATATTATTAAATTTGTTCTGCTTTAAAAAAATGACAAATGTTATAGGATGGAGAATGGTCCCGTCGTCAGGTGAACTTTGTATACGTTGAATAAGGGGAAACATCAGTAGGAACATATTCAAGTACGGCTCAATCATAAGGGAGTTTTACGATTGGTTCCTGTAGCTTTGGTGTTGCTTTTGAATTATTCCGAAGTAGAGTTTAAATGGAGAGAGATATTTGAATTTCCAATAGTAAGATGTTGATGGTTGAAGAGATGTGCTCATGTGAACCTTATTATTATTTTGCAAGTACAGTGGAGATAACGACCGATGTATTATGATAATATCGAGTTGTTTTGATTAAAAATTAACCACATTTTTGATTAAAATTGACTGTTTTCTAGCATAGCATAAGCTTTCGACACAGACAAAAACCACCGATAGAACCAGTCTAACTTTCGCTTGAATTTAACTTATGATTTCGCTGTCAATACATCTTAACACTGATCATTCAACCAAACTACATTGTTTACCACTCTGTACATTCCAAGTCTAAATATTTTTTTTTACTTTCGACCAAAATTGAAGTCATGACATGTTTAAACTAATTAATAATTATAATTGGATTCTATTTTATACAAAATTTAAAAAAATTGTACGTGAAATAAAATGATTGTACTGTTTAGATTATGAGACAAGCTGAGCCAAATCAACCAGAAAAACCTGAATCATCAGAAATGCCTCTACCCCAGGAACTCCAAATGAAGATCTATGACGCGTCGCGTAAGCGTAGAGAAGCCAAGGGTGTAAGTGGATCTTTACCCACAAGAAAAGGGTAAAATTTTCCAACCAAAATTTACTAAATATTTACACGAAATATTGGCACGAAATGGGACTTTGACTCTGTTACCTTTAATTTATTCAAATAAATATTTGCGGCATATTACGAAGGCTTTTACCTACTCATAATTTAGAAGTAGCAAGATTTATAAGGCCCGTGTTCTAGATCGTCACTTGATAGAATATCAAATAGTATAAAATTAAATGAGATAGGTATAATTTTAAATAGCCTTTCTTATTATGACGTTAGATAATTGGGTAATTTGTAACTCTGCCCATTTTTAGTATTCTAATTCGTATTTCAGGTTACAACTTACAATCTAGTCTTGCGCTGTCAAATATTATAAATACCAACGTCCAACACAAAACCGGTGATTTTATTGAAGGGATATCGAATGTCGAATCTCCATATAGATTTTAGGTAGGCACACTAAAATGTGCAAAAAATTTTTTTATTTAAATAGGTACCTTGTATAAAATGTTGATAACATAGATGCTTGCCGAAGTTCTCAATGCCAATATCAATAATAGAGGACCTGAGATGTGTCTGCTCCATTAGAGGACCACATAATGAGATAATAGACATTTTTAAAATATGGGAAGCATATTCCTGCCACTTACCTCATAACTTAATATTACTAAAGTAAAAAAGAGGTCTTGAAAGGTATTAATTAATAATCAACTTATTTATGCCTTTGAAAAAACTCAACAAGAACACAATTATTTATAATATAATTACAGAATACCAAATTGTAACGTGACACCGAAACGAACGATTTGACAGCAAAACAGCCGCGAGGTGTGAAGCGGTTACAGACGCAGGCGTAGTAAGCTCCATCTGTTGTTTATTCACTTAACGAAATCATGAACTATTACTTGTGAGTTGTGATTTCCTTTTTTTATAATTTTAGCCAAAGTTGAAAAATTACTATAATAATTTTTTGAGTAGAAACCCCTTTTAATATACTAACTAGCCAGTGACCAGTGTATTGTAGAATATTATCCGCTTATGTTCATAATTCATATTTACCATAATTTATATGTTGTCAAATTATGACAGCCGAAATTAAAAATTTGGTGACAGCAGACAGAATCGTCTCAGGTAGTAAAACACTGTAATAGATTATTTAATTTTTCAATATTTATATAAACAAAAAGCATGCCTTTTTGAATTATATTGATGAACAGAACTTAATATAATTCAATATACCATATATATATTAGTGTCCCTAAAATGTTAAGAACACTTAAGAAAACTCCTGGCTTGGTTACTAACCTGCAAAATCGGCTAGTATTTCCAGAAAAACTGAAAGGTACTATTGTAGAGAAATTGGCAAATTACTGGAAGAATTTATTTATCGATTATAAACAAATGTTACAAGATTTACGGACAGATATTCAAGATGATCCACGGAAGGCACTAAAGTGGTGCACAGGCTTAACTACGCTTTATTTTTTGGCTAAAAACAATCCTACAGAGACAGATTATAAAGATAAAGCGAAAAGTATTACAAATGAAGTAATTTTAGTAAGTGAAGACTGCAGAAATACAAAATCAATAGACCACCTGAGAAACATTCAACAAAGTTATAATGAAGGGGTATTACATTATGTAAGTTTCGGTATTGTCTCCTTTATGTATACCACAGATTTAAATGATGGGTGTGATTTGTATAAAGCGCACTGCTCTTATTTACAACCCAAATATACCTCAATTTTGTCAAAAATTACTGATGTTGGTATTATGGGTAGATGGTGGAATATTTTCATTAAAACAACAAACTTTGATGTTAAAGATTAGATGTTATAGCTGTTGTATTTATGATAGCAAAGATAGGATATATAAAAAAAAACTGCAATAAAAGATGTTTTATTTTTTATACTGTATGTTAATTCACAAATGAAGTACAAAAAACTTGCAAAACATACTATAAGACAAAATTAAATGTTAGGATATAGTGAATGCCTAAGTTTTAAACTTATAACTTACTACTTTTCTAAGACAAAAATTATATATAAAACCAAAGATTTTATATTTTTGAAACAATTTTATCTCTTTAAATCTATTGTAATGGTAAACTTATAAGAAAATAAATGACAACTCCTATTATCATTGAAATATAATAAAAAAAATTCTGCAAGTATTTATACAACATTTAAACTGGAAAAGAAAATATTAGCTCACAAACCAAGTTCAATTCTTTTAAAAACACTACAAAAATAATAAAATTCTAAATGATTTTTGGCCATGTGAAACAAAAAGTATTCTCCATACAAAAGTAAACAATTGTTGATCACAACATAGTAAAAGCTCAAAAATTCATAAATATACTGCAACTAAAAGAACCTAATACACCTAACAGAAATCACAAGTGAATCAAATCACAATATATGGAGTATAGAATATCACCTGGTATTAGTAAAATATATATTTTTTTAATTCATCACAGATAATTTTTTTTAAATCCCATTCAACCTTGTGGGTTGTTCAAAATACTTAATACCAATTAGGATGATAAACAAACACCCTTAATCTCTCTCACTATTCAATTGTTGTAGTTTTGCTGTTGCTTTATAAAGTTACAGGAATGAATAATCTGTAAGCCATTGTTTAGTATAGCAAATGTATGATAAAATTGTAATACATTTTTAACTGTGTAAACTATTAGATTGGGTGTAACTTAACAAGCTTACAATGAAGCTGATGTATTAACTATTATAACATTAAATTTACACTATACAAAATTAAAATAATACCAGCATTGAGATAAATTAACATGAAGTTACATGAACAATTTTATCTATCACAATGTTTCAGACTTTGCATATTATTATTACTAGGTATATAGACACGGTATTACTTTATTAAAAAAATATTTATTACAAGTTATGGGTAATGGAAGCCAATTATTCAATTCTGCGTGAAAGGGCATAGTTTAATCACAGTTACGCGTCAGACTCAGTATTCATTGAAGAAAAAAGTTTATTCACTAGTAAAACATTTTTCTAGTTGATTAAAAAATATTAAAGTTTAAATAAAGCATTTGAAATGAGAACTAAAATTTATTACACATGTTACCAAAATTGTCTTAATAGTGAGAAGTAATTCTTTCATTGCTAGAATCTGAACTTGACAATTTAACATACCCAGTACAACTATTAACAACTGTCTATATATATAAGGTTATTATTATCTATGTTCATTATAAGCAAGCTATAAGACAGTATAACATGGTACTATCTATTCCTAAAAAACAAAATAAAAACACAAACTTAAAAGCAAATGCAAAAAAATATTCACTTTGATTGAAAGCAGTTGTAACAAAAAAATTTTGTGTCTTCAAATTACGAAGGAACTATATATTGTTTTCGTGAGAATTAGGAATGACGAAAAATCCATTATCGAACAGGTCATCATCAATCGCCTCATAATCCAGATCATCATCTAAGAACATCTCATCGTCTGATGAAAACACTGAAAAATAATAGTCATTATAGTAAGTGGCTAACAAATATGTATAATATGAATAAGTGTAATTTTGTTTTAACTGAAGTTAAAGAGACTTGATTATTATCCAGAGAAGTCTGGCCATATTGACACTTTGAGATTTGATTTATCTCAGAAGCATTAAAATTGAATGCCAGTCAAAAAGAAAGGCTTTATTCAAAGAAACTAAATAATTTTAATAACACATTTTATTAAGACTGTTCTCTCTCTATTTATCGCAGCCATCACTGTAACGGAGATTTCATGTAAGAACAGCATCCCCCTCTGTGCAATGGTGATTGAGCAGTTGGTTCTTTTCGGCTCAGGGAGATAAATGTACGCGTATTTTTTTTTTTTTTTGTTTTGATTTATCTCTAAAATTAGTTTTAAAGGCATTAAAAAATTGAACCTGCCAGTCAAAAGATATAAATGATTTAATAATTAATTTTAAACTAAATAATTTTAATAACACATTGGGGTTGTTGTTGTTTTTGACGTTTTCGTATAGATCGGGTGGGCGGTTTTGGTATTGTGAGTATGTTTTGAACTCATCAGGAATAAAGAAAATGTTTAAATCTAGAACTTTCCATCCTTAGAGACGCCAACAGCATGACAAAACCGTAGGTGATCGAACCGAGGCGTTTAAACCAAATTTGTAGAGAAATATAAACAATTGATAGGGGTAGTACAAAAATGCAAAGTGGCCAATTTAAGAAAAATAAGTGTTTAGTCCTTCCTGTCTAGTCTCAATCTGAATTATTTTACCGGGAATGGCATCCAGTGGCTTGAGCCCCCCGCCGAATTTGCGACTAAGCGAATTTGTATGGGAATGGTAATTAGCTAACGGTGTCACGTGACCATTTTGTAATTTTGTCCCAAGCTCTACAGCATACATTTCTACGTTAACGACATAAAGTGAGATTTAATCATAATCTGTCTATGATTGTTCTTCGAGCAAAAATTTGTGTGGGGTATAAACACTTCGTGACAGACGTGACTCACTAATGCCAAACGAATTAGTATGGTCAAGTGATTAAGCTTGAGGTAACGTCATTGCCTTTTACTTCTGCCTCTTGTGACCAAAATAAACAATGGCAAGACGAACTTTTATCTGAATCATAATTCATAAACACAGTTATTAAAGAAAGTTAAAATGTTTCTAGGTGCAACTTACTCTCGGCAATAATATTTTCATAGACGTCCTGCTCAAACCCATATTCAAAGGATCCATCAGATCTATTATCGTATACGTCATCAGTGAAGTCGGGACGTAATCTTGGGTCGCAACGGTCGTCTTTAAAATCGATATTTAGTGTATCACGGCGATTGTGCCACTGTCATAGAAAAATTACACTTGAATAAACAAATCACTTTGTGCTCACTTTTTCAAGTAATGTTCACTGAGCTTTAATTTACTAAAATATACACAAAATGACAAGTAAACATTACTATAAGTGTTTGCTTTATGATAAGGGCTACTTTTGGCACTTGACATTTTGATTGATTAAGTACTGACAATAAGGTTACTTGACAGTTTACTACATCGAATGAATCGAATCAAATATAAAAAAATACTAATGTTGAATAGCAATTTTATTTTGTTCATAAAAATTCAAAGTTTGTTGAATTATTTGGGCACATTTACCAAATTCATTATAAATCAAAATACTGTTTGTTTTATATTATGTACATTTAAATTATATCTATATACATACCGCTGGCAAAATATGGTTTTCACTGTCTTCTACATTTTCCTCATTTTCCAAATATGCTGCAGTGCCAGCTAATCTCATGACTATCTTTCTCGGGTGAGCTTCAACTGATTTTATTAACGGAGGTATAATTTCTTCAGTCACATTGTTGCACCCACATAAATCAAGCTCCTAAACATTTATATAGTTACAAAGCAAATAAATTTACTTATCTGTTTAATATGCATGTTTTTAATAATTTTCCCCAGCTAAGAAATATAATATGTTATGTCTACTGTACATTGTCTATTTCCATCATACCGTATATACACTTTGAAACATATGCATGGTTAGATAAAATAGCCTAATTTAATAGCCTCAGAAAAATAATTATTTAACTTCATTACTCACTTCACTACCCGAATTCTACCATTTTAACCAAAGCACACATCTATCTCTTTTCATCACATGAACAGATTTTGACAGAAAGGGACTAGTTTAACTAAAATAATACAATTCACTGATTCTTTTTTTTTAAGAATAACAAGCATAGTGTATAAGTGTATGGGCAGAGAGAAGCACTTTTAATTCCATAACTCTGCGATGGTATGCGACATGACCGTACCACGAGAGCAGTGTTCCAAACTACGGCCACCATTGAAATGAAAAATCGAAATTGCATATTTCAAACCCCACCTGCGTGTCAAACATGTTAACACAATAAAGCAAATGGAATTTTCTGACCCCACTAGGGATTTAAACCCAAGTCCTCATAGTCTAGTCATGTAAATAAAGCAGTTAAGGATTACAACACCAACTTACTTCGAGGTAATGACAGCTTTCCACAATATCAATGAACGGGGTGGTTGTGACAACTGGATTTCCTCGGCATATTAATGTTTGTAGGGACTTAAGTTTGACAATTGCACTGAGGCCTGTGTGACTTAACCCCGCAAGATATGACACGTCCAAGTAGGTTAAACTCGGACATGAAGAACAAATCGCAATTACACCTTCATCGCCAGCTCCTTGAATATCAAAAATGTATTATTAGTACTTAAAAACGGGTTTGTTTTAATTATAATTAGCTGTGCCCTCTGGTTTCGCCCACGATAAATATTTTAAAGTCTTTCTCAATCAATAAATATAACGTAAATAATTTTTAATTTCATTGGCCGTGATCCAATGGACTTTTGTGCGCATTTAACAACCGCTCGTATGGAAGGAAACCAGTAAGAAAGAACGGCGTAGTGGGTTGATCACCGTCCTGCATATTTATCACAGATGACATCTGAGGTCAAGAACAAGCGTGGCAGCGTCATTTTTTTTTTGTTTTAGTTCAGAAAACTCATCTAAATATTAGGTTTTTTTTTATTAACAGAAAAGAAAAAAATATACTTCGCTCTTATTAATGGTAGAGTGTTATAGGTATGGTAACCAAAATAAATCAACATGTTTTTTATTTTGGTTAACAAACCTAACGATACATTATAGATTTTTTTAAATTGTTTCAGTAGTTTTAGAGTTCAATTACATACAATCTAATCTTTCCTCTATAATATTACCAAAATCTAAAATTTAGCTTTTTACGTAACTGAGTTGCATGACTGCAAACTAGTCAGAAAAATTTAGTTTACGTGTAAATTAAAAACCAGGTTTTAATACGTATATAATTTGCGATTTGTTAACCATTAAAATGTACAATTGTAGAAACGATTGGTATATACATATTTTAAAAGTGAATTGAAGAGTGAATACAAATTTTTTAAGAACTGATATTTTTTCGTTTTATAGTCAAAAAGGCTGAAACGGCGGGGCATGATAATAACTTACCTGGTTGCACACAATTTAATTTGGAATTACAATTAGATATATTGAGATATTCCAATTCATGACACGTCTGTCCCACTTGCTTCAATACACTATTAGACACATATATGTTGTTACTCAAATGAAGTCGCTTCAAATTCTTCAAAGTTGCAAAGGAACTGCAAAATTCATCCGTACTGACTTGCATAACACACTCACCCACCGTCATATATTCTCTGAGTGATAGTTCTTCTAACTGAGGCAATTTATTTAGTATTAACGGTATCACTTTCCACACATATATCGGGCACAAGTCAAGCTTAAGGGTGGTCAGATTTGGTAGGATATTTAAAGCCACGCACAACACTGGCCCTTGAAGACTATAACAGTTATAAAACGATAGAGATGTGAGTTTAGACGGTTGAGTTATGTTAAGAAATAGGCCTGTGACATGAGAATTATTTGCCACACTTATCTTTTCCACCTTTGATTCCGGTTTAACGGCATGAACTAAACTAGAGTCAGTAAGCTGAAATAGAAATAAAATTAAGATGACTTCAAACTAAGTGCCAATTCATTAGTACAACTAAAATTCTTCAACTTTGGAGGAAAATGTAGGATTTTTATCTATAAGACCACTGCGCTCTAGGGATTGAGGGTTCAATACCGTCTTTCGAACAAAATATGCTGACGTAATCTTAGGCCAACCCTTACCAGACCACAATATTTTTTTTGAAACTATCCCAGAATCAAAAAATATAATTATAAATATTATTTACTCATAATCCAACATTTATGTATGGGTATATTTACCTTATGGCAGGAAACAAATGTTAACTCTGTAAGTTCTTTGCAGCCATATATAAGAGGATTCCAATTTTTTGTGTTCATACTAACAACCTGCAATTAGAGAAATAAATAATTGAGACATTTTTAAGAAAAAAAAAAGGGTGCGTGTACTTATGTACGCGCGTAAGAAGTTATACTTCTTTGGCATTATTAAAAATAGTTTTTGATTGCATGCAAATAATTAATTACAATTAAATAATCAAAGACTGGAAAAGGAGTCATTATAGTAAATAAAGTTCAGTTTACATTTGTAAAATTAAATAAATAAATATTTATTATTATTCTCTTACATTAAGTGTAACATAAATTCTATTATTATTCGAATGTTGTTTTTAAATTATGTCCAATGCCGTAGCACCTTCCGTGGGCAACTTCATTCTGTAAATTTTGTGTCACGGTGCGCGCGCATCGTAAAATTTCACTCTCATCAATTTTTCATAACGCGCCTAAAGAAGTATAACTTCAATAAAAGGAAATATTATCATTTTTAATACTTAAATTGAACTTGTATTTAAATTTATCGAAGTATTTGTTTGGTAACAACTATATGAAATATGTAACTTATTTTGTGGTACAAAATTCACAATTACTAATAGTAATATTAATTTTAACATTACCATGATCCCACATTAAGCACCTAACTTGAAGTGGGCACCTAAAATTACTTACAAAAACAAAATGCTCAGAAATTAAACATCACACAAAGAAAAGGTAACTAAAAGATTTTAAGTAACCACTAAGCCTATAAAGCGTTTTCACAATTATCTTAAATTTATATAGATACATTCCAGAACAGTTGTAAAAATCATAATTCTATAAAAATTACCTTTAAACTTTCAAGGTTCGGGCAGTACTTGCCCACTGTATGAGCTGTACGGTCATTGAGTGCAGACCAGCTGTGATCTATATGCAAATGATGAAGGGAGCCCCCTAATCGCTGCAGTAATCGACGCAATACTGCTGTGGTAAGCCGAATTCCGGTAGCACGCCACCAGGAAGTTTTAAATGTCCGTATACCTGAAATATCAAAGAATATTTCAATGGCTAAAAGTAATTGATATTAACTTTTATTAATAATAATCAATATTAGTTCCATGTTTTATGTTTCACATTTATTGAAGGGTTTTATTATTAAGTCTTAAACACCAAGATTTTTTACATGAATAATATTATTAATAATGAAAGTAATTTTTTTTCAGAGGTCATATTTCGGGTGTAAAAAATAGTATATGGTATTGGTTAAATTATAATATACTTTATACTTTTTTATAATAAGGGAGCGTTCAAGTATTACGTAACGAATTTTGGCAGGGGGTCCTTTTGTAAAACGTTACGATGCTAATCACGCGTTATTGTTAATATTATTTTCGACTTTCCAGTACTATTACACCACATAATGGTAACTTTTAGGTATATAAAGAGTCACTGGGTGGTCACGAAACGTTTTTCGTGTCTAAAATAGATAAAGTAGTTTTTACCTTGTAAATGTTCATTAATCATATTGCGCCATCTCTTGCTAACTCTTTCTGATCTAATTAAATCCAGTACAGGTACATAGCTAAGTATGTGTGACATGCAATCTTGATTGAGAATATTCAGTATATTATATGAATCACTGTCATCATCCTCTTCCGATTTCTGTAATTAAATATTAATAACTACTTGGTAATGCCTTATATACATACATATCATTATGTATATTGAAAAACACATGCACACACAAACAACACTATATAACAAGAAAAGATTCATCATACAAGTGAAGCTCCACAGAATTTAATCCACCCCAACGCTTATCAGCAGAAAATATATAGTCAAATAGAATCTAGCACTCCTCAGCACATTTTAGTTCTTTTGATAGACAATATCTAAAAAACACTGGCTATTTACTTTATAGTTAAAATAACTTAAATGCAGATTCCATTCACATCCAGTCTTTATTCAGCTGTTTCATGTTTTCCAACAAAAAGCTATAATATATCAGTTAAAAACATTCATGTTGAATGAAATTTTAATTATATTATAAGAATACTAAATATTTTATTTAGCTGTTATTATTATTATAAGCAGTGTTTGCCTAGTGGCTTCAGCATACGACTCTCATCCTTGACGTAATAGGTTAGATCCCCAGCTGGACTTTCTATCTAAGTGCTCAATTTATATTTGCTTGAACAGTGGAGGAAAACATTGTGAGGAAACCAGCTTTTCTTAGACCCATAAAGTTGATGGGGTGTGTCAGGCACAGGAGGCTTATCACCTACTAGCCTTTTGGATTGTAAAATGATCATTAAACAGATTCAGAAATATGAGGCCAAGATCTAAAAAGGTTGTAGGGCCACATGATTTATTTTTGTATTATTATTATTCTACTTTTTAATTTAACTTATAAAAGTGTAAGCAAAATAAATTGTCATGCATGCAACACATGCAGTCAGTGTTATGAAAAATGTGTTTTTTTTGCTGGACTACTTCTGGCAAAAAACTCATTACTTATTCATTTTAAATGCTGAATTATTGTTATTGTTATTTTTTACATTAAAAAAAACATCTTAGTCACAGGAATATCATGCAAACCACATCATACTTCAGCAAAACTATAAAAAGAAATAGAAATAAGTACTTTTACTGTACCATACTGCATTAACAATTTCAAAATAGATTACCTGAGAATTGGTTTCACCATCATGATTTGCTGAACTACCAGCAATTGACACCTCAGATCCTTTGGTAAAAATATTTTAGAAATTATATTCAAAAACTCCCAAATTTATCTTGCATTATAACTATAATTTTGAAAAAAAAACATATACCAACCAGGATGCTGATCAAGATCATTAGGGCATAATCGGGCATCAGTTCTTTCACCTAGGGGCTTCCAGTGCACTCTTCCCTCACTATCTTCTACTGGTTGATGCCAACTGTCAGCTGGGGATATACGTAGATTGTAACCACGAAGCTGCTTTTCATGAAATGGAGCCAACAGCGCCCTAATAATAAACAAAGTCAAGATAGTTAATAGTGAAACAAAAAATACAATGTGCATGTTGTGCCTAAAATAAAAAGCCTTACTTGTGGGCATCTGCAGGATTGCTGAACGTAACAAATGCATATGTCGGAGTTGGTGATCTATTTGGGCCTCTATCCCCCATCCTCAACCAACAACTTTTGATAAAACCATACGGAGCAAAGATGCCAAATAGCTCTGAGCGGGTAGTCTACAATCATAATCAAAATTATAGCTTTCTCTATAAATATAAAAAGTCACTTAAAAATACTTTAGTTACCTTTGCAGGAAGATTTGATACATATAGTTTTCTGATGGGTATTCCATCTTCTGTGTGTGTAGGTACACTTCTAACATTATCGTATCTTGATGCAATGTCACCTAAAAGACAACTCGACTATAATAAAAGGAAATCAAAAACATGAACAGCAAATAAAGAGAACAGATGAAAATACTAACAAACTCCTCCGCTTAAAACTTGAAATAGATGAGAATGGTTGAAAACCTCTATCTCGAAATCATTTTCAAAATACATGGCTATAAAATGACAATCAAAAGCAAGTACATCTAATAGTACAATGTAAACTTTTCCTAAATTTTATATATAATTTTGAGAGACCGCTGATACAAATAATTTTGAGAAAATTAACTTAAATTCACAAATTGCAACAAAAATACAAAATAGTAGGTACTTATATGAACGAGATACCGCCACAGAATAATGTGAATATTACGAAAAACTAAAAAGACAAATGACTACAACCCAATATATATACTATAGTAATCATGACGAAAAATATGTTGACAACCGTCTTGACTCTTGGATTTGGGCTTAGACTCAGGAGTCAGGGGGTTAAGAAAAAAATGGCCGAGACAGAAACCTAAGACGTGGCTTCGGCCTTTAAAACTCCAATTATTACCAGGAACAAGACCTAGCTGTATGGACTAAAGTCCTTAGCCTTTCCCATTAGGGATAAATTAATATGATCATCATAAGACTCAGGGTAAGATTCAGAAACAAAACAAAACTTAGCGCGAAGTCTGACTCCCGTACGTCAAAAATGTGTTAGCTAAAGTTAGACAAACATAAATAACGTGGCGCATAACATCAAGTTATTTTTATTTAAATATTTGACAAGAGTGGCATCTTTAATATTTATCTCTTATAGAATATTAATAATATTTATTATACTCGGGTCATCTGTCAAAAAGGTATTTTGGGTATCTGTGTGCACGGGTGCGGGGTGACGACTGACGGGCCGACGGGCGACGGCAGTCAGGACACCGGATTCAAAAATCAATCGGTTTATTTTGAAAACATTTGTAAGATGTTATTTAGCGTTTAATATAAGAAATGAACGACATAAAAAGAAGAGGTAAATTGGTAAAAAAATCAGATACAGTAAACGAATTAAATTTTAAAGACAACAAGAATGGCAAGCATAAACCGTAAGTAAAACGAACTTCATAACACTTTTGTCTTTACAAGTGTCAACTTAATATTCTAAATGAATAATGTTTGATCGTGAATAAATGTTTTCATTGTTTTTTTCCTGTAGATCAATTCATAAAGGACTTCCCTTGCGAGTGTTGTCACGTGGTGTAGTTATAGCATCTTTATTGATTGTTGTGTATTTTACATCAAAAGATGAATTACGAACATTTGCCAGACAAAATGAAGTTTTATCAGGAAAAGTCCAACCTTTACAATGCTCTCCTCAGTATTTGAAAGAAATTAATTCTTATGATGGCTGTGTTCCGAAGTCATGTAAAAGATTTGTTTTTGATACAGTTGTATCATTGACAGAAGTTGAAGGTTTACTCGCAATTGCTAAGAAAGGATTAAAACATGGAAGAAGTTTAGGTGGAGCTTCAGTTATTGATTTACATAGTGGAGCTATGTCGAAAGGTCAAGCATTCATAAATATATATGAGTCCCATAGCATGAAAAATTTATTTACCGAGGATGATTTCAATTTATATAGAGTAAGTTAAAATTATAATATAGTTGAAAATTAACAGCTAGCAATTATTGTATGTTTATATTACATTTACAATTTATGTAAGCATTTGTTATTTTTATTAATGAAATTCTTGAAGTAGAACTTTGTACTGTATATTGCAATTATTTTTGTTTTGTCCATTGATTTTCAGAGTGTAAAAGAAAAAGTGAAGTATACCATTGCAAATCATTTTAATGTGAATGCTGATAAAATTTATTTAACACACCCAACTTTTATATCTGAAATGACTTCTCGAAATGCTGTTACTAAACATGATGAATATTGGCATTCCCATGTTGATAAAGTAAGTTTATAACGGTTATTACATTTCTATAACATATCAATCTCTTTCTAGTAAAAATTGTAACCCTGAGAGAGTTATATAAGAGTTACTTTAGTATTGTTAACTTATGAATCTATAGTCATAATGAATTATATTATTTCCAGGAAACATACCCAAGCTTTCACTATACTAGTCTAGTATATTTAAGTGATTATAATATTAACTTTGAAGGAGGAAGATTTGTGTTTATTGATGAAAAATACAACACTACTATTGAACCAAAAAAAGGAAGACTTAGCATCTTTACAAGTGGACATGAAAATTTACATTTTGTAGAAAAAGTTAAGTCAGGAGTTCGATATGCCATGACCATTGCTTTTACTTGTGACAAAAAACAAGCCATTCAAGATCCTAGTATTGACAAATATAACATTCCATAAATCATGTATTTTAGTTTTTAGCCTTAAGTTTAATAAAAATTATAATAAATTACAAACACTTTTTAATATAATTTATTACATTGCTGATTAGCTAATTAAAATAGTAATAAATTTAGTTTATTACATTTCAAGCATGAAAATCTTCAATGTTTTTGTCATTACTACATAAAGATTAATATATAAGTAGATTTATTATATATCATTGCAATATATTGTGATCTGACATTAAAAAACAAAACCCTTGCAGTTTTTTTTACAGTAAAGGACTACATTTGTTGGTTTAAATCAGTAAACGCATTTTAGTACATATTTTTTTGTATGTAGAGCTATTGACGCAGACATTGCGAGGCCCTAAGTTCTAAGTGAGTCTACTAATGTAGAAATTAAGTTGGTCTAATTAATCTGTGGCTAATTCATACTTCACAGTACATAATATGTAGAGTCCTTTTCATGAAAGAAGTCCCGCGGAGATTTTTGGAACTAAATTTGACAGGTCGGCCATGTTGTCGTTCGTCGATGTTATCACTTAATACTTATCAATTTCATTTGTTGCCGTAGATTTGTGTGAGTTTTAAACAAGCTTAGTGCATTTTAAAGATTGTTTACAATGCCAAAAGTTGTAAAAAGTTTGGCTCGAGAAATGATATTGAAGGTGAAAGAGTTTTGTGAAGCGGAACAAAAGAATCAAGGTGTTTAATACCACTAAACAATGTTCGGAAGAGAGTCGCCGCCATAACAGGTACTTTTTTAAAGTTGCCACATAATAATTTTTTGCTGTATTGATGCGAATTTTATGATATAAATTAATTTTTGCGACAAAATTGAACAAATACATAACGTGATGAAACTAGGTAACTGATATTAAAACATATATTACATAGTAAATAAGCATTATAAACTTATAGTTACTATTATTTTTAATTGTTCATTATTTAATTGCAGGTGTGTCAGAGGGAACTGTAACAAGAATTACAAAAATAATGTATAACAGCGGCGAGTCCTTCCAAAAAAAATTGTCACCCCGGGGAAGAGTCGCCCGCATCCGAAATAGTATCAATATAAAAAAAGAATAATTATATCTACGGCTAGTGAAACTTAAACAGAATCTGATTCTGTTTCCATCCACTCTTCAGACAGTGATGTCCCTTTGGCCGCTGATCACAACTATTCAATAAAACTCTGAATAATTTTTTTTATTTCTATTCTTTACCCTATTTTCTCATCTTTAGTTAATTTTACAATTTCTTGTAATATGTAAAAAATGTTTTAATTTCAGTTACTGAAATAAGACAAAACCTTTGAAGAATATAAGGTTACATTTGATACATTGACAAAAGTTAGTGTCTAAACAGATTGACAATGTCATCATTTTATAATAGTATCATGTAAGAAGTTTACATCAAAGAGGTTTACATCATTCTCCCGCACTATTTTAAAATGTAATCTTTTAATAATTCTGGTCTTTTACGGACGCGGCCAGATCTACGAAGTGTTGGCTCCGGCGGTGATGATGATGGTATCTCGATGTCAGATCTACGAAGTGTTGGCTCCGGCGTTGGTGATGATGGTAGATCAGTCTCTAGCTCTCTGCTATTATCAAGTACCACAGGTTCCATCTCATTAGATAAAGGAATTTCCAAGTTTTGGTCTTCTGTTTCCGTACGTGGTTCTGTGGCGTTATGATAGTCATTATTTATTCGCAGATCTACCCCTTCTGAACCCAATGGTGCTAAATGACGATTTGACACCGTTGTTTCTCGGCCATCTGGGAACCGAATGTATGAATAGTCAGGATTGCTGTGTATCAATTCAACCTCTTCTACTAATGGCTGATATTTATTTGTACGATTAAATTTCTTCATCAAGACTTGTCCAGAATTTGTAAGCCACGATGGAACAGAAGTGCCGTTAGTAGATCGTCTTGGGTGTCTAAACATTCTTTCATGTGGAGTGCAATTTATGGCTGTACAAAGTAAAGATCGAATCGAATGTAAGGCTTGTGGTAATACTTGCTCCCAATTTTCTACCGAAAGATTCTTCGTCTTCAGCGCCAAAAGAATCGTTCTCCAAAGAGTAGAATTCAATTTTTCTATTTGCCCGTTACCTTGAGGGTTATAAGCTGTAGTTCTACTTGTGGCAATACCTCTAACATGTAAAAAATCCTGTACTTCGGCAGAGAGAAATGCTGTTCCGCGATCTGAATGAACGTAAGAAGGCATGCCGAATATCATAAATAAGTTGTTGAGGTGTTTAATTACTGTTTTCGAGCTTACATCTGAGCATGGGAAAGCAAACGGGAAACGCGAAAATTCGTCAATAACGGTAAGTATGAATTTATTATTATTGTTTGTTGGAACTGGTCCTTTAAAATCTAAGCTAAGGCGTTCAAAAGCAGCCGTCGCTTTAACAAGTTTCCTCTGGTCATCAAAAGTATTTCGGAAGAATCTAGGTTTTACTTCAGAGCAGGTTTGACAAGATTTTGTCATTGTTCTGACTTCTTCAATGGAATAGGGAAGGTTTTTAGAGCGAACCCAGTGAAACATTCTCGTTACCCCAGGATGACAAAGAGCCTCATGCAGCGAGAAAAGTTTTGCAGTACGTGTTTCTACAGTGGCACAAACTCGGGATAGTGCATCAGCAGCATGGTTCTCTTTCCCCGGTCTGTATATAATATCAAATTTGAAAACAGCAAGTTCCAGTCGCCATCTTTGAATCTTTTCATTCTTTATCTTACTTGAATGTTTCATATTAAACATAAAAGAAACCGAGCGTTGGTCAGTTACCAACTTAAAGTGTCTACCGATAAGGAAATGTCTCCATTTCTTCAATGATTCAATAATGGCGTACGCTTCTTTTTCAATGGTGGAATGGTTTTGTTCGCTTGAATTCAAAGTTCTTGAGAAAAACGCCACTGGTCTAGAATTTTGCGTAAGTACTGCTGCAATGGAATGATCGGAAGCGTCAGTTTCGACTGTAAAAGGTATATTTTCATCAATTGCATGTCTAGAAGACTTTGCGATATCATTTTTCAGGCCTTGGAAACATTTAATTTGCTCGCTTGTGAGCGGAAAAGTAGTCGTATTAGCAAATGAGTGGATCCGTTCAGAAAAGTTTGGAATCCACTTAGAATAATGTGCGAACATGCCGAGTGTCCTTCTTAAGGTCGGTAAATCGCTTGGTGCAGGTAAATTAATCAGTGGCTTGAATCGCTCATTGTCAGGTTTAATTATGTGGTTTTGAATATTATAGCCTAGAATATTAATTGACTCTTGAGAAAATTTGCATTTTAGCATACTCAGTGTTAAACCGTATTTCTTTGCGGCATTCATAAAACTTTCTAAGTTATGATCGTGTTCTTGAAGAGTACGGCCACAAATAGTTATATCATCAAGATACGCATATGTGTTTTGAAGCTTTTCTTTCCTTATAATCCAATCGATTGTTCGTTGGAAACTCGAAACACCATTTGTTACTCCAAAAGGGATACGCCTGAACTGGTACAAATTTCCGAGCGCTTCTAAAGCGGTAAATTTTCTTTCTTCAGGTAGTATAGGTACTTGATGGTACGCGCTTTTCAAGTCTATTAGGCTGAAAAATAAATTCTTTGCCACTTTCGAAACTAAGTCCTCAATGTTTGGTAAAGGGTACGCGTCGAGTTCTGTGTAACGATTAATTGTCTGGGAGTAATCAATCACAAGACGTTTTCTATGAGTTTCGGTTTTTGTTATTAGTACTTGGGCCCTCCACGGTGATTTACTTTCTTCAATCACGCCTTCTTCTGTAAGGTTTCTGATTTAAATATATACACATATATAAGCGAAGCCACGAACTACGAAGAAGCGATCACAATACTGCAAAAACTGTATGTAAAACCAAAAAATCTGATTTTTGCTAGACACATGTTAGCAACAAGGAAACAACGATCAGAAGAAAGTATCGACATTTATTTACAAGCTTTGAAACTACTTTCTAAAGATTGTGACTTTGCGGCTGTTGATGCAGAATCAAACAAAAACGATAGCGTGCGTGATGCTTTCATATCCGGTATATCATCGCATAAAATCAGACAAAGGCTTTTAGAAAACTTAAATCTAACACTTGACCAAGCTTACAACCAAGCACTCTCTCTAGAAACTGCAGAGATCAACTCTCAAAGCTTTCATACTGTGTCTTTAAATGCCGTTGAAGAAGAACCTAAATTAGTCTGTCCCAAATCACAAACTGTGCACGACGAGACCTGCTCTTCTGTTAATAATCCTCGACGACGAAAATGTTTCTTTTGTGGGGGACAAATACATCCTCGTAAGAACTGCCCTGCATTTGAAAAGTCTTGTCAGCTCTGCAACAAGAAGGGGCACTTTGCCACTGTTTGCAGAAGCTCTTCTAAACCTACAAATTGTATGGTAGTAGGTACTGAAAATCTTTCTTGTATCACAGCAGCGTCACCTTATTCATTACACAAAGCTACTGTACCCGCGTTTATTCGAGGAATAAGAGCAGAGGCACTTCTCGACACCGGCAGCTCCATCAGTTTTATAAATGACAGTTTTGCAAGACTATGCGGGTTAAAAAGAAAATCCTGCAATCAGATTATTTCTATGGCCTCTCTTAATCATACTTCACAAGTAGAAGGTCAAACTTTGCAAAGTCTGAAAATTGGAAATCATAAATATGATAATGTGAATCTTCTTATCGTGAAATATCTTTGTGCTGACATAATTATCGGCCATGACGTCCTCGAAGAACATTCATCGCTAGAGTTCTCTTTCGGTGGGCCAAAACATCCACTTCAAGTATGTAACGAAGCCGAAGCATCAGTACCAGCTGTACCGCTTTTTGCAAATGTATCTCCCAACTGCAAACCTATTGCTATTAAGTCTCGAAGGCACAGCAAAGAGGATAGTGAATTTATTAAAGAGGTTTACATCATTCTCCCGCACTATTTTAAAATGTAATCTTTTAATAATTCTGGTCTTTTACGGACGCGGCCAGATCTACGAAGTGTTGGCTCCGGCGGTGATGATGATGGTAACTCGGTGCCAGATCTACGAAGTGTTGGCTCCGGCGGTGATGATGATGGTATCTCGATGTCAGATCTACGAAGTGTTGGCTCCGGCGTTGGTGATGATGGTAGATCAGTCTCTAGCTCTCTGCTATTATCAAGTACCACAGGTTCCATCTCATTAGATAAAGGAATTTCCAAGTTTTGGTCTTCTGTTTCCGTACGTGGTTCTGTGGCGTTATGATAGTCATTATTTATAAAAAAAAAAAAAAATCCTGTACTTCGGAAGAGAGAAATGCTGTTCCGCGATCTGAATGAACGTAATAGAGCAAGATCCCAGGGCCGCCAGACGTCACGTATTTTCTGACGGATGAAATGTGGACGATTGGGTAGTGTTAGTATGTACTATGATCGTATGCCTACCTGCTAGCTTGGTCAAACGGCCAATTTCCAGGTATCAGGTAATCAAGGTACACAAAAACATTACTTACTTCACGTAAATTCTCATGGCTGATTTTTTTATATATGTTTTCGAGTGTATAGTTAAAAATAAATTGTCAATACTCCCAGACACTTTCCGTCGGCCATATTGCTTAACAGACGTTTTAAGGGTCTCAAAATAATTAGTCAACTTCACGTAAATTCTGACGCTCCATTTTTATATATGTTCATCCGACAACTATTTTAAAAGCTTTGACAAGAAGACAGACCGATCCAAGGGGCCAATCATCCCCTAAACTAAATTTTAATATCTCTATGAGTGAGAGAGCATTATCTACACGCATGAGACTGAGTGAGACCGACTGCGCTGTTAAAGCCATGAAAATTACTTGAACAGATATTTTATAATTTTTAGAACTTTTGTTGACAAGTAAATTATAGCAACAAAAATAAGAAAAAAATTGACACATAATAAATAATACTAAAGTTAGCCGACATTTTTTTTTTCTTCAATTTATTAATTAGAACTAAAAAATATTTTTTAAAAATACCACTTATATTTAAATAGCAGCAATTTTTTTAATTTGGAAACAAAGTGGAAAAATATTAATTCTTCAATATTTCTTAACAGTGGCTTTTAATCTTCATTATCATCATCATCAAATATCAATCTTGAAATTGAATATCTAAATCGTGATCGTCATCATCAGCATTATCCTTATTTTCTTCCTCTGTAAAAAACAAGTTAAACAATGAAGGTCTGAAAAAACTAAAAAGATACAAATAATATGAGAAACGAAAATAATTTACCTGATTGTTCTTCCAGCGACTCACTGACAAAACCCGGTAATTGATCTCCATCGAACCGATGAAAATCATATTTACCATCTTGTAGTGTCCAGCCATTGTTTTCGGGGTTGAAAATATTTATCATCTTCATACTTGCATTGTTCCAAAGCTAGCCCGTCGAAACTGTTGCCAAAGCTCACTTTTACAAGGTGGTAAGTTACTGGCATCGAAGTTTCTTAAATTCTTTCGATTGAATTCTTCATTTATATCAGATACCATGTATGTAAATGATAAACAACTGTAGTCTGGCAGCATCTACATCAATTATTCCAGGAACGTTGTAAACATCACAGATAAATTTTTGTATTATGTTGAATACACGTTCTTCTTCATCTACATCACCAACAAAATCCAACGTACCAAAACGGTGAAATGCTTTGTTGGTACTCTTAATTTTTCTTCAAAATATTAAACGGCTTTTGCTTGCCCTTTTGAATAATAATAATTTTTCAAGTAATTTTCATGGCTTTAACAGCGCAGTCGGTCTCACTCAGTCTCATGCGCGTAGATAATGCTCTCTCACTCATAGAGATATTAAAATTTAGTTTAGGGGATGATTGGCCCCTTGGATCGGTCTGTCTTCTTGTCAAAGCTTTTAAAATAGTTGTCGGATGAACATATATAAAAATGGAGCGTCAGAATTTACGTGAAGTTGACTAATTATTTTGAGACCCTTAAAGCGTCTGTTAAGCAATATGGCCGACGGAAAGTGTCTGGGAGTATTGACAATTTATTTTTAACTATACACTCGAAAACATATATAAAAATCAGCCATGAGAATTTACGTGAAGTAAGTAATGTTTTTGTGTACCTTGATTACCTGATACCTGGAAATTGGCCGTTTGACCAAGCTAGCAGGTAGGCATACGATCATAGTACATACTAACACTACCCAATCGTCCACATTTCATCCGTCAGAAAATACGTGACGTCTGGCGGCCCTGGGATCTTGGACCATAAGAAGGCATGCCGAATATCATAAATAAGTTGTCAATCTGTTTAGACACTAACTTTTGTCAATGTATCAAATGTAACCTTATATTCTTCAAAGGTTTTGTCTTATTTCAATTTAATAAGCTAAATAAAAAGAAACATGGATAAATATCTTCGCCCTGAAAGATTTCATATCGACCCGTCAAATAGCTCTTGTACGAAAGCTTGGGTACACTGGCACAAGACTTTCGAAAGCTTCATTTCCGTGCAGAAACCGACCGCTCCAGAAACAGATGCACAGTCGGTTCCTCCGTCAGAAAAATGGGACAGCATAAAGTTTCAGCTTTTGATAAATCATATATCACCAAAATATTTTACTGTTAATTTAGCTTATTAAATTGAAATAAGACAAAACCTTTGAAGAATATAAGGTTACATTTGATACATTGACAAAAGTTAGTGTCTAAACAGATTGACAATGTCATCATTTTATAATAGTATCATGTAAGAAGTTTACATCAAAGAGGTTTACATCATTTACCTAGTTTCATCACGTTATGTATTTGTTCAATTTTGTCGCAAAAACGAATTTATATCATAAAAGTCCCATCAATACAGCAAAAAATTATTAAATGGCAACTCTAAAAAGTACCTGTTATGGCGGCAACTCTCTTCTGAACATTGTTTAGTGGTATTAAAACACCTTGATTCTTATGTTCCGCTTCACAGAACTCTTTCACCTTTAATATCATTTCTCGAGCTGAACTTTTTACAACTTTTGGCATTGTAATCAATCTTTAAAATGCACTAAGCTAGTTAAAAATTAACAAAAATCTACCACAACAAACGAACTTGATAACATCGACGAATGACAACTTTGCCGACCTGTCAAATTTAGTTCCAAAAATCACCGCGGGACTTCTTTCATGAAAAGCACTATACTTTATAGTTTATACTTTCGAAGTGGGTAGTCGGCTGTTGCGAGCTTGTGTTTATATATTAATTAGTTCATTATCTGTGGTTGTGACTGTATTTCTAAAATGTGACCTTGATATTTAATTCAATGCAGACTGCAGACTGTGCAGCTCAGTCAAAACAAAACACGACGTAGGGAACAAAGTGAAATTTTCTTGAAGTATTAGGTATCGTATCGACATATTGATACAATTATAAAAAAATGTATTTAATTTTTTCGGATATTAAGATTGTGATGTAGTCAAAAATAACTATTTTGCTCGCACCTCCAAATTACTTGTGTTACAATAAACAGTACGTAATAAATTATAATATTGATTTGCGTCATATCTTAGGATAGCATTTTAATTGAGATATATTACACTTTATTCATCCATTTTCAGAATATAAAAATGGACGGACACTCTTTAGAACATAGTGATTCGGATTCTGGCGAAAGTTGGACTTTACTAGAATCAAACCCAGCATTCGCTGACGAAGCACCAGAATTGGCGGAAACACCTATCGAAAGGTAAAATCATCTTTGATATTATTGCATATTTTGTTATTAAATTCAACAGTCATTAAAATTGTATTTTGGTCCAAAAATAAATTATTACTAATACAATGCATAAGTAAGTTGGAAACCTGCCAAGATGACTTATGAAAGGATTCACTTTGAATTTAATTAAATATATTTTATTGTAAAATATCTGTCATGTATACAAATGTTTTCTTTGTTAATGACCTAACATGATCTTTCTACACTTATATTATGAAATAGTTTTTTTTTTAAATAAAACTATATTTAATTAATTTTTTTCCAGTCCAGTATCAGATAGCCATGAAAAAGATGATGATACAGATGGTATATCAATCATCAGTGACAGTGACCATGAATCCCATGCTCCATATCAAATACATTTTGAAAAATTTTCTAAAGAGATCCGTCCCACAGAAGCAGTGATTCCCCAATATACTTCTGTTAATCCACAACTGCTCAACTTTAATACTGATGAATCTTTAGGGGCTGATAATGAATTTTTGGGTGATAATAATAAACACCGAATATATGTTCATAAAAGAAATAAGAGACTCAGTACAGTTCTTAACATAATTGTGTTGGGAAGTGTAATAACAGCAGCAGGTGTTGCTATTGGACACATGTGGGGAGCTAAAAATGATTGCTCAATGCATGTTCCACCTTCAGTTAACAAGATATTGTCAAATTTGTATAAACTGCAAGAAGAGAATGCATATTTGCGGAACAAGTTAAAAGAATTAAGTCAGTATCACCAAATACAGCAAAAGTTACCTATTAAAATCAATAAATGCAGGAAGGTATTTGAAGAGTCATTAAACAATAATAATGTGAACAGATTTACTAAATGTGTTGATGATAACAAATTAGAAAGTCATTTAGTTGAACCTTCATTTGAAAGAAATTTTGTAGCTGACATTAATAAGCTTGAAAATATTTATAAAGATAATAAGAGTTGGCTTGATGAAGAAGTCACAAAAAGATTAAAGGTTGAAAAAAATATGTGGAATAATAATATAAACAAATTAACTAAGTCAAATACAAAGTGCAAACAAAACAAACCTTTTCTTGAAAAGAATGAAGATGAATCTTCTAAATCAAATAAAAACTCTTTAATAGAGAATGATTCTTTTGAAATGCCGCTAATAAGAGTTAGCTATGCAGATTCTCTGAAAACTGAGGATTCAGATAAGAAGCTGAATAAAAGAGATGCTGCCTTTGAAAATAATACAAGTAAATTGCATAATAAGAAAAAGATGAAAGATAAAGGTGACAATTTGGAACAAAGTATAAGTGATATAGAACTAAAAAAGGATGACAGATATGTTGGAAATAAAAGTAGACAGGAAAAGAAGAAACTTAATCGCCAAAAAGCATTTAAAAAACAAAAAAGGCGTAATAAATATGAACAATGGGAAATGAAAGGTGGTTTCATTAGGGATTATGACGACATAATATCTATTTCATCACTAGAGGATTATAGTCCCATAACCTCTGAACAAAAATCCACCATAACTGATGGTACAACCATTGATAATTCAGATAGGTTTATAGAAACTGAAAACAATAAATCTCAGCCCAATAAACAAAATAAAAAAAGAAAAATTGTAGAGGACAGTCCAAAACATGAAAATTGGTATGATAAAAGAGTTGAGCTACGCAAGGTAGCCAGACAGAAACTCGAGCAAGAAATGTTTGGTGAAAAGGGCCCAAACACAGCTCGGTGGTACTTTAAGAGAATGCAGAAAAGAGAACAATGCCGTACTAAAGATAATAGTACAAACAGAAAAATAAATGACAAGCGGGATATGAATTACAAAATGAAACATTAAGATAGACATAATCACAATATATTATTTTGACCATAAGTTATAATAGAGGCTGTAATATGTAGAACAATTTTGACAAATGAAATTTTGTGTATTTAATAATTTGACATTTGTACTAATCTTATATTTCAACATTAAATTACAATTGCACTAATGGCAGAGATTCTAGAATAGCTAAGTAACTGTTTTAGTTGGCCTTTGTGTGTTTGACCAACAACTGTGAATAATGCACTTTACTCACCCCTATTTATATGCAAAAATATCTTATTTTTTAACTATTAAAAACACTTACCACAATTCAGATGAAAAATCAGATCTTAGGTGGTAGTTAAATAAAACAAGAATTATTATTAAGTCATTTATTACATGCTCTTAAGGATTTAATCCAGTGATATTAAGTATTTTAAATTTATAAGTACCTAATAAATATAATGACTAAACAATGGACTTTTATTGACCTTGAGTACATGACCTCAACTGGAATTATTTGAGTTTACTTTATTTGAAATCTATTTAGAAAAATTTAGTAGAAATACTAGTAGTAATGACTCATTTTTACTTAGTTTTAACAGCCATTTGAGAGATTAGATATTGTGGTGAACCACATGTTGTAAGGAAATAATTCATTAATCGTCTCCAATTGCTCCACTAAACACGAGATTGATAGCAGCATTTACATCACCTATAAACAAAAAATAAGTTAAAATGGGAATCTCTTGACTGACTACTATTATGTCTTATAGTTTGTAACTAAATAATAGTGACAAATCATACTGATTTTTACAAGAAAATAGATCTGAAAAGAAACATTTTCCTCTGGTTTGGTTTACTTAGGGTTCCTTTATTATTGAATCACTAAACAAATTAATATGACATGGTATTAGATTAAACAAGTGGTAATTACACAAATCAATCCTAATTATATCAATAAACATTAGTTAATGATACCTTGCAATGCAATAATTAAACATCAACAATTATGTTGACGATTTTTTTTATTTTCGTAAGATTCTATCAATATATAGAAACATAGAAGATCTTGGCTATTTTTACAACGTTCCTTAAATCTTACTTCAATAGCAGCGATTGTCGAAATGTATGTATATAATTTCTGAATTTATATTGTTTTTAGGGTTACGCGATTTAATGTAACTTTTACAAAAAAGATTCAAGGTTTATATATAGATTGATGAATAGTTCCCCAAAAATGTTGGCTTCATATATTTCATAAAGATAAATTTTCATTCCTCCCAGCAAGTTCTTAATTAGCTATAAGTGACGATAAAATAAGTTATTTCAAACCATAACTCACCAGAACATATGAGTAAAGCGCGAACATTTAATGCGTCATCCAGTAATCCCATCTCGTGCATATGATTTAGTTGTGTGGAGAAATCTTCGTCCCGGGCCACTGGACTTTGCGATGATGATGCTGAATTTAAGATCAAAATATTATAACTATTCCGGATTTATGATGAAATAACTGGATTTCTATTTACTAAGAACAAGTTAAGCTAAAGCAAGGTGTTTTCAAATAAACTTTCCATTAATAATAATAATTAGTGGTAAGTACTTTATGCAAATGGCTTATTACCAGCAGGACAAGTTCCGTTCCGAAACAATAAGTATTTGAGGCTGTCCACGTGGTGAAACTATACACATACCTTCAGTACTCTGTTCCATGGGGGTGGGTGATGAACCTGTCCTTGTATAATGTGTAATAGCCTGAGTAAGTGCGTCACAAAACATTTCCGATGTTATAACTGGTGGGGTACTAGTCGCAGCTGGGGCATCACTGCTTGTTCCTGAAAATTGTTTTTAATCAAAGATTTTTAACGAAGGTGAAGGGACGATCTTATTAAACCTAAAGATACACATTAGAAACATTTGTAAAATTTAAATCCTATTTTGTAGAATAATATTTCCTTTTATAAAGTTATATTTTATTAACTAAATTGTAATACATATTGGAATAAACAAACTTCTTGAACAGGGTTTGCTGGAAACCTGAAACATGTTTTTTTTTTAAATACATAGACTATGTTAAATACCTAATCTATATGTCACCGTAAAATTGTAAACTGTGAACCTCAACGCACTGCTTACAATTTAACGTATTATTATTCGGTAGATTGTAATCTATCGAAGTGAAACCGTCAAATTGTGAAACGGATCGCACCTCGCGCGCTGATTGGGTGAACGGAATTTTCAAAAAACTACACTCATGATTTAATACCCCCTATTATATGACAGTTGCATAAACTACTATTTCCTTTTCAATGTATTCTACCTTAACCCTAATACATTTATCAGATCTGTCAAATAACTTTTTAATACCTAATTATATGCAGTTACATACACTACTTTATTTAATCTCATGGCTATAGGTTTCCAAGTCATAAGTCTTGATAACATTTGTCGTACGCCATTCTTGATTTTCCTGGCAAAAGACTATTTCGTCGAGTTAAATTTTCATCGGTATCGTCGGTGTTACTTGACACTTTTGCTACTAAAGTTCCGACACTTCGGATGTACGAAATAGTGCCAATGGAAAAAGTCTGTTATTGGTCTATTGGCTCGGAACCAGCGCGTTGCGTGCGCAGCGCGCTCACCACAGATTATGTGTACTTAAATTAAATTGAAACCTCCTTGGTCGGGGACACATTATACTTTAATAATTAAAAAAATATTTTATAGCATTGTTTTGTTAGAAGAATAATGCTTTAATTTAATTTTCTTAAAGAAGTATGTACTTATATAAAATATGCCAATAAAAGTCTGTATTTCATTTCATAATTAGAATATTACCAAATGAGATTATATAAAATAGTTTAATGTTTCAAAACCCTAGCAACTTTTTTGAATGTTTAAATATATTTTAATGGACAAGTATAGATAAGTCAGTTTTTGCAGTTAACTGTATGAAAGTATGTTATCATTTTATGGAAACGGCTAGTGGCACACGACAAGTATTACATATTACTCGTATTTTCTACAATCTTCATCGGAAAGCGACATATTGAAGTTTTTGTGTTTACCAAGTTTTTGCTATACAAATAAGTTTATCTCTAAATATATATATTTTTTAATCTTGTATAATGCGAGACACCTTACTATTTCTTTTTGTAAATAAATTTAACTTATGGTATACCAGAGGCAGTCGCTTGTGGTTCTGATTGTCCAGCAGCTTGTAGCAACCGCAACAGGTTTTCTTGACGTCCACCGCCTATACGGACTGCTTCGGTGGCTGCCTGTACACCAATTATTAAAATCATTTTTATTTACTGGCTCTGCCCTGCGTTTATTCTATCGCAGTGTGATGCCATAAAACTTCCCCAATTAACAAAATTCAAAGATACCATAAAATTATTAGCTAAGATTTTGCCTCCTAAGGAAAACTGGTTGTCCTTAATAGTAACAGCCCAAGCGCGTCATAATTCATATAACGTTGCACCATGTTATGTACCCCTACTATATATGAACACTTAGTATAGTAGAGGGCAGCTCGACATATAATTTAAAAAAATCGCTTCATCCTTTATTTATGGTTTTAGCTACATCGCCCCATTAAAACCGTCAGATTATATGTTTCGTAACCCTGATAGGATTTCCTTCAAAATAAATAATAAATTAAAATCGGTGACGTTTTTTGTACAACTTTGTGACTCGCCCATTACTCAAATGTCATGTTCAAATTGTCAGATTATTGAAATACACATTTCTGTATGTATATAAGTTAGTCTTGTCTTAGTCTAACGCGCTCGAGGAGCTGAAGGTCACACATTTTTACATTTCGATCACGTCCAGATCATCAGTCATTTTTAAATAGGGCACTTTATGAATTTTCTTTAAATTCACTAAACATTTCTGAATTTCTGACACGGTCAAATAACTTTTTTTTTCCTCCTTTTAGGCCACCCTACAAATGAATCGCTATTGGTTTACAGAAAGATAAAGCCCGTATAACTGTAAATGTCTGACCCGCTTGAGTATTTTCATGTGATTTATTTACATTTTACAAAAATAATATGATAAATAAAATTGAAAACTTAACATGAACTTTTTTCGTTTTGGAATCTTTCCAATAGCTCCATCACCATGTGACGCTTTAGTTACTGCAAATTTAGTATTCCGGGTTCCCATACTATTAAAATAACAATGACAATATACTGTATCACAAAATTTTTTTACTGAAGTCCTAGAAAAATTATTTTAAAGTCTCTGCGGAAAGGGAACACAGAACATTATAATGACGAACCTGTTCTGTACTTACTATAGCTCGACAATAACCATCTTGATATTTAACATTTAAAAAAATTATATGTAATATTTGTGAATAAATAAAACGACGCACGTTGTACGAAAGCAAATTAGAATTATATCACTTCGCTTAACCGCCAGGCCGGTTCTCTTTCCAAACAGACTGTTCTATGAAACTAGGATTAAATAAATGCTTATTCAAATCTGCGATATCAAAAAGACAAACGCACTTATTGCTACTGGAGCTAATGGATTTTTTTTTACTATCTTTGATGTCTGATATTTTAAATTATTGTTATTAATAATCGGCAAAAACCTGTAAAGCTGCAGTAAACTGCTCCTGTGTGATTGCACTTCTACCTTCAGTCTCTTCACCTTCTTCTTCCTCAGCATCTTCATCTTCCGAAAGTGCTTCCAAAGAGTAGGCAAAACCAGATGTAGGTGCTGTATATAAGAATATTGATTAACAAATTGAAAAGTAGACGTTGTCTTTGTACATTTATATAATTTTAGAAAAGTTAAAATAATTAAAAGAAAAATTTTATATGTTTTAATCCAATTGTTAAATAATACTCACTTGCTTCAGTACCAGGTGCATGACATCTTGAACAGACTAGTCTTAATAGATTTCTCAATGCATTTGGGAGATCAGGATGGGCATCTGTTCCCCTTCTCATTGTTTGAACATTGGCACCTAGAGCAGCGAGTAACTCCACTTCATGTAAAATTGATATAGTTGTACAGTCTTCGGCTAATGATGGAGTTTGCTCTATTATGTCAGATATGACAGACTCATCATTTAATAACTGAAATTATATGATAACTTTATAATAAATTAAATGGATATCAAAATGTTTTTAAATTATAAATAGAAATATAAATATAACTAATTTAACTAACACCAAAATTTTTAAGAATTGCTAGTCAATAATAATATGGTAACAATTTGTCTTAAATAATTGTATTGCTCTTAAAAAACTGTAGTAAATTAACTACTCCCTAGTTATTTACCATTCAATTAGTCAAGTAGATATATCTTTAGTTATATTTCTTCAAAACTGGATAACACATTTGGTGATGTTATTTATGCATTGAAATAACGTTTTTTTTTAAATAAAGTGGGTATCTGTTTAAAAAAACAATTTAATAGATAAATTATACCTGCATGGCTCGTGTCCAGCCAGGCGCATTGGGTGTACAGCCCAAAGTTCTCATTGATGAGTTCAAATGTTGTAATTCTGCATCACTAAAGGTTGGTGGCGGTGCTGGAGGATTCTGTTCCTTTTTCTTTACAACATGAACCATTTCACCATTTTTAACCCCATTTTCACGGAGAGTAGTACTGTCACGAAGTATTTTACCATGGTGTATCAGTTCTAACATATCGAGAAAATCTTATGGTTAAGGAGATGCAAATTTACAAATTATACTATGTTTTGCTAATGAACAATTTCATAAGTCAAGAAGCTAAAAGCTATAATTACCTAAAGACGATGGTGCTATATTAGTTTTTTTCTCAGCTTCTGACTTAAGAATGCTAACAGTGTTGTCAAGACTGAAGTTTTCCAGCTTAAACCGTTCAATAGGTCCTGGCTTGACTTTTATTCCTAAAAATACGAATGGTTGGGCCTCAATTTGATCCATTCTGTAAGAGATACAATAAGAGAAAGGAAAATGGTAATCTATAATAATATTCCAGATTTGCACACAAATTATTACCTTATAGGCTTTATGTTGGTTTCGTCGATGTATTTTCTATAGTATCTGCCTGTTACACAAAAATAAATCAATATTCACTTAAGTTGCGCGGACATCCAACAAAACCAATTTCCTATTTTCATATTTATTTATTTTGACAACAATGAATAAATTCAAATCTGCGACATCACTCCAACATGAACAGTAAATTCATTCATCAGTCAACTTGACTATTGACTTGTTTTATATTGGTGAGTGTAAGCTTATATAGAGTCTGGCTAATGAAAGAAGATAATAATTGAATTATTTGAAAACTTTCGGATGGCAGCACAGAATGTCATTGAATTTCTTAAGTTAGTTTGTTTATGATGTTATTATTGTTATGTTGGTCTAAAAACACCAATATATTGTAATATATATTTCCTAAGATGTTAATTGAAACAAAACGAAGCCAATTGCAATTTTGGCAAAAATTGTTATGAATTACTATTATTTATTATTATTATTCGCCACTTTTTTTCTAATTCGGCGGTTAACCGCATAGAAAAAGCAAAGTATAATGTTAATTTATAACATTATTAGTTTCATCAAACGTTTACCATTATACGCAGCGCTTAAATAGCTATATTTAAAGTATTTTTCCGTATATTTATTATTACGATATTTTTTTATTCCATATAAGATATATATTTATATTGTTTAATGAGGGAATTAGAGCCACTTGTTGTGTCCAATACGGGTGCTGCGAAGCAAAGAGATAGAAGCATAGTGTATGAATTTTTATTCATCTGTAAGAACACCGAAGAGGGACGGAGAGGATATCTATCCTCTCTGTCCATAGATTATGTACAGTCGGAATTCAGAAAACAGTAAAGTAAAAAATAACTTAAGAATTTTAATATAATCTCTTTGTTAAAATACCTCCGGCCTATCTACATAATACAATAAATAGTGATTTTACTTGATTCTAAAACATTATTATTAAAAAGAAAATAAAAAATATAAAACTTTAGTTACTAGTAACTACAAAAATATCACTGAAATTAAATAAACTCCGCGGTGAGTGTTTTATTGAGACGAAATATCCCTTACCTTTATAATACCCGATTTTATTAATGTTAAAATAAAATAGATGTGTAAAGAAAATGAATAAAGTAAATCAACTTGTATTACTGTAAAGTTACTACGCAAAAAAACATACTGATCTAGCGATTATTTTATTGTCTTCGTAAAATTTTATTCTCATTAAATAATTATAGATAATTTATTTAAAAGGGCTGCTTGTACGATAGTACAACTTATCTTTAATTATAAATTTTATTTCTTATAGTGTACACGAAAAATGGCTGCTGTGGTTGTACAATCTCGTTTTGCCGGACTGAAAATTGAAGATGACGAGATTTCTCCTAACGAAGCTCAAAAGACTAGAAATAATAAAACTAACATTGCTAAAAAACTTGAACCTGCAAAGAAGCCTAAAAGTACTAACAATAATAACAACAAACTACAGGTATTTAATTGTTTTTGGTGTACTAAAATTGTTTTTTCTCTTCCTGTGTGATTTATCATTGAAATAGCTGTACTGTTAAATTATTAGCAATAATTATTATAATAATGCTTATTGCTCTTGTATTATTAATATTTTATAGGCAGCACCTAAAAAACGAAAGCCAAAACCTTCTGGTGCAACTTCGGAGCAATGGGAAATGTGGAAGCAAAAGGATGAGGAACTTGTCCATGGAAACTATGAATCTGAACTCCAACAAGTCAGTTATTATTCAATGCTAAATCAGTTGAGCTGTTATAAATGTCAAACAAAACAAAAAAACTAAATCTTTAACATACAAGTATAATTTTTATTCTTTTTCAATTTGTAGGCTATACTACTATCTAAACTTGATTACGAAGAAAAGAAAATTGTATACAAGCAATTGAAAAAGAATGCAGATGTCCAGAAAAAAGCTGAACCCTCTCGGAGTGGAAATAAGAAAAATAAAAAGAAAACTGTTATGAGTTTAGAGCAGTTTAACGATATGGGTAATACAGAAGAGCATAAAAGTAAGTAAAGAAAGTATTGTGTTGTTTGTTTAATAAAGTCAAGATTCATAATGGTTTATTATTATTTTAGTTTCCAATGAAGAAAAAAGTGAAAAAGATTGTCAAGTACAAGATAAAGATACAAAGTTCTTTGAAAGGATTCAAGATGAAACAAAACATGAACTCTTAAAAGACAAAATTATTGAGAGAGTTAGAAATCAAACTGTACCTGATGAAATAATTAACCGGGTTCAATATATACAAGCTCTAGAAAAGAAAGATAAAGAAATTACTGGTTTGAAACAGGAAGTCACAAGGCTGAAAGAGGAACTGCTAACAGTCAAATCACGAAATAAAAAATTATGCAATATCTTGGGGCAGGGTGAAAGTAGGTTACTTATAAATTCATAATTTATTTTACCTTTAGTTAATTTTTTAACTAGAAGTGTTAAAGACAAATTTTTATTTGGTGTTACACATTTCACATGTTTATTAGACTAGGTTGACACTGCTGAATTTTATGTTGATCCTAACTCCACAGTTGAGACTTGCCACTAAATAGTCATATTTGTATGACCTCTATATCAGCATCAATATTTTTGCTGCTAACTGCAAACTCAGTGCTAAGTTACAACTCTGTCCTTAATTACCCTTTGTGTTAAATATACACATGTTTTAAAGGAAGTACATAAAACAAAAAATGTTTTGTGTTAGAAAGATTTAATTTTTAATTTGGGAATTAGTCCATAAAAGTTTAGTTGTTTGTTAATATAAATGTTGATTATTTATTATTAAGCATTTACATTAACAAACAACTGAAGTGGATAAATTTATGTTTAAATTTTTTTTTTTAAGTATTTATGTGCATATTATGCTCAAGTTTATTTTTATAATCAAACAACAAATTTGCAATTCCTATATAGTTATGTTGCAACAGAGACAACTATGAAATTAAAAACATTAAATTTAAAAATATTAAATTGATATAAATTTTCAGTGAAAGACAAAGCTGAGGTTCTTGTTGAAGTGGAGCGATTGCGAGCTGTGCAGGCAGAACTGAATGCTGAACTTGCATCCCTTCATTCTGAGCTTGAGAAGGAAAGGTCCAAGAATGCTGATCCAAGAACTAAAGACAAGGTATATTATATAAAGTATTTCATTGTATATTTCTGTCTTGGTTTTTTCAGTTAGTTAAAAGAGGGTGTCTGATTGCATGCTTACTATTTAAAATAGTTAAAAATAAAAGGCTTCACAGCAAAAAAGTATCAAACAGAAATAAAAACCTACTATAATATCTATGACAGATTTCTACACATTATTCTGTTCTAGTAAAATTTATTTACGTATTATTCGTGCTAACAGCATAGAACTAATTAGTATGTCGCCAAGTAGAGCCCGAGATGTTACATTATACAGTATATAAGGAATACTTTGGTTCACTTATAATATAAATTATCTATATATTGGACGTCTTGGGCTTCCAAATATTATAAATAACAAACACAAATGTGTTTGTTATTTATAATATTTTCAATTTGGTCACAGTATGGACTTTTGGAAATTTCTATGATATTGCACCTCACTGTTTTCCTTACCGTACCTGCACTTAGACATAAAAACCCAACGCCTACTCTGAAACTAGAATAATACTGATGAAATTTACCATAGTAAGAAGTTGTAATATTTCAGAAACATTCGCACAAAAGAAAAAATATTCAGTTTGATGTTTCTTCAGAGGCTTTGCTAACAAAAGAAAAAAGTGCTACAACGGTGTGACAATAGAATGTTTAAATAACGAAAAATACTAATTAAATTATTTTAGTTAATGAAATTGGCTTTATTTTTTTTGTATACTATGTAGTTGTTATTTATTTTTTCAGAAAAAGAGGGGCGCAAATGGAGACAAAGAAAAATAAATTTACGTAAAAAATTGAATATATTAAATCGTACGAAAGTATGCCAATTTTGATATATTCTTACATATGAAATTATTAGAAATGTGATTATATATAGATTTAGGCACTTAAATGTGAACTTCCTTGTTAAGTGTAAACTTGATTGTGGAAAGATCGATCTCTTATTTTTTTTATTAATATTTAAGTTGTCTATTAAATATACTACATATTTTATGTTGTTCATGGTTTCCAACGATAAGATATTTAAGGCTATTTTTCTCTAAATGCAACACTAGCCCATTCTCAATTTTTTTATATTAAATAAACTACATTTCATCTTTCAAAACTTGGATCCTGTTGATGTTGCTTGCAAGATTTTTCAAGATGTCTCAAATTAAGTATTAGTTTTATTATTTAAGCTAAAAATGTGTCCGATATATTCCTCCTAAGCCGTCTTTAAGTTACTTTTTTTATTAAAGTTTTTATGTATTGTCGATTTTTTATGTAATCCATTTTTCCCAAAAAGGTTATCCCTAAGGATTTATAAGCAGTCTTGTCTTCTATCATCGATATTGGATATAAAACCTAATCTTATATATTGGTTTGATAAATGAAAGTCGTTATAAAACAATGCATTTTATTGCCATATCTATTAAATACACAATTGTAATTATTTAATGCGACGTGTGATATTTTTGTAAAGAGGGTTAGTTTCAAATTATTGAATATTATAATTGTGTATTAATTGACTTGACTTGCCCCGAGACGATTCTTAGAACTGAAACATCCGGTGACTTATTTATAATATTATACCTACCTACAAAGGTATAAAGATAAATAAAAAATATTTTTAATATTAATTATGCGTAGTCAGTTAAATCTAAGACCATAGACAACGGCCTATTCCCGCAGGTGTGACGCTAACGTCAAAGTCTGGTGGTGACAATTTGTCAAGTGACTACCATGTAATTTTACATACTTCATGCTCACGGGAAAAAAACACAACAAAGCGAAATAAAATAAATATTTTGGCTACATTTGTATCCACAAAGGCACGGTTCAATTGATAACTATAAATGATTTGTTCATACTTAAACGTTAATCTACATAGCGTACTATTTACGTACCAAAATTATAATTATTAAGCGTTAATATGAAATAGTACAAGTTGAAGTATGACTAGTATTAAATACAATAAATACAAATACATAAAAATCTGTATAAAAATACTAATTCTTCATAGACGATACAGCTAGGGTTATCTTAATTTACTTAACGATACAAGTGTCATAGTGGCAGTAACCGTGAATTATGGCAACGTGAATTTGATTACTATTTTTGGTCCAAAATATTTAGCTTCTAATTTCACGTTACGGTAAAAATACGTACATCATTTTAATACTGTTATATTTATAGTTATATATCTAGGAAGACTATGTTAAACTTAAATAATATGGCAGTAGTGGTAATTGTAAAATTGTTAATGTACTTATTCTGCGAGATTCACCACAGGGTGGTCTTATTCGAGTACATACGTCTATATTCGTTGGGTTTCTTTACAACACAATTACCGAGGCACAGTCACCCTCACATTCACTACACAAAATGTTAATTACTTGCGTTCCCTTTGAACTTTTCACAAATTCCTTTCAGCTCTCAAACTCGAGGTAATTTTTATGGGATCAGTTTGACCATACCAAATTTGTATTTGGTTTTCAAACCACACGAATTGTATCGTAAAAGATTTAATCGCGTATTCGCTTTGTTACATCTGTGCCGGGGGGATTCTTTAGAAATGGGGCTTCTTTCCATTAACAAGCTGGCACGTCTGCACAGCGTATTGAATGTATCGGCTTTGTTGTGGGGTCGCATTCGGAATCACTTACGACGTTATTCGATACTTTGTTCACGCAGTGTACGTTTCTTTGCTTAGTGGCCTCCTCACCCTGAAAAGCATATGTAATATCTGTTAGTCAGAATCATCATGCCATATATTTTTTAGATTTAAATACTCTTTATCTACCAATATTCGTTTATAACTTTAGAGTTTTAAAGTTATCAGAAATATTTTTTATATATTTGTAAAATAACCCAAACGGAACCTTTGCAATATATATGTGAACTAAGAGAAAGGTGTCTCCAACTAAACTTTAAAAGTGTTCAAAATAAATATAAAAAAATGAAAAAAAAAAATATATAAAAGAAATGTGTCGTTATATATTCGTTATTGTATTAAATCACACACCGGCATATGACATGGCTGACATGTCTTCCAAGGTCCGACCCACCAGTGCGTGCAGTCTGTCTGTCTGCACTGCTGCATTAGCGCCTCATGACGCGGCTGTTCGATGTGGTAGCACTGGGATAAATCCACTTGTCCTAGAAATAAAGAACGATCTAGTTGGGTAGGACATTTTTGTGACTTGCTACGAATAATAACATTTTTATTTTATTTTATTTTATTTTATTTTATTTTATTTTATTTTATTTTAGCTTAACAAAGAACAGCCTGAAAACTACGTAACTATTTGGGGAATAGTTAAAAGTGTAATAGAACGATTTGCGTTTCATGAAATAGAAGGTTAATAAAAGTTTCTGGAATTTAAGTATATTATATAAAGAACAAAGTCCTTACGATTATGGTCATCGAAGCATTGGTAATGCCTGTGCATGCGCCCAACGCCACAAGTGACGGAACAAGCGGTCCAGTCAGAGATACGGTACTGGAATTTTCGTTTGGGCTGATCCACGACATATTGGTAGGTCACGCCGGGATTACGGTGACGACCGCGGAATATACGTTGCTAGAAAAATATTTTTATTATAAGCAGTAGTTACTTGAAACAATATATTTTTTTTTTACAATAAACATCGTATTGTAAGCGTCCAATTTCGGCTTTATTAAAGTCGGCTTAAATTTACTTTGGCCGCTATTAATCTAACATTCCAATTTAGATTAGCTTTTGAAAATGTTTTCATCTAGATCGTAATGTACAGTTTAATATATATTTTTGAATAAACTTACATAAACTTTAATATCTTCGGCCAAGGGACCACTTATTCGTACTTTTTCCCAGTCACGATCTCTCTCGTATACCGCTGGGGCTCCCGCTACGAAGTACTCCGTCAGTGTAGTATTTCTATAAAAGTGGAAGATTATTGTATGTATTATATTTAATTAAAAAAGAATTGAGCAGTTAAATCAAAAATACTTTAATTTTTACCAACCAATGCCAAATTGCAAAAAAAATCAAATTATTATTTCTTAAGCCAATAACTTCAAGTTTTAAATCAATATTTCGCAGCTAACATAACTAGAACCAGCCTGTACAGACTACTTCTATTTCATATTCTGTTTAAGGAACACAGAACAATGTAGCTTTATTCGGGAATTAACATCTGTATCGCTCTATTTTTACATTTTAAAGCTCACAAGAAGACAATTTGGACTATAATTTTTAGGGACAAAATGACTATTTTTGTCTAGTATACTTACCGAGCTCCATTCAAGTAAATTTTACTGGACTTCGCACTGGCAATCGAAATAAAATTTCCAGGGCTAACTTTCTCTTGAATCTTTACATTTCTCGATCCGGCCGGTATAACAGCGACCTGTAAAATTTTACCTTAAGTAACTTCTAAAAACGTCGAAATTTAATTGCTGTTAACAACAATTATTCACATAACAAACAGCAAAATTAAGCATTAAAATTATTTACGTACAGAGAAACATATTGAGTGTTCATTTTAAAAATAATATACATTTATGAGCGTAGTCATTGAGTAGACGGTAAAATGTTCAATTTAGGTTTAAATTTTCATCGAAGAAAAAATGCTTAGCAAAAGTAACCATATTTACAACCTGTATTTTTCGCTTCGAATCAAACCCTCCCCCCCCTAAAAAAAAATATTTGGGTTAGAAGCTTTCTGTGTCTGACACACGCCATTAATTTTTTGAGTCTAAGGCCTGATATGATGTTTTCTTTCACCGTACCGTGTTAAATATAGATAGAAAGTCCATTCGAACTCGGGGATGAGAATGATATATTGATGCCGCTAGGCCAATAATGCTCTTCGAAAGTCAATAATCTCATTAATAAAAGGTTGTATAATATTACATAGTTTACAAAAAGATAATCCCGCCATAAACATGGCATAAATATAGCTTTAAATTTCAAATACGTGTTAATACCTCATTATTCACGGATTACAAACGATATACAGTTAAACTATCGTTTGTTATTGAATTTCACAAACGCTTCTAAAGCTACCTATTAAAATTCTTAGCTATATTTCAACACGTTTTTTAAGTCGGTCTTATCATAAATCTAATTGCGTGTATGGGTTTCCATCATCGTCAGACATCTCTTGGCAAAACGCCATGGACGGATATATCACACTGTAAGAGCACCGCGGTTAAACCGCCGCGGATCTTAATCGCGATTTTTCATCTTAAGAAATTATCCTATAAATACAAATAGCTATGCAACACATAAATTATTTGGAAAATTTTTATTTGACTTCATCTTATTTTTACGAATAGCTTTATTAACAAAATAGTTTCCTAAAATAATATAATGACTTATCCGTACATTGTGAAACAGACCCTAAGTCTCGTTGATAACGAAGCCGTCAGCGGGGAAAGAAAATTTTAGTAATTATTGCAGTTTTGCTATTTCGCCTTTAAACGCTTCTGAAAAACCGTTTCGATTTACAAATACTTACATCCTGTTAAAAAGGATGATTATGGAAAATTTGGATGCATTTCTTGAAATTTATTTAACATATATTGAATTTACGAAGATTTCTTTAAAAATCTTTACTAGTTGCATAAACTTAAGTGAAGGCTAAAACTATTAATCACCATGTGGACTTATTCCTATTACACTGTTATTGAACTTCGAGAATTACTTAGAATTACATTTATACTGACCTCACTAAATCCAGTTCGCCTTACAGTGTCCTTATTGTAAATACCTTGTACGGTCTTACAAGCAGACCCATCTCCTCCACAAATACCGCACTCGTCTTCTTCCACGTCAGAATCAACTATCCAGTCGCAACCAACTTTGTAACAGACACCTGTAATAAGTAATGTTGATTATTAAATTATTATTATAATTATTATTACGTGTAGCATAAAACATATACGAGAGTTTGACTATGTTAAACGATTAAATGTGCGAAAAATATTTCTATAAGCGTTTAATACTGTAGGAAATATAATTCCGAGTAGGTATATTATTGTGGAATCGGGGGTCTTTTATACTTAATCATCACATGTTTTATTGGAGAGAAAATAATAATAAATGAATTCTCAATAAAAAATCTGATGGAATATAGATAAAAAGTGCTTAACTCTTAGAGGAGCTTAATCTAAGGAGCAAATTTTTAACCAATTATTTTCTAGTATAGAGAGATACTCATTTTAATATAGGTTAAGTTAAACATATTTATGAACGTACCAGATATGCACATGTCTCTAGATCCAATAGACTGGCGACACGGCGTGCCGTCAATAACAAAGCCACCCACCATCTCCACATCATTTTTATCCCTGGGGACGCACTGAAGATCGCACGGCTTATCTGTCAAAATAGACATAAAATATATATAAATATCTTTATGCTTAGATCTTTTAAAACGCGGAAATAATTTCAATGCGGTATGTCAAACTCAAACTCAAACTCAAAATATCTTTATTCATATAGGTAAACAAGTACACTTATGAATCGTCAAAAAGAAGTTAAATTAATTGTAAATTTACTTTTACTACCAGCTCGCAAGTCAAGGGCGTAGAGCGGGTAAGAAGAACTGGCAAGAAACTTTTCGCCACTTTTTAATCGCCAAGTATTGTCATGTGTGTCATGACATATATACGTATAATGATTTAAAAAAGGGTATATGTACATTAATACATAACAGACGTCGTAACACATTCAAAAAAGTTCAAGTGGAAATGGTTCGGTCACATTGCCTGCGTCTGTGATTACAGATGGGTCAAAAAGACCCGTACTTGGAATGGCCCAATGAAAAAAAAAAGAATGGACGCACACCAGAAACCTGGGAAGATGAAATAAAATAGATATCGGGGAAAATAGTAGCGAAGAACAGAGACAAATAGAAGAATTTGAAGGACGTCTTTTCTCTCTCTCTCTGTACTAATGTACACGACCTCCGACGGAGAAAAGACTATTAATTTAATATTATAATATAAACTCAATGTGATCCTTATTTTAGTACTTGATACAGATAATTTTTATTTTATTTATCCTATTAAATGTAAGTTAAGGCCTTTTTAAACTACGTTCGAGTGTCCACGTGAAACTTTTTGTTTCATTCAAAGGTGGTCTAAACTTTCCATGTTGTGCCAGGTCAGGTGAAAAAATACTAATGAGGTGTTTCAATTTCTACTCAATTAAGTCTGCGATAAAAAATTAACTTACACACGGATCAAATCTGCCCACACAAGTTTAAAGTATTTAATTAAAAAGTTATACAAGACTGTTAACATTTGGTGAATCATTAGCTTTTGGTGGAAGTAATATTACTTCTGAAACTTTTTAATATTAATCTTTGAATATTTGTAAATAGTCGTATTATTATAATTATGTGATTGCCATTATAGACCAGGGTAGAAGAAATAAAAAGTGATAAAAATAAATGGTAGGATGAAACCTACTGGAAAGGGAGGAGAATATTATAATAAAAATCTCTTTTGACTTTTTTCCATAGGACTTTTAGTTTTGCCGGAAATCGAGAAAAACCGTTTTTCCCCTTTAGCGACCCCCCCCTTCCCGACCTCAGATCGCCCGTAAATTATTTTTCCTTTAATTTTTATAATATTCTCCTCCTTTTCCAATGGGTTTCATCCTATTATTATTTTTTTAGGTTTCAAAAATTATCGACCCTGGTCTATTAATAACCAATTATGAATCCTGTGGTTTAGATTTTAATTTTTTAGCTTACCTTGGTCGATATATGGTATCCATTTAGAGATGGTTTCATTATTGTATGTCATATTGTTGTATCTCGCGCATTGCACCTCCCTAAACGAGGGCTCATTTAACGGGCATGGATCTGTATTACACACTTGGTACCTGTAACAATTTTGTTTTATGATATTTGTGTTCATATTGGATAAAGCCTCGTATGACATATTTCTGTGTACGTAGATATTTTTTCTTGATAGACAACTAGTCAGCCTGCAGCACATTGTCAATATTTGTGTGCAAGTCGTGATGCAATCTTTACGATATTTTTTTAAGAAGCGAGTGTTAATTGCGAACGTAGAAAGAAAACACCATTTATGACCGGGGTTCGAACGAACGACGAACTCAGGGTTGAAACTCGCAAGCTTATCCGTAACGTAAAATTTAGTTTTGAAACGTGATTTTGAACATTTACCCTAATTAAATTTCTGTAGGTAGATAAAAAATTTAATTATACAGTTAAGACGACAATATTTATAATCTATAACCTAGATAGACAGGTTCAGTGGTTACAAATTTACAGCATTACCGACGGGAAGTGGCGGCTAATTAATACAACATCGTTATTATCATTATTTGACATTAATCACATTAGATATGCCGTATGTTGCGGTTGAATTTATTACTACTTTAATCAGTACAGTTAAATAAATCTAAATACAATTACTAATTTGTATTAAGATTATTTAACGACATACAATTTTGCCGAATTACATTTACTTCTAAATTGTTTTTTTAACGGTAAATTGTTTCTGATTAATAAAATGTCTATACGGAGTGAGAAACGTTTGCTGGAGGGGATGTAGGCAGCAAAAATCAAACTCGTAGTATCTATTATTACTCGAAACTTATATTTTTATTTATTGTTTATCTGAAATTATTGGGTTTAAAGAATATAGTGGGGTTTATAAACTACAACACCCATATTCTAAATTGGCATGGCAAACAGGACTGAGCAATAAGTCTCTATTCTGTATGCCCATAAAACCTTTAATAACTCGACAATTGACCCAAATTTAAAATCCAAACATTCTACAATACTTACCGACTTCGAGCACCGATGCAGTAGTTCCCATGATTGTATGGCTTGGGATTATTACACTCTCTGTATTGGGTGGAGACACCTGCGCCGCAAGTGCGTGAACACTCGCTCCATTCACTCCACGGGCCCCAGCCACCATCACGGGGGGCAGGCGATGGTGTTTTCGCCACACACGTTTGATTTTGACACCACTGTAAGGATTACTTATTATTATATACAATGAAAAATATATAAATTATGTTTACTGGTAAATGAATAGTTTTTTCTTAAAGGCTTGAATGCCGATGAAATAATATTACTTAAGATTTATAAAAATACAATCATTACATAGAGAAAATTTTAATACAAATTTGAAATAAACAATTGACAACTTGTGACTACAGTTTTGTCATGTGGGATTTTCCGAGAAGTATGGGTTTCTGCCGTGTTTTAATCTTTATAGTATTTGTACAATGTAATCTCAGTCACTCTTATGTAAGAACGAGTTACTCATTACTCATAAAATAAACAGACACTAGTAAGATGTGTTAGTAAGTTTTTTTTTTAAATTTAAACCGTAAGTCTATTAAATTTTCTTTAGAAGATTTACTAATAATCTAACATCTGCAGAGTAATTTGTTTACGAAGATAAATGGCAGATATCTTAATTACGATACGGCAGCGAAAGGCTCTTATTTCATCTTTACTATGAGTAAAAAGAGAATAAAATATATACATTAAATAATTAACGAGTTAACAATTATCCAGCCACGAACATGGATAAAATGAAAAATAATATGAAACGGGGAAAATACAGAGTTCAATTATAAGCAACTATTCCCAAATTCTTCCTCATGACTCAATACGCAATATGCATTATGCATTCCTCATTTGGAGAAAATAAATTATTATTATTTAAAAATAGTGGATTCTCCTAGGTTTCTCTTGCCCATAGGCTTCGAGGATTTCACATATGTATTAAAAACACCCTCTTAAAATAGATGAACAAGCGTATTTATCGTGCAGAACTGTTACAATAGATCCGTAACTCAATTGAATAGTTTAGTTTAAAATAATTGATTTTGACAGTAACTGAATGCTAAGATTTGGGCCATTAAACCTGTTTACATTGAATGAAAAAACACTGTTTTTGTATTTATTAAAATAAAACGAACATCTATACGTACAATTTCTGAACGAGGAGATTTTAAATTGAAAATATAGTAAATAAAAATCATACACAATATTAATCCTTAAAAATATATACAGAGGTCATACTTTATATATATTTAATTATAACCATTATTAATTTCATATATATATATTAGATCCGATCTGACACGAAATTTAAAGAAAAATGATTGTGCGGTGAATTATAATGGTGACAAAAACAGGAAATGCCTGCGGAAGCAGTAAAAACAAAATGTACGAAATATATTTACCATATTTTCTCCACATGGGGTACCGGGTGCGGCTGGTCGCAACATTGTCTTGCACGTGTTATTCACCAGACACCACAGATGTTCACAAAGTTCCGAGGGCTTCGCACAAACGACTGCCTCTGCACCGAATTGTAAATGGCACTGGGATGCAGCATCAAACATGACTCCAGCTGGGACCTCTGGATACACGTAGGGTTCTTCATCTGTTGGTCTGTCACTTAGGCATTCACCTAGTCCAGCGCTAGAAACGAAAATGTCTCATGTGATTATAGTAGATAATAATTAATAAGTGAAGTTAAGTTTATTTTATACGCGTTGGTAATACAAAAGGATATTTATCTGTAAAATATGTTTTTTTTGTAAAATGGTGTTAAAATATGAACTCCATTTAAAGTACTTCTATCAAGATACGTAGTCACATGTCAAGCTAGGCGTATAATTAAACACCATATATTTATTCACCAATTATAAATAGCTCTATTAAAATATATGAATCGAAACGGATGTTAATAAGGTTTGACAATAATAAAATAATTTATGAATATTATATTTCATTTCGACGATGGAAAAGTATGCCCTATACAGCCACTTAGAAATATTACTAAAGCTAAGAATTATTAAGCTCCACGTTAGCCATTTCTCATCTCGGAAGATAGTGCCTTTGAGTATGAGATATGGCAATATTATTTTTTTCCTTACAAGTACTATTATGTGATGAAACTTGTGTGTCCACCAGAAACATTTATTTCTCCACCCAGGACGTTCCACGGTTTTTATCAATACACCGTGTGACCTACATAAGACCTAGAATTTTTTATTGATAGCTGTTAGCAAAATCTTTATTGTACAATCATAAAAGCTAAAAGCATTGCAAAACACTTTTAGAAAACCTTCGGAGATGTAAACGACAGTTGTAATAAAGTTATTTGCATTTTGAATTCAAATTAACATAATAAACATTAATAATAATGATTAAGCGACATTCTTAAAACAGAAACCCTACCGTGTTATCGTTGTCATAAAAAATGTTTTCCTTAATTTTATTTTAAGTGTCATTTTGCGGACATTGTTTTGTCAGTTTCGAATTCCATGTTTAAAAACGAAAAGTCGAAATATAATTGGGCCAATGGCTTTGAATGCGTACCGCGATCTTTAAGGTTTATTTTGTGTTCATTCTTGTACAATAACCAAAACCTTATAATTTCCCATGCAATCGGAGTAGTTACGGTACAATTGACGCATTGTTTATTTAAAAAGGTAGCGAGAGTAAAGTACTCAGGATGACTATAAAAATCAAAATTCATACACAAATTAGAAACATATCATTTTGTATATGCCCGTGTGCTTCACTTAATCTTTAGTTGTTGTTCCAAATAAAATCATTAAATAGTAACAAAAAATTAAACTCACTCTAAAAAGTTGGTAACATCTCGTTTGCTGCATCTTGACCAGGCTACTTGCACGGTGTCAGCTTCGAATATAGGTGTCATTATGTGCAATGTGGAGCCATCACGTCGGTGACAGCCTATTTTTTCAGTATCGTGGTATAAACCAAAACTAGAACAATAAAGATATATATGAAGATATTTTTTAATAGCGTAACAATAAGCTAATAACCAATATCTTATCACTCATACTTATAAACTACTTGAAGACAATGAGGTTTTTTGATATGGTTATTAATAATAACTATAACTTTCATTTAGTGCATTAATACTCCGAATGGTAAGTAAATAATAATACGTAGTCTACAATAGTTTGGAAAGTTTTTCCCGCTTAAATTGTTGAACATATACTTTTGGAATGTATCTATGAAACGGCTGAATATTGATTGGATTGTTTTGTATATAGTACTACGCAAAAATTAAATATAAAGAACGATTTTACATATTACAGAGTAATTGACAACCATAGATAGTATATAGGTTAATGTGTTTGGAAAGTAAGGTAATGATAACATAAATAGGGATATTTTTTGTTACATAATAGGCATTTTCGATGTTAACCGGTTAATTTACTGATAAGCGAACACATTAATTTAAATTATAACGTTTTACTTTTAACGGTTAAATGAAAATGTCTGTGTTATCTACGAGCATATTTTATAATTCCTGAAAAATTTAAGTTAACAACGTCTCAATTAAGGTTACGGTACATAACACGGTACGCCTATATTATAAATAGAACATATTCATTCATTATTCTTCATTGATAAAGATATGAAAAAAGAACATGTGTGGGCTGATAGTGCGGCGTCAATGCACTCGGTGCAATGACTTGAGTGATGCATATGTCTACAGAAGAAGGTCATTGGCTGGGCCTTGCTGTTTACGTAACTTACATAAGCGTTTGTTTGAGCTATTGTCTGGTGCACTGTAACAAGACACTGTTTTCTGCAAATACAACGAAATGCAATAATAATGACGCAATACGCGTGAAACGGCGCCTCTTCCCAAAGGGATTACGAAAGATGTGATATTGTGATCTCGGTTACTTTATTACGTAGTATTGTCTTTGATTAACATAACTTTTATTCATTTAATAAAACACTATTTTGACCGGATTGAAGTTATGTATTATATATTATGGTCACGGTGACCACGCACGCTGTAAAGCACGCGAAACGTCGGATAAATTTAAAATTATGTTAAATAGTTGTAAATTTATAATAATACATAACTTCAATCCGGTCAAAATAGTGTTTTATTACTTTATTACGTCCTAGTTAGGTGTTGTAACCATACTTTTTCTCGTATGGATATTTATATGAATTATCCGAATTGTATGATCTATGAAAAAGGCCGCGGGGCTCCTAAAGATGACTATATATTATCACACTTTCGTTATTATCCAAAAGTCTACTACAAGAATTTAACCTGCGTCCTAAACTAGAACTAAACTAAATATTCTTTAACACTGTTTACTGTACTGCATATCTTGAATCTCAGTTACCTAAACAACAAATTGAGCAAGAAAATAGTTGCGTATGTTTTAATATAAAATAGGTAAATCTAAAAGCAACGTCCTTCCAAACGAATGAGTCAGTCTCGAACCAATACGCTAGGCAACCGATTCCAAATAAAACACCGTAGTACCAATACAGGATTACAGCTAAGACATTTCGTTTCATGAAATATGGTTGTGCCGGCGCCGGCCCGTCGCTGATCATATTTCTGTTATTTTTACTGATGAAAATCTTAGTTTTGTTTTGAATATGTATTAATGTTATTAATTCATTTAGAATAGGTTTATTTTTATTTTTAATATAATATTGTGTGTATTCCGTGTGCTTCTAAGAGGAGTGCACTTTTTTATGTTCACGAATACGTATACTGAGAAAAACATCAGATTTTTATATATTATGAACGCATTCGCATTTGTACCCAAATACTTAAGCTACTGGGAAGATCACCCAGCCAGATTTTTTACCAATGCTCTTCACAATTAACTACTCGTATATCGTAAGACGTAAACTCACGCAATTATTTTGGTTTACTTCGATAAAAGGCAATATTTTCATGTGAACAAACTATCGTAAATTTATTCTAAATGAAAGCGAACGCTTAGGCGTATTAATAATGTAAATTATACTTGTAAAATCAATTCATACCCTGAACACGTTTCGAAACAATGAAAGTTTAATGGATGTAGATAGTAATTGAGATAATGCAGATTATGAATTGTGTTGCAATGTTATAATAGCCTATATGCGTGTTAAAAATTATAAATTGCAGCGATAATGAATAGGAAACAGGTTTGTTGAATTTTTCACTATACTGTTATTTTTACGAGAGTATTTTCAGGCAGGTCAAATAGCAGTATACTACTAGCCTAGTGCCTAGGCGCTGCTGTCATCCCTGAGCTATACGTTCGAAGCATGGATGTATATCAATGGATTTTTATGTCCGGAAGTAATGCTTGCTGTGGTGAAGGAAACATCGTGAGGAAAACGGTATGTCTGGGAATAATAGCGTGTGTCTGGGTTCACACTTACAAAAGGGAACAATTATCAAGAACCATCTGATCAGATGTCTAGTTCTGTTTTGTTTTTCGGTCTGTCAGACGATTTAAAATATCCTTTGCGTAATTGATCCTCTAGGATCAGACTTAAACAAGTCTGCGTCAATATTTAGATATAAAACAATTTATCAGAACTATAAAGATTAACAGCTGTAATGAATTTTATGAAATTTCGTATGTTTATTAGCGATGCATCGCTTTGATGTTAATAAAACATCTAAATATAATCTTGCAAATGACTCTAATAAATTATTCGAGCTACCTAGTAAAATAATATATTTGTGTCGTATTCTCTAGAAGGATCTGTTTTTACCGTATTTTTCTTAACATAAAATTTTTAGTCTAGCAGTTTTAACAAATAACAAGTAAATAACTCATAGAAAAAATTAAAATTAAAACGGGTCAATAAAGGGTGTTCTTTTAAATTTTACTTTCGAATATTTATGACGTACACGATACAGAAAATCAGTGTTAGGAAAAAATCGTAAGGTATCATACTTTTATATATTAAGGGACAGGAGGCAAACGCCGCCCATGAAAACCTGCAACGCCAGGGGCTGGTTGGTCAGGGAATGTTACCTTGGTTGGAATAACATGCACTGACAGCTGGTTCTACAAAGAGGTGGTGTGCGGCTGAAAGTGCCTTAAAAAGCGGTGTTGTGCACACCAGGGTTTAAGATGGAATGTATGAAATTACATATATTATGTTCCTAAAATATTAGTTATATAATAGGGTATTGATAGGAGAAAGAACGCTAGATGACCGACGCTGAGAATTTTTGTATTCCTTTTATATTAACGAGGTATACTTACTTATGTCCCAACTCGTGTGTGATGGTGTGAGCGAGCATTATGCCGTTGTCTTCGTTGACAGAACAGCTCCGGTCTGGCTTGCACATGCCCGCCACATGGGCCACGCCTAGAGTACTGCAACGAAGATATAAATTAATATATTGAACTTCAAATCACTTTTAAGTATTAATTATAAAGAAATACAAATAATATATGTAGACATATTATTGCGATTTTACATAGATATTTTTTTTCAAGACGGATCGTCTTTTGTGCCTACGCGGAAGAATTAATCGACACTATGACATATGAGTCCGAATAATAAACAGATGTATGCAAGTTAATTTACTGTACCACAACATAATATAAAAAAAAACATAAGTTATTTAATAAAGTATTAATCCCCTTCCTCGTTGAGGTTCTACAAGTATATTTATTGTTCACTAAGCTCTCGTGAGACTTTGAAATTAGAAAACCGAGACAAACTACTATTTGAGGCTTATATTATGTTTAAGAATAAACTTGTATGTATAATTAGAAGGTTGTTCGGAGTTCAGATTACCTATTCCTAAATAAACTGGCTATTATATTATGTATTCATTTGTGCTTACTTAATAATTAATGCGTAGATTTCTAAATTATATCTCGTATGTCATGACGTGAATTTATTGCAGATTGAATGATATGAAGATTATGATCTTATTTATAAATTTAAGTAATGTTCGTGAGTAATTTGTATTTAACGGTTTTCTTAGTAAGGTCAATGTCTTTTACTTCCCTTTATTTTAAATAATAGTGACTGGGGAACGTCATTTAAAAAAAAAGAAAAATTGATCTAATTTTACGCGCATAAAATCCAGCGTTACAGAGCTAATAAAATTATTTTATGAAGAACAAAACACGTTTATTTAGCATTTACAATTATTTATTTTTAATTTATTGTCATAGTTGTTTTGGTAAAGCAAAAATAATTAAAAAAACTGTAAGCATTATCGACGCTGAACAATGCTGGAGCGAAAGCTATTTGCATTATATGATTGTACCATAGCTAAGTGGATCGCAACGACCAACCAGACAAGCCAGGAATAGTCTGCTAATAATACACGTCTGATTCACGCGGAAACCGTTGAAAAGCAAAATAAATTCATTCTATTATGTAAATAACACTCACGCCTTCCACGCGACGTAGCTCCAATTTTATTGCCATTTTTATGTGTCATAAATATTATTTGTAGTAAATATATTATTAAAATAGGTCACAATTTGTCAAAAAATAATTTAGTGAGTATAGTGAGCTACTGACTGCTGAGCTAACGACTTCAAACACGAAGAACGATTAGGATGTATCTTTCAAATAAGCTGGGTATGCAAGAGACTGTGCAACATCGTTACCTCTTTTTATAGATTACTAACTATGCCCTGTGATACCGCGTTAGTTTATCACTGTTATATAGCCTTCCTTAGTAAATTATGTAACCAACACAATAACAATTGTTTAATTTACATCAGTAGTTCCTAAGTTAAGCGCGTTCTCAACTATAAGTATACATAAAATAACTTGAGCTTCGTTATTAAAACAAATTTTTCAGCAACCAGTCTTCCTGAAATAGATATTCGGAAATTGACATTAATTGTACTCATGTTAAGCAGTGCAATAGAAATGATTTTTTAAAACAATATTGTACTTAGAGAATGTTCCACACTCGAAAAATTAAATTCTGTCTTCTACATTTAAAATAGTAACTTTTGGATTTTTTTCCGGCTTTTCTTAGTAGAACTCGACCACCGAACAAGTGGTCGACAAAGAAATAACGCATCAGTGTGTTTAATAAAAAGCATATACAAATAAAGTACAATATATATTTTGAATTACAACGTCTCGATACCGCAATGTAATGCCTACAAGTAATACTTAAGTTTAAGTGATTGATTTGTCGCAATTCACGAGCATTTACAAGCAACATAGCGGTTTATGACAATGTTGCACGCGTTGATGTCTTTTCTAAGAAGCAATGAAATATGAGACACCAAATCGTTGTACCGATTCATATGGAGGTCAATTGTGTAAATCTTTGACGTCAGTCTGTAAATTGAAAAGACAAATATTGAATAAATTGTTATTCCATGAATGAAAAGTCGCTGTATCCAGCGACGCTTATTCTGATATTGTGGCAGGTCGTTTTCTATAATTGTTTGCTGTCTCAGTTTTTGTCAAGAAGGATCACATAACTTATATAATTATACTCTTGAAATAAGAAAAAGTATTAAGCATTTAAATATTCATAAGTAAAAAAACGAAAACATTTTTCTTAACATGACCCGAGAAACTTTCAAATAAATTAGCTGTAATTTTCCGGTTTCATTATGTAACTTGCAATTTGTCTCGCAATCGCAAAGTAATTACGATTTAATGACATTACATTTTGATTTAACATCTCTTTTGTATAGAATCATAAATCATTCGACTGTCTGATTCAAGCGTTAAATTCACCACAGACTATAAGGACGTGATGACACAACTGTCATCGGTGAAAACTAAAATAAAAAAATAAACGTCACTTTTATCTTCTAATATTTTTGGATAGTCTATGCATGAATTACGCAAAGAAAATGTGACATTTTCAATTGTTCACTAATGTATTATGTTACTTGGCTGTAAATGTAAAAAGAATTTATATTTTGTTTAAATTCATGTTATAATTATTCAGTAAATTATTTAGTCAAGCTATTTAATAAGGAACTACATACGATTCTTATACATCTTAAACACGTTTTTAATGAAGTTTTTTTGTTCATTATAAAACCTTGAAGTAAACGCAATATATTATTATTATAATGGCGGTGGTTTCCTATAGCTCAATATACTCGTAATGCAATGTAAAATATTATGTAATGTTTAAGTAATTAATTAATTAATTAGACTTAATTGGGAGAAGTTTAAATTCTTCAAAGTAAAAAACATCAATGCACTATCAGATTTACTTCATTTATTTAAATTAACAACACATCACAACTTGACGTATGTTTTACAGCAGCTATCATCAATAAGAAACTCTAGAGAAGAAATGAATAAAAATAAAATATAACAAAATCAATAAAATGTCTTTTTCTAAAGTAATTAAATAAAAAAAGATTGTAATATAAAATGTTTATTTATAAGAAGTTGTTTATTTCATTTAAGCATACCAGTATAATGAAATTTAATCTACCAAATTTGCAATAAAATTTACCGTATACGTGAAACGCCTTCATAAAACACATTAACAAAAGGTGAGATAAGTTGTCGAAACGGCAGCCAGACTGCATGGCGTCGCTCGCCACTTGCGGCCACAACCCACAACTCAATCGAAAGTCGATAACAATTTATCACTTTAGCTTTATCATTTTAATATCAGATTGTTATGTCACGTAAATTATCATTGTATAGAAGTCCGAAACATGAAAAAGCTTATAAATTTTTCCCGCCGTAAAAAATATACCCGACAATATTCCATTTATAAATAGATTATCTGAATCGAATCTTAAAATTCAAATATTGTATAAAAAGTTATTCGAGTAAAGTAGACATGTTTATTGAATGGTCGCGGTCTACTAAGTATTCGTTGACCCAGATTAAGTAGGCGTGTATGGTATATTTGCGAGTATTGATGACTGCAATTTTTTGTGCAGTATGCATAATTCATGAACGTCTGCAGCCTGCGGCTAACCGTTACTGGCACATTGTCTTGTGATTGCCCCCTTCCGAGAAAATTCGACTACTTGTATGTACCGTTTCCAACATCAAAATTCCGTATCTGCCTTCGATGTATAGACTCGAATACTTCTTAAATTACTTGACGAAAAACTAACATTGCAATTCACTGCATTCAAAAAAAGACATTAACATTTGCCTATATTAAAGATTATATAAAGCATTTATCAATAAACACTTATCGGTAGCTAAAGTAAACATAAATGCGTTAGTTTTTAATCCTATATTACATAAGGCCGTCTGTTTTACGTCAGATCTATTCTAGATAGCTTCGTTATTTAACAGATATAAACGTATTGCGTTTACTGCAATCCGAGTCTTAAATAGTTTGTCTATACAAAATATTTACAGTAATATAAACAAACGAAGTCGGCTATTACTCACCTTGTTAAAGTATTTTTCGTTAGAACCGATTGATGTCTGAGAGGTGTGGTTACATGTATATGGAAATAATATAGTATTTTGTTACTAATTACGTAAGCTGTATAGGCTTTTGTTAAGTGCTATTAAACATCCTTGGCCTTAATGTCGGTGTTTTTGAAGTGCGTACAAATTTGGCGCGCGCGGTCATGCCGTTATTCGTAAATGCAAAAAAAATTGTAAGCGGAATTCCTACAGATTTTTATGATAAAATTTTAAACGTTAATGGTTCTCCAGACCTCAATAATAATAACATGATATTAAATGAATTAACATATTTTTTTTGTCGTTGAACGAGACGGTACGTCAATAATTGTGAAGGCACGACCTTATTTAATATTAGCACTTGTTATTTTAGCGTCACGCATTTGCAATAAGCCTGTCAGAAGATATAATGCATGGTGGTTGGAAAATGTCGTGTCATTATTGACTAAAACAAAGGACTACAGTAGGGTTATATTAAAGTATACTTGTATCATAAATAATTAAATTGTTCACACACTATTTAAATGTTACTGATTGGACATGACTGATAGTGCTGGTCTTTACCCTACACCTACCTAGTGCCTACACCCTCTGTCTTTTTTGCCGATGAGTAGGGATGCCTACAAATTCAAATTTAATGACGGGGAATAAGTGATACATGTATCTTATGTTCCATAATAAACATATTTTATTTTGTAATTCTGTTATCCAATTTAGGTACCACTTTTATAGCATTTAAAGAAGAGAAAATTATCGTTATCAATAAAATACTTATTACGTACGTATATATACGTATAATAAATACGTTAGAATAATATATACGTTAGAGTTTATGTATATGGTATTTTTGTTTAATTTAAAGATATAAATAATTAAAACTAAGTCTCTAATAAGCAGGAGTAGTGAAGCAGGTGGTATAGGTTTTAGATTGCGGTCGAACACCGAAAGTGTTCTATTTCGGAGTTCGTTACTCACTGCCACTCTACTCAACAAACAGACGCCTGCTTTGCCATTGACCTTGTCTCGATACAAGATTGCAAAAATTATTACGATTATCAATAACTATTAACTCTAAATCCTATGCCTTCGCCAATTTTATTACGTTTTTATTTAAGGTGATCGATTTTGCATCATTGATTGGTCATTTAAGTTTTGAGTCGGTAAAAACTAGAGAATTTCTAGTTCTTTAGTTACCGACACAAAATAAAAACCTAGAAAATTTTAAATTTGCTTCGCTTATTTTGTTGTGTGATTTCCCACTATGGAAGATAAAATTATAATATAACATTACTGACAATTGACACGATACTTTTATATTTTTACGTTACTCTGTGGCAAGAAATTTTTCTATTCTTTTTTTGTTTCATAATTTTGTACGAGCTAGTGGATTTATAAAATGAAAACCGTTATTACGTAGGTACAAAAATTACCGTTTTTTTGGGAAAAATATAAATACAACTTTGTAAGCATTAAAACGCCAAAAATATTTAAAAACTGCTTAATATGTACAACCGTGACCAAAGTGATAATAATTTAAGCTATTTTATTACAGCATTTAAATAATTCCTCTAATATTTTTATATTTGAGCATTTTTAGTAACTTTAAAAGCGTTTGCTTTTAAAGGATATGTAAGCCATAAAGTATGATAAAAATGGCTCTGAATGTTTTTTTGAACGTATGTTCGTAAACGTAGAGACGATTAAAATACATATTAAAACGTTAACAAAAACTACTCTGTCTTTTTTTAATGGTGGTATTACCCGAATTTTAGTAACTGAGCCATATCTTGGTATTACAATGAATATCTAAAGTTGATTTTGTACAATTCATTAAAAATAATGCAACTTGTAAGGCCCAATGAATATCTACTGCCTTTAAATGTGTTTTGGGTTGAGTGGTTTTTTCGAGGACAGTTCTTGCCAGATATAAAATCAATGACTTACCTACAAGGTGAATCATGTTGACTGCATATGTCTTGTCTAGTCACCAAAATAGCAACATCGTGGTGATGAGGGTCCTTATCATCATTTGGGTTGGTCTGATGTTGCCAACGGCAGAACGAATTGAGTGTGGCATCAGCGTTTGTTGTTACTTCCAAGTCTGGTGTAGGGTGCAGTTCTTTTAAGAGTGTAATTCTAACAACAACGACCTTTATGTAGTTGCCGATTGATGGATCCATGTATAGAGAGGATACCTATATAATAAAAAAAACTTTAAACATTATCTTTTTATCTTCTGTATGAATAAAAAGTAAAGAATAAATCAATCAATAGATCTTCTTAATTCTACCTTTAAATAACATCTTGTGTTGCCACAGATTAATAAAAAAAACGAGAAATTATCACATACACTGAAACAGAGATAAGATTAATTTTCTCTCCAAGGTTACACTGTTTAAAACTGAACATCCGTTCTTTATCTAATCTATCTTTACTATTATTCTATTATCTTACCATATTCATTATAGTAAGGAGGTACGTTTCCAAGCTTCCCTGCTCGTGAAATTCACTCATGGAATTGTCGCCTACTAGTAGAACCTCTACGTGCCGTGGTTTGCTAACAGACCGTGTTTTCCGCCTGGTTTGGTTTAAACCCCATCGATTACGTGATTGATGGTGGGTGGTATGATGTTTCTAAGACAAAACGGTAACAAAGTCATCAATCATATCATTATTAATCCGCTAGCAAGCGTATGATTTCATTCAATTTTGCATTATTATTAAAAGCTACTTTTTTGCTGTGACAGTAATTCAGAGGATATTAAGATTAAGGTTGACATACCATCACCTTCTTTTATGGAATAATAAATTTCTCTGCTAATATATTTAACGTATATATAATTCCAGATGTTTTATCGTTGTAGATTAAGATTAAAGCAATTACCTTGCCAGATCTTGAGTTTTTGGATTCTTCGTGCTTGCCACTCCGCTGATTTTTAGTTTCCCATTGATACCGAGGTTGCTTGGTTGCGCAATTTTTTGATCTTCGTCTACGTCGTCTTGGACGAATCCTTCGCGGTGTTTGTTCAATTCTCTGTTTGTTATGGGTTTTGTTCTTGTAAAGTTCTCTTGACATACTATCTTCAGCAGATATGCTCTTGGAGAGGGGCTGTAGTCTTCTTTGTTCTGCTTTTCTAGCTTGCTGTCTTCTATACGCCAAAGGGTCTCGTCGCAACGCTTCCAATTTTCGCCGTCTATCTTCTAAGTACGCTCTTCGTCGTGCGTCCATAGCCTCTTTGTGGCTTCGTTTTGGGTTAGAGTATCTCTTATTTTCGTATTGTTGTCCCACATTATTACTAAAACTTCTACCACCAACTTCTCTCTTTTTTCTATAAAATGATTCAACTTTGTCAACGGCTGATCTCTTAAAGATAATATGGGGTCGTCCCTTAGAAATATCGGTGGGAATTTGATTTGATGGTTCGATCCAATATTCTCCTTGTTCAGTTCGCAAATGACCCGCCTATAACAAAAAAGTGTTTATACGTACATTACCATCTGTGATCAATAAAAGCTTCTGGATTAGATTGTATTTGAATATGATATATTATGTTATCGAGTTGAGAGACCGGCTAGCCTGTATGTCGCCGACCTTGTCAATAAGAAGGCCGTACGAAAAAACCAGCACCTCTCGGTATTATAGATGTTAGAAGGCGATCGGAGTAACGATATTAATGTAGGTGGGTCTTACTCAATAAACACATAATGAATTAAGTTTGTTGAATTCTGTTCTATGGATTTGTGTGATTATATGGGTCTATTTTACATTATGAAAAATACTTTCGAAAAATGCCTCTAAATTTAATTTTATTTATATACGAAAAAAGAAATTACGTTTGTTCCCGACATACGTAATTAAAATTAGTTAAGTTTTTCGAATCTCATTCACAGTGACACTATGAAATACGGACACCATAATTCTCTTACTTTAGTATAGATTAATGGCATTTTATAGGTATGTAGAGGTATAACAAGTCGAAGAAGATCGAAAGTTGATTAATGAAAACTGACATGCGTCTACGCAGCGGCCTCAAGGTAACCAAGTGTAAAGTATATTTAATTACATAGTGTCTATACTTTTTGTTCGACCACCGCCACCTTAACCGGTTACCTCTATTTTAAGGTATAATTTAAATACCGACGTTTATACCTAGCCTTAATGCACTTAGTATATAAAATATCGCATACAGAATGCCGTAGCAATAATAAAATTGTAAATACATACTTCAACAGTTGTTAATACCAAAAGCAACTTAATTATGATAACTATTTTGTAACGGTCGTTCCAGTATTCATTTGTCCAATTTCTAAACCATTTTTATGTAGCGACCCACGAAAAAGCCAAAAAGTTAAGTAAAACAGTCTTGCGACCTCGTCACTGTAAAATTATAATTTACTTTTATAACACTACACTATAATTATTCATTCCTTTAATAAACGAATATTTTGTACATATATGTAGTTTATATTTATTATTTTTCAACAAACCCGACCTCCCCAAGGGTCGCGACCCCCCGCTTGAGAAACGATGCTTTAGAGAAACAGAGCTCATTTGTTATTTGTTGTAAGTTACGGAGGCCGCCCATTTGATATAATTTGTAGTTTCATAATTACACGCGGTATAAGCGTTGTTCTTTTAAATAATCAAATAAAATTGCTGTCTTAATCGAATACGACATATTCACAACATTCCAAATGAAAATTTATTTTGTAAATTGAAAAGGTAATTTACAAATGATGTTTATAAAGGAATTCTCGATTATGAGACGTGAGCGTTTTCTTTGACGTTATGTCGTAACTAAGTAGTGATTATCGCGACGATCAGTTGAACAGGTTTACGGGCAGCGTGTAAAATTAAATACAACGTTATACTTATGCGTGTAATCAATTTGTTTATTTTTTATATTAAGATGTAAATTCAAATTGTGAGATAATGCGTTGGTTGTTTATTTGCATTTTTGTTGCCAGTACAATTATTTTGAACGACACCTTTCGGAAATGAATATCAAATATATATAAACATAAAGCATCAAATTAATTAAGCATTCATTTACAGTAAAATATAAGAGATTTTTTTTTAGCTACTATTTGAATATTTGACGTAGTTCGGTACAATGCCCGCCTTCCGCCCGTCACGATGATTTTCATACATGTGCTTCCACCAAAGCGGAGAGACCGATTTGAAAGAGTCACATATGAGGTTAGCGAGTTGGCCGAGTTTCACAGAGAAATGAAAATGAAAATGTATGAAAATCATCGTTAAGGGTATAGCGAAGTCCGTAATGGGTCCGTTCCGCTCGCAGTGGAAGGCGGGCATAAAAGTAGGTGACACATTAGATGGTTCTAAAGCCGCGAGTATTATTTGCTAATATGTAAAAATAAACTTGAAATACATATACAACGTAAAATTCTACATAATAATAAAAATATTATCTTTACCTTGTTTTATCAAAATTCAAATAAAACTCTAGGTAACTGACAACGTAAAATTCAGTCTTAACTGCCTAGTAACAAAATATTTACTTATAAAAATATGATATTATATTAATAAATTTACATTTTTCTGACATAAATTTAACTGTTAAAGCATTATCTCAGACATATATTAAATTTTTATGGAATGTTATCGCGGGACGAGATCTGATTTTTCTCGCTTAACGTGACTTATAATTATAGCTTCAGATTTTAATGTGCACTGTGTCATAAATCACTAAGACCAGTGTCTAGCGACTCTCGACCGTCAAGCCCTGCGTTCGCACCCCGACTGTGCAATAATCAAGATAACAAGCCAGCATGTTCATGATCTAAAAATCGACGGCGTGTTGAAACACAAAAGGCTGATCACCTAATTGTCTTTGAAGGAAATGATAAAGGGAACGTACGTACATATATCTAAGGCTAACTTCTCTTGTAAGACATTTAAGAAATGTTAAAGTTAATGACACATGACAATTTTTTTTGCGTGTTGTTTTCATAATATATTTAATTAAAAGCTAAAAAGTTATTTCACTGCCTTAGTCATTCAGTAGTGCTAGTATAATAGGACTTTCGATATCGTAGCTCAGTTGCATCGTTGTTTTACGAGTGTATGTAATGATCATATCTAATGCTACTATGATTAATCTGACGTCTGTAGGGCCACACATAGACATATATTTCAATTTCAAGAATTCATAAACGGAATTCGTATTCTTCTTAATTATAATAATTCTCTCATTACAGTCTGAGGTTAATATTTTTTCCTTTAAATTCGCGATTGTTAAGACTAAAAAATATAATGTTCTCTGTAATTCTTGTTGGAGACCCATAAATTACTTGTAATGTTAAAGAACTCATAAGCATACCTATTGTATGAAAAAAATTAACTCTTCATCTATTGTGGCAATTTGTATTTATGGTATAATGTAAAAAGACAGTTAAAACGGTTCAATAAGACTGTTTTAGTTTTTGGCAATAAGGTTAGTACACATTTGAGTAGTTCTCACTGTTGTAAATAGAGTAGATAATATAATATCTTACCGGTTTTGCTTTCAACTTGGCTTCAACTTTACTAGACACAACGTTTATCATCATTATATTTTAGAGTGTAGGTAATACTTACAAGTCCATCGCAAGCAGAGATAGCGATCTTCGAGGATGGTTGTCCCCGTATGGAGCCTGTGTAGTGGCAGGAGGTTGACAATTCGTTTGGCGGCGATCTTGTGCGCTCGCGGGTGCTATGCCGCTCGACGATCATCGCTGGTGCGATAAATGCTACTGATGGCCTGTGGACAATAGATAAAGAAACTGTGAAATTAAATATAAATATTTAACAAGTAATTAAATAAATATTACAATAAATTTACTCGTCATTATAACATGAAGTTATAACACATAACTCTTTAAATATCTGTAGGTTTTATTAGAACATGATGCATGCACATTAAGATTGAAGATAAATTAAATTGAATAATTAAAAATATATTTAAAAGGTTCTTGTAATATCTTTGTCCTTTAATAATATTGATATGTATGTATAATTTTGAGTAGTACACAGTTACATAATCAGAATATAAAACGTGCAGTAAATCAAATCGAATCTATGAATATATTTAGAACAGACCAATCGTAAAACATGATAATTTTTAGCAATATACTGCGGTTTTTTATGGAGCAATAAAACTTTAATAAACTTGTACAGATATAGGTCAGAATTGAAATAGCATTTGATTCCAATCAGAGGTTATTGAAATAAGCCGACATTAATTAGAAAGTTCACTGAATATTAATTTTCGAAGCAGAACATGCTTTCATTTTATTATCGTATCGTAAAAGTTTATTTCAAATTACTTGAACTATTATATTATTAAGACTGTCTGCTAATAAACCTATTTGATTTATTTCTTACTAGTTTATACGCATGACATTGATAAAGAACAAACACTATTGTTTATGGACATAGGTGTTTACGAAAATCTATATCTATGCCAAAATGGTTTAGCAACTTGGGACATTATAAAGTTTTTTACTCAATTACAATCAATCCTCAATAGATACTTGATTTGTGATCCTCTAGAACAATATAGATACTTAGATATAGATTTCTTAATTATATTTTCTATAGCGAGTCATATCTGCCGTAGATTACCATTATCTAGACATAAAATATCGAAACCAAAGATAAGTTTAGAAAAACCTAGTAGGTAATTGCTTTTGTGTACAATTTATACAGTGAAGAATTCCGTACACATTTCCACATACGTAGCCATTAATATTCACAACCGTAATTACACAATATTCAAATATTCGAGCCGGGAATAAACGACGTATTGTTTGTTCCTTTTGTATGCCAACTTCACACCCATAAACATAAATAACCATCGGGTTTTAATTTCAGTACAAACTCGTCGAACTTTGAAAAATGTTTTCTGTGGGCAATAAATTGCTCTTTGAACGCATATCGTCCAAAGAATCTGTCCTCTATGCTTGAACACAAAAAGTAGGTTTTCTTAGCGAGAAGATTTATTGAGTGAGCACTCTGTGGGTATTGAGGTCTCGGAATTCATTTAAAGAAAAATAAAAGGGATATTCAATTGCCTACCCATATCGAGGACATTATATTTCAAATAAATAATTTATTTATTTCAATAGGTTTTTCTTATTATTTCAATAGGTACAGTTGACGACAGACGAGTAATTTTTTTAGCTTTATTAATATAATTATATAGTTTTTTTTTTATAAAAAAAAATACGTAAAATCTCATAGGTTTTTAAATATTATTATTTATGATTTTAACCAAGAAAGTTCTCATGTATGGAGCACTGAAATTTCTTTATAAACCATTATTCATAAATCAAATATTCTCAATTCACACGTAAGACTAACATATTATGAAAGGCAGTAATTCCAAGTGTGAGTCCAGTGAGATTCTAACACGGAAATGTCCTTGAGCAAGTGCGCTCAATCGATAGGCAAACAAATTAAGAGGCCCCTAAATAAACAATATAAAACTCATTACGGCAATTAACGGAAGCAAATATACTTGCCCCAGAAACGTGTCTACGATGATCAGTTATAACATAAGAGAGAGGGATAATTGTTAGAGTTTTTAGAGATTTACGGAACTGTGGTTTTGTTTCGATTGATTCGCTAGAAATATCTTTATTTAGTCTATTATATTAATTATCTTGAAATAATATGGATTTAGGTATAATAACCAAAGAAATACTGACGGAGCAAATTTTATTTTCGCATTGCATTTATTTGGGAATTAGACACATGGGTGAGTGAGTCCATAAGTAACTTACCGGTTTTTTCGCCATAGACCCATATGTAATTTAAAATATTAATAACAATGAAACAACGCATCGTGATTATTGATAATTATAAACATTTTCAAAAACGTCAAATGCATGGCATTAGTCCAGATTTCCAGCGGTCTTCGGTATACTATTTTGAGAAGTGCCTTTGTTGTGGCTTTACAAAAAAGAACATTATTTTTACGAGAATTGTTTACGTCTAGACTGTTTATGTGCTGCTGAGACATCGTATGATGGTTACACAGTTGTAAAATAATCATAATCTCACGTCCTAATTCATTTGAATTCAGACCAAGAACGGATTCGGTGGTCATTTCGGTCATTTCGGTGGGTCACACAGTCAATATTAGTAAAACTTACCCTAAAACCATATTTAATAATTTACTTCAAACCTTCCGTCAAGGTCAAGCGGCCTTGTGCAATGGTCATGGTCCCATGATCTAACCATGGTCTGATAAGGGGGTCTAGTGACTATGAGTCCGGACTTAAAATTAAGAGAAGATTTGGTTAATTTAAGTGATATCAGAAACTATAAATCGAACTGAATATGTCAAATTTTGTCTGTCGATTGCTTTAAGGTACTTTTTGACGCTACTGTGAACTGCAGTAATATTTTAACGTTAAACGTCCCTGGACCCAATGGCAGGGGAGTAGAGTACTATTAATAATAATAAAAATATATATTTTTACGTAAAATATAAACAAAAATATAAAAATTGGATTAAAGTCTTTGATAAATAATTACAACACCAAGACGTAATAAGTAAGTTTTAATTCTAAAATAATTGAAGTCGTGGTCGTCGACTGTAATAAAGGGTTTCAATCGCTTGTTAGTACAATGTTAATGAACATTAAAGTCTCATACAACCTCTTTAGGAGTTATTGATAGCACGTGAAGCCAAATATAGCCACCACACGTTACTATTGAAATTATAGTGGTATAAACAAGACAATAGTTTTTGCCTAGTTTGTGTTTAAGGATTTCTAGTTTGCTCTACTAACTGATTTTACAATACTAAAAAGGAAATTGGAATGCGGTTTGAGCTTGCGATCTTTTATTTTATTGTACTTTTACGAGGCCTTTACTCTCAAGGCATGAGCAGCTGAAATTGATTTCTTAAAGCCATATATCATGTTTAAAAGATGCTTATAATTTATGGGAATAAATTCCAGACAGTTCATACAATAATTCAACTAACGTAAAAAATTAATTTTTTACTTTTTATAATACTCTAATTATTATATTTTAGTAGAGAAACATTTCAATTTACTTACACGCAAAGGTTAATTTTAAATCAGAGAATTAGAATCGGATCTTATGATTTAAAATTATGATTAGGCTTTATTATCAATAGAAATGGATTACAGAAAACTGTTTATAATATTAAAATAAGTGTATTACAAGATCAAATAGTCTATAACGTAAGCTAATTGCTAATTTAAAACGTTATTTTTCTAACCATTAGTATCTGTGTTTTTCCTTTTTTATCTGATATCATGTAAAAGTGCTTCATTATAAATAAGTCGACTAGTAGGTACCAAGAAATAAATGAATAATTAGGCCATTTTCCGTATACCTACTGAGGATAATTAAATATTTAATCTATGAACATATGATTATAACATATGACTTGCAAAATTGTATGTTGATGTATGGATGTTGTGTAGGTTGATATCGCCCACAAATACTAATTTAAAGTCATTAATCTCTCGTTATAAAAGAAGAATTAATACTATTCAATACGTATAAAATTAGTAATGTAAAAATTAATTCTTATGTAAAGTTAACCAAACGATTTGGCACAAATAACGTCTAACATTAGTGTTGCCAACGAGAAAATTTATTATAAACGATGCCAATTTACTAACTATTAGTTCTACACTGCCATTAACTAGAAACATTTTACTCTTTAACCCATAGTTTAACTGCTTTAGTCAGTTTTGAAAATGACTATGAAAATTACACGCAGAGAATAATAACCATTATCTTAAACTCGATAAGTGTTAAGTACATTTATCGAATGGAAAACTTGCTTTAACAAATTCACTATTTGCTTACATATACATATATGTATAGAAAAACCTATAAGGGTTTTGCCCCCTATTGATGTGTTTTTAATCATTTTCAGATTTCTATTCGTTTTTGTTAAACTCTGCGCCTATACAGAAAATATTTTTTTAAATTCAGAATTATGTTTGTTACGTTCTATGCACAGTGTTGCGGTTACGGATTCAAACAACGTAAAACGCAAAAACATTAGCAAAATTTTGGTTACTAATTGCACACAATAAAGGAAAATTGTTTCAATTCGTAACACGACTTTTCAGGTTGACCTTCTTTCACAATTTTCTGCATTTACCATTAATTATAAATTACCCATAAATATTCATGAGATGTGTCCGATCATGCGGCGACTTTCAAATTGTCAAGTTTTTGTCTCCCGTCATAAAAATGCATGATACACCGTCTACTCGATCAGATAGTCTATCAAGTGAGGTCGTGTCAGACGTGTTTTTTTTCTTTAATAAATATAAAGTTTTGTCAACTTTTCTATGGTCATTTGTGGTTAACTTTTTTTTAAATCTCAAATTTTCTAAACCTTATTTATATAATAGTAATGTTGAAACCACCATCCATGGGCATATATTATTTATTAAAATAATAATTTGTATAAACAATAATAGCAATGTTTACGCATGGAAGACTTTTATATATTATATTTTTTTTAGTATAAAACCTTGCCGTTTGTATACTTAGAACTTTTAAAAATCGCAGTCGCGGCGATAGTTTCATGTTTCTGATTCATGAATAAACCAGCAGCAGTACCTATGTTTCCCCAATGCCACAGTGTCTATGTTTATATATATTCATGATTTCTTAGGTCGAATGTTAGGGCACAAGAAAATCTATCTCGAATATTAAAACACTATCCTCCATAGTTACGGGTCTAATGACTAATCAGCGTGGTTGAATTAACAAGATATTTACACAAGTTTAGAGAGTTGAATAATGAGGCCATACCGGACCATGTCTACTTTTTGCATAGAACTATTAAAAGTGCAGACTGTTAAGAAATGCGTACACAAAGTGCATAGTTTCTCAGTAGCGGTGCGTGTTGGTCACTTGAGTTGAGTTGTGACTTGTGAACGAGTGATAGGATAGCGAGATTTCCAAGAAACGATTGCAGGCGAAAACTGGCTTCCGCGGTACATCTTTGATCTTACTGCAACAACCGCATAACTCAATGAATCCGATCTAATCTGTCCTTATCTTGGACCTTGACACCTCCGAGCCACAATTGAGGTCGTTTAAATGATTATTGATAGATTGAATTGAGAAATTCCGCTTATATGACCATATAAGGCTCTTTATGAGGGAAGGCAAGGTTTTCAGTGGCAACTTTTTACTAAGTATATGTATTCTATTACATCTAGGTATATCTCCAATAAATAATAATATACACTTTACCTAATTTAGTGATTTAGTTAAGTTGCGGGGCATGGTTTGAATGAAGGTGTAACTTGCGAATAAATATATTACATACATACATACATAAAATTGTTTTCGTGTGATATATTTATAAGCAATTGTGCGTCGAAACGTTATATCTATGACTCTCATCCAACACACTTTTGACGCACGGATATCTTAGCGTTACGTCTCTATTCTGAATCTTACCCTTAACTTCTTAAGTAACTCCTTTTGTATTATTAAATCACGCTAAAAGAACAAAAATAATTAGTAGAAAAATTTTATTATTACAAATTATTCAAAGTTTTCTTAACTGGACTTTTCGGGTGATTTTCTGCAATTGTGTTCAAAGTTATGAAAATAATGAGAGAAATTCGTATACAAGATAGTATTAATTATAAAATGTTTTAGTATTGCCTAAGTATAAATTATTAACGAGTTCAAATGCCTGGCGTTGAAGTAGGTCCAGTATTTAAGTTCGTTGCCCACCAATATTCATGTTTACTGCTAAATTATCAATTAAGAGAACATAAATTGATTGGAGAAAAATATTTTGTTAAAAGGGGCCCCCCAGAAAGGCCGGAAAATTTTTTTTAAACCGCCCCCCCCTCCCCCCCAAACCGGGGGGCCGCCCCCCCCCCCCCTGGTATTCCCCCCCCAAAAAGGGGGGCCAAAAAAACTAATCGCGGGGGGAGGCCCCCCCCCCGGGGGGCCCCCTTGCCCCCCCCCCCCCCCCCCCCCCTTCCCCCGCCCCCCCGGGGCAAAATTAATACGGGAAAGCCCCCCCAAAAACAAACCCCCCCCCCCCCCCCCGCCCCCGGAAACACACCCCCCCCCCCCCCCCCCCCCCCCCCCCCCCCCCCCCCCCCCCCCCCCCCCCCCCCCCCCCCCCCCAACAAAAAAAAAAGAAGAAAGTGTGGGGGGGGCGGGGGCGCCCCCCCCCCCCCCCCCCCCACCCCCCCCCCCCCCCCCCCCCCCCCCCCCCCCCCCCCCCCCCCCCCCCCCCCCCCCCCCCCCCCCCCTGGCGGGGGGGGGGCCGCGGGGGCCCCCCCCCCCCCCCCCCCCCCCCCCCCCCCCCCCCCCCCCCCCCCCCCCCCCCCCCCCCCCCCCCGGGGGGGGGCCCCCCCCCCCCCCCCCCCCCCCCCCCCCCCCCCCCCCCCCCCCCCCCCCCCCCCCCCCCCCCCCCCCCCCGCCCCCCCCCCCCCCCCCCCCCCCCCCCCCCCCCCCCCCCCCCCCCCCCCCCCCCCCCCCCCCCCCCCCCCCCCCCCCCCCCCCCCCCCGGGGGGGGGGGGGGGGGGGGGGGCCCCCCCCCCCCCCCCCCCCCCCCCGGGGGGGGGGGGGGGGGGGGGGGGGGGGGGGGCGCCCCCCCCCCCCCCCCCCCCCCACACACCCAAAAAACCCCCCCCCCCCGCCCCCCCCCCCCCCCCCCCCCCCCCCCCCCCCCCCCCCCCCCCCCCCCCCCCCCCCCCCCCCCCCCCCCCCCCCCCGGCCCCCCCCCCCCCCCCCCCCCCCGCCCCGCGCCCCCCCCCACCCCCCCCCCCCCCCCCCCCCCCCCCCCCCCCCCCCCCCCCCCCCCCCCCCCCTTCTTTCCCCTCCCCCCCCCTCCCCCCCCCCCCCCCCCCCCATAAAGATGGGGGGGGGGGGGGGGGGGTTCCTTCCTCTCCCTTTTTTTCCCCCCCCCTCCCCCCCCCCCCCCCCCCCCCCCCCCCCCCCCCCCCCCCCCCCCCCCCCCCCCCCCCCCCCCCCCTCCCCCCACCCCCCCCCCCCCCCCCCCCCCCCCCCCCGCCCACCCCCCCCCCCCCCCCCCCCCCCCCCCCCCCCCCCCCCCCCCCCCCCCCCCCCCCCCCCCCCCCCCCCCCCCCCCCCCCCCCCCCCCCCCCCCCCCCCCCCCCCCCCCCCCCCCCCCCCCCCCCCCCCCCCCCCCCCCCCCCCCCCCCCCCCTTTTTTTTTTTTTTTTTTTTTTTTTTTTTTTTTTTTTTTTTTTTTTTTTTTTTTTTTTTTTTTTTCCTCTCTTTCTCCCCCCCCCCCTTTTAATTTTTTTTTTTTTTATTTTTTTTTTTTTTTTTTTTTTTTTTTTTTTTTTTAAAAAAAAAAAAAAAAAAAAAAACATAAATTGATTGCTTGCAATAAAGTATTATGAAAGTAAAACTGTATATTGGGTTATTTATGCGAAATGAATTATGTTTTTATATAACGTAAACCATATCAACCATAAGATAAATAATTGTCCGATACTTCATGAAATGAAATGAGTAGAAATATGGCTGAACGATAAATTTGATATGAAATAATATAAACCCAAATTAATAAGAAAGGTTTAGTTGCTTAGGTTAATGGACTCTGAGTGTAGCTTGCAAGTTTGATTGTCTAATCTGCATTTACAAAAAGATTTAAGATAAGTAAATCAGAAATATAAATAAAACATATAACCAATAAATCATTACGAACCCCATGAAACTCGCGAATTATATTGTCAAAAGGGTATCCTGAGTTTTATTAATGAACGCTATTCTCCGTACATTAAATTAATAACAGCTTATAATTTTAAAAGTTTAATGTGTTAAGGTACGGTTTTAGCCAATCATTTATCAGTTTTACTTCTTTTATTTGTATTTTATAACCGCCAGTATATGAAGTGAAGTTAATACTCAAAATGTATGAAATAAATTAAACTAAAATGCATTAGGCGAATAAGTATTTTTAAAGTAATTATTAAGTTAAACTTAGTCTTGGAAATGTAATATTTTTTTGTGCCCACTGTAATTATCATGTATTTTAGAACATTACCTCTTATCTAAACTGTAGAACATTTTATAACATGTTGTCAGATTCAATGTGAGTCAGATTCAAATTATTTGTTTTAGTTAAACATAATTAAGTATAGTTATATCTACATTCAGAACTGTTAAGCGTTCTAGTCTTGGTGCAGGCGAATACAAGTAAGAAAGCTCTTTTTCCTTAGAAGTCATCATTATAGGAACAAAGTAGGTAACTATTTTATTTCCACGAAGGTCTAGAAAAGTCGCAAGCCTCACATAATAATTTGGGGAAGGTATTCTTTGTAGGTCAGACGTGTCCAGTTAATCTAGCCACTATGTTGATTTTATCTTTTCGTTTATTGCATTATCTGCAGGAATGCTGTCGGGTCCAGATTAGGAATTCATTATATCTAAGGTTGGAACTCTCTAGCTATTAAATTGTGTAACTCGGGTGGAGTTTTAGGATGTCAATAGTTAAATTGCGATCAAATCATGAGTAAATATAAATAGATATTTAAATGTTGAATTTATATTATGACGCTACTTTTGCCTTATTGGCTTCTGCTACGTTTAATTAATAATTTTTCTTTATCGATTGCGCTCACTAGTCGTACACAAACAACGTACAGGTTATAGCAAACTAACACAATGTCTATGAAAAATCTACCGGCACATATCAACAATATTTAACTTCCTTAATAATGCGAACAATGTTTCGTACGAAATATAATATAATTGACATAATTAAATGAAAAGGAGGGCAACTGGCGGCCTTATCGCAATCGAGCGATCTCTTCCAGGCAACCACTAAATATATTGTTGGCACACATATACATATATATTGGTAAGGTTTATTTCATAGTCTGTCGTATTATCATATATTTTTGAAGTACTTAATCTCCTTATCGGCGAGTGCCTTGTTTTTGTTAATTTATATTGTTAAGACTGTGATAATATATTTCTCTCATATTATACGTTATTCTATGTGGCTCTAAGATGGCGGCTAACTCGTTATATTTTTTCTCACTACACAAGCAAATGTTGATTAAGAAAAATTTGTTAAAAGCCGTGGTGTGAACGCATGATCTCGAAGTTTAAATTCGCTATGGTAACACTATACTTTTGTGTTATAAGATATAATCTGTATTACCCAACTAAATATTAATAGAAATAGTGTTGTCGCTATTTCGTAGTTATTAATAAGACGTCCTAAAATATTGCATCCACCGGATAGAGTTAGCGAATATATTAAGAATTAATTCTTGCAAATTCACTAATAGAAATGTTTCACTGTTAAAATGTCTCGAAATAGCTTAGATTTATAGTAACTGTTCACGATTTCACATATAGTATAGTCCGTTAGGCGAGTAGCCAACATCTTGTAAGAAATTAATATCTTATAAGAAGAATTTAGTATCAAATGTCCTACATTGTTGACTTTAAAAGCATAGTAGGATTTAAATTTTGTTTATTTTAATATAAACCTCAGACGGATTTAGTTATGTTTCTCAGAATCTGTTCAATGGTACCAATGCATTCGTCTCAAGGTCTTTTACGATCTATGAAATCTTATTTTACAAATAAATTTATATTCGATCAAGTATATATTTTACGAACTGTAACTTTTAGTGTACAAAAGCTTAAAGCTTCTTTCGTTCACGCTTCCAAGAGTTGACAAACATTATTTGAGCTTTTAATATGTGGACTCCTTATAAAAAAATTATAGAAGTGACATATCTCTTCTACTATTCCTGGTTTGTCTTTACGTCAGCTTAAATGGTCGATTATTGATAAACGTGTTATTGTTCGCCTATCGAACTAAATGCCAGCTGACACTAATATTATTGAGCAATTTAAATGCTGTATCTTGTAGTAATAGTAATTTCCTTTAAGCATAAGTAATATTCGTAATTGTATTGACATTCTAAGCCAAGTCAGAAATGCAGAAAATAAGTTTTGTTCAATACTGAATAATAAATATATTTGTTAAGATTAAAATACAGACTAAACTCGAACTCAGAGATTTAGTTTATATATTTAAATATTAATCAACAAAGTCCTATAAGATTTCCTTAATTAAGTGAATTTTAGCAACGTAATCCACCATTTTCTTTTAAGTGTACAAGGAAAGCTGATAGCTACTCCCTTAAACCAGATAATTGACAAAACCATAGTTATAAATTATTAGGAATGTAAGCAAAGACTATAAAGTAACTTATGAACACGTCTTTTATCAAAGGCCAGTAACATGAGCTGTTAATAATCAGTTGAATGAAAACAATATCATAGATCGTTTGTTAGCGCCGAATGATTTATTATTCCTATTAAAGTTTTATAGAATCCCATTCGTTAACCTTCGTGGGCGTGCGATCAATCGAAAATGATAAGCATCTGAGCTATAAAAAACATTGCAATTATATCATTTTTATAAACCGGATGGGTATAATATGTATTTTGAATAAAACTTTTTATAAAAGCCAGATTCATACCTAGACAAAACACAATAATAATACATGTCTATTTTGATATGCAGATGAGTTACCTATGTAAAATAGAAATTAAGATGTGTACATCGTTCTAATGTTTTCGTTTGAATTAAACCTTGTTTAAAGATAATGACAATTGACAAGTACAAACACTAAAGGTCCGTACTTTATGGCAGTATTCTGTTTGTTGGAATCACTTGAGTCAATCGTCAATATTTGAATCATCAGCACGTGTAGTGTTGATGATTTGACTTCTAATTCTTCTAAGTGTCATTTGTTTATGTCTATCACAATAAACACGAGTTTGATTCGGTACTTGTATAGATGATAAGATTTTCACTTAATTAAACAACGGGTTGAAGTAGGTACCCCCCCCTTTCCCCCACCCAAATATTAACAATCCTATTCTTAAAAAAATATTATTAATAGATAAATTAATGTTAATATTGAGGTTTTGAGTGAAAAAATAATATTCTAAACTGAAAATGTGTTACTTGTCGCTGAAAATAAGTTTGTGATAGTTATCGCAGCATCGTTCCAGAAATACACTCTTTATTCTTTAATTAAGTCGAATTACATTCGCAAATATTAACAAAATAGTGATAAAAAAGATAGCGTCATGTCGTTTACATTTTCACATGGCCTCACTTATCAGTTGTTAGATAATAGTGCGACAATTATGATATATCATATGTTATCAACATATACCGGTCACTGATCTCACAGATTTAAGAGGAATTATCGAAACTGATACGTGCTATCGTTGCAATATTATCTCGAAACATAATATGATTGTATCAATGCACTTTATCCTTCAATAAGCATGACTAGGTACACGTAACTGTCTAAAGTATTTAGTACTGAATTGTATTATTTGTGTTACACAACATTAAATACCATAAGTTCGACATGACTGTTCTAATAATGTTACTGGTTGCTAGCAAATTTAATTTGATTTTCTCAAAATGATAATAAATAACCTATAATAGTATAGTGACTGGCCTTTTTGGTGCGTTATAGAGTTGTATAGAGAGTATATGGGAAGACATGTTAAATTGTGTATGTCAAAGCCAAAGTCGAGTAATTTCGATATTTTAGGGAGTTTGAACTATTAAATTATTAGTATTAATTTTATTAAATCAAGTAACATTAAGTTTACAATTAAAATATAGAGTCCTTAATGTACACGAAAATAATGAATTAATAAAAATCTGTGTAATCCGGTAAAATAAATATATTTTTTTAATGCATGCGTTTTTACCTAGACTTTATATATAGATAACACTACACTACAATTATTTTAGATAATATTGTTTAAATGATTGGCGTAACTACAACATCTTGATAATTAATTGTAGCCTAGAATACAGTACTAAGGCAGGCATTACACGAGTGAAAGCTGCCTGTTACTATAAAATCCTTTTTTTTTTCCTTTGTTTTTTTTTTTTTTTTTTGTTTGAGGCCTTTTATAGCACTTTTAAATTACTAATTTTTAGAGTGTTACACACCAATAGCTATGTTTCCAATAGTTCTAGCACAAGTTAAAAGTTTTCTCCAAATCACATACACTTTTCACTACAAACGCGCGTATACAACCATATAATTAAAATAAAAAAACACAGGAGCTGCGTAATACGATGTTGACAGGTTGACGACGCGGCGAGTTTTTCCTGCTATAGATTAAAAATAATTTCTCTCACCTAAGGTCCAGCCTCAGTTGCCGTCCACCAAGTGTAAGGTTGTAATGCACCGCATGTGGTAGGTTATGGTCCAAGCCCTGAAGGTCGCGTCGTGCGCGAGGGTGCCCGTGCGCATGTGAGTGATCAAGGATATGGGAGACCAGCTCACCATCCTGGCTCACTTTTACCGGGGTCACCACCTCCACAGCTGATGTATCCAGGTGTTTGTGGGAGTAGATACCTGGAAAAAAATTTAAATTAGAGCTGGAGGTTTATGCTCTTGGTTTTAACGCCTATGGGTAACCATATAGTAGCTTGTAGTACAAACGAGATTTACATTTATTTTTTACTTCTTTGGGCGCGTTATGAAAAATTGATGAGAGTGAAATTTTACGATGCGCGCGCACCGTGACACAAAATTAACAGAATGAAGTTGCCCACGGAAGATGCTACGGCATTGGACATATATTAAAAACAACATTCGAATAATAATAGAATTTATGTTACACTTAATGTAAGAGAATAATAATAAATATTTATTTATTCAATTTTTCAAATGTAAACTGAACTTTATTGACTCCTTTTCCAGTCTTTGATTATTTAATTGTAATTAATTATTTGCATGCAATCAAAAACTATTTTTAATAATGCCAAAGAAGTATAACTTCTTACGCGCGTACATAAGTACACGCACCCTTTTTTTTATAAGTATGAATTGCTTTAAATATAAAATTTATTTTATATTAATCAAAAGAAATTTGTTTATGTAACTATAATTTGTATAATACGAAAAGTGCTTATTTAATAAAATTAAAATCACAAATGTATGTCACCTAATATTGTACATGACAGGGCTTTCCAAGAAAAGCGGATAACATAGAAAAATATGACACAGTAAGTGCTGATATTTGTCTAATGTTTAGTGAGTGATTGTGCAAGTGATCACTCCATCTATGTAATTTGATGCTTTTAGGCAATGTTGCATTTTATTTATATATGAAAGCAGAACGACAGGTTCTCTATATTGACTGTTTATTTTCTAATAGTAAACTCTTCGTAATTATCACTCAAGTTTTTGTAAAGCATTTAGGTAAATATTTTCGTATCAGATATATCAATAATTTATGTCTTAAAATAAAATTGAATCTTATTTTGTGTTAAATAATATTCCAAAATCTCAATTAAAATGGCAGTTATATTACTAAATTGAATATATATTACACAGACAAAAAAGTGTCTTTGTCACGTTATATAAAAAAACATTTTCGTTACTTGTTAATAGTCTGTAATTAAAAACTTCAATTAATATTAGTCACTGACGTACACGTACAAGTATAAAATTTATGTTTCACGTATCAACCGATGTATTTAATACTAAAGATGGCGTGTCTATCTAGTTTAATTGAAACACTTCCAACAATAATTAATTATAGTAATTTATAATTTAAATTACATGAAGTAATTATTATCTTTTGCAAGCAAAGTAACAGAGTATATTTAGAAAGTAAAGTACTTTTGCAGTCCATTAAAGCTTAGTAAATTTGCATAGAAAAAAAATAAACCTTGAAGAAGGTCAATCCTAGAAAAACTTATATTCTGCTATAAACAGTTAAAGGTTAAATTCTAGACCTTGATTTTATACACTATTTTAATAGGCCAATTAAGAAGTACATAAAATGGCATTGCGTTGGCTCATTATAAGCTAAATATGTTTTGCTACTCCAGTAATGTTTTTTCTGGTACATGCTCATTGTAATCTTCATAGACCTTTTTTGTGAAAATAAATAAAAGAATTTTCGTATTCGATACGAATAAAATTTTAAATATAATACAATTCGCTCTTAAACGTTATCGACTTTTATCAAATTTCCAAGTATAGGAATGAACCGAAATCCTGTTTAAAAGCGTTACTGCAATATGGGCCGGGAATAAGAAGTCTAACACGCTCCACAGAGTAAAAAGTGAATTAATTACGTATGTAGTGTAGTCAGGGGTTAATAAAACAATGAATGTCAACTTCGCAATCGTTATGAATACTAAGAGCGTTGTGAGGGTCAATGTCGAGGCTTGTATATTAGATCACTGTTAAGTTATGGATTTATTACGAAATTGATTTAACTTCAGTTAAATTTCACAAAGACTATCTTTTGACAGCGCCTTTTGTATGGGTGATATCCATATTTTTTTATCTTTTAATAATTTTATATTTGAACGGGTCGACAAATAGATAATCTCTCTTTAAATGAAATTTCTAAAAATCCATTTATTTTATCGTACGCCCGGATTTTGGCTCTTGCGAATCAGCGCAAACAAACAACAAAGTTGAAAATTGTTCTGTCTGTCAAAACAGAACAGGTAATATTTCATGTGTAAAACATAAATTTAGTGCATGTGTAGATATATGTAGGTGCCTTCAATACCTCTTATACCGAAACATACATTAACATCCATTTTGTAGTCTTTGAGTAAAAGATTTGCAAACATTCAACCATTTAACCAAATGCTAGTTCTAATATTAATAATAATCAATAGATTTTTGCAATATTGAAGGGCACATTTATATTTATTAAACGTAGCTTTGCCAATCACAAAAAAGAAGTCACAAATCCAAATTTTTAGAAACACATTATACACGTTAGCTGAAGGGCTGACCTGCCGTCGACACTGATCTCATATTACACAAAGAAAAGTATATAGAAAGTATTCGTATTTCGTCTCACGGTCTTTTAACCGTGACACAAAATACTTAAGGAATTTAGGCGCCAACCATTGTAACTGATACATCGGTATTCGTTCTGCTTCTTTTATCACAGATTCTTACAATTTCAAACTCGGCTGGACAATTTCCTAAGAAATAGGTGCGATTGTCTAGTCAGCACACGCGCTAGACACTCGACACTCGGTAACTAGCGAGAGATGGCCACACAGGTATCGACTTATATTGGCCTCGAACCAGTCTACAAAAAAAAAACGACAATCCAATAACTGTTTAAGCGATATTTATTTTATCCAATTACACGGTCGGTGCACGAAGTACCTTATGCTTTGCCAAATTACAAAAAAATAACAATGGAATTCTCTACAAAATTGTAGGTGTAACAAACTCATCTACCAAATGCAATGAACAATGCTTACTCATTTGGCATCTTGCTGTTTCTCAAAAAACAGTAAGAGGTTTTGGGGTAATGATAATATCTCTAAATCGTAATGAGATTAGCTTTGGGCGGCGTGGGCTGTTTAGCTTGGGCGTTTGCATCAATTATTGTCTATTACTTGGTGCCGCCCCCCGCCGACCGGGATCCAGTTTGGAGCGCTGGCCGTGGGTGGACATTTATAACAAAAACATAGACATGCGATATACATTTCACTTACAGCGATACAAACACGTTAATTATACTTGTTCCTACTGTGCGAATAGATACTGAGGATAAACTATGCATTTGATTAACGGATTTATGCTTAATTAAGACTTGTCCTTGATGTGACTTTCAGATTACGTTTTGATGTCCTTGGTTAGCTCATTATCTGTTATCACAGTTACACATTTGACAGATGATTTGACTGCTTGCATAGAGACAGACACATATTCTTTCACAGACATTAATTTTGTAGATTGATTGTTACTTACATTTCATCCCGTTATATCCAACCAAGACCAAATTGTCTTCATAAATTGTAATTTATCTAATGTAAACTCAGAATGACCTCTTACATACCGCTCCATCACAATTACCTCCCGACATGGAAAAATCTTATGACCGGACAAATGTAACACGAAAATATACTTGCTATAAATCCTTCGCCACAAAGATACCTACTACGTCTTCTAGAGATAAAAACAGTTACATCATGCACTGTATAATATAATCGGAGTAAGTAAACTAAGGAATTAAGTTTCGTGTGACAAGAACAAATTAATTTCCGGGCCACACGATATGGTGCGTAACTATTTGCTTTAGTACTTTGTTTTGATTGCGTTTAAGACTAGAACTTGTAATATATCTTTCACATTTTATGTATCAAAGCTAAATGGTTGTTTAAGATCAGTTTATGATCTTTGATGAATTTATCTTACAGAAATAAGTGCTAGAGTAAGATAAATTTGTATTAAACACTAACTCTAGGATAAGTATCGTATTATCTGTATCCGCGCGTGGCATATGACAACTGACAGCTTTACGTCACGCAGTACGTCACTGGCCAAGATTCACTTTTCTCCACAATATAGATAAGATTTGGTGAGCAAATATTGAGTTTATAAGATAAGAAATCCAGATCGTTATACTTTACACTTTCAAGATAAGTTCGGTCTATTATTATGTACTTAGTGCTCTTAGAACACCTAGCGCCAATTTCTCTAATTATTACAAAACTTTGAATAATTAAAAAATATTTTTAAGTTAATTTTAATCTTATTATATTAATGTCTATGAATCTTAGCATATCAACATATGTTTAAATTCTGTATATTATCTTATCTGTAAAAAACATTTACAGTTATTGATGCAGTGACAAAAACATTTTTACATTGACGACTTGCAAAGTTGAATGACCAAGCAATATTGTCGCTAATTCATTATATATTTGTTTTTCCACGGTCGATTACTGGGTTTATGCATTGTGTATGCTTGGCCCACTCCTATTCTATTTTTATGCATTATAGGTACTAAGAATAGACCGCATTGCTGCTGGGCGCGTAAATGAGCCTACATAACTGAGCAATCATTGGAGCTAATTCTGATATTCTCTAAACTAGACTAAAATTTAATTCGTTTCAGTAGTAATTAATTTTAAAATAAATAATAAAACTTTTGATTACTTAGTGGAGATATTATTCTTTTAATTTCTACCTAATTTCTGCAGTTTTAGCAAGCATCGTACATCGTTCTTAGTAATTTATATTCCACTATTGCCAAATGGTATTTATTTGCTACAGCTTTAATATATTATTAAAATTGTATACATATATAAATATTTATCTCATAAATTAGGATTTTATTCAAATAATTATCATTTTTAATCTGTATTTACCATGAGTTCTCGAAAATGTAAATACAAATTTAAATACTGCTAAAATAAATTAAAATATATTGCAACAACATGATTACAACAGTTTAATAATAAAATGATTAAACGTACGCTGTTATTAATTCCTGAAAAAGACTAAAGAGTGTAATGACAGACATTTCTGTATTTAATTATTACATAATTAATTTAAAACTCGCAAAACGAATGCGGAAAAATTAATCGTAGCAACAAAAAGTTAAGTTATTTATTATACTTTTAATTATAAAGACCGTTGCAGAAGGCATAAAACACTTTTTTATTTTAGTTGCCAGTTTTAGGAAAAAACATATTGATACTGTCTTGATTAATTATGTGGGTTAAGCACCTTATAATCTTTCAATGAACTCTTGTATAGGTGTCACGAATATCAGGTTAGGTCTAATTATTTTAAGGGCTTTGATTACGAGAATATTATCATTATTATTATAGTATTATTTTATATCTTTATATTTGGTCTTAGGAAATATGACCGTGTGTCTAAATGCCGCAGAGAGCTCTGTTGGCTATTCGACTTAGACGTGACGCTCATCTCCTTCAACTTCTATACTCAATTCTTTTCAATTCCAAAACTCCCTCTTATCTAAAAATTAATTCACATTCTCAAGTACTTATGACTATATGTTACGCTCCTCTAATAGATGCTTTTTGAAAATTCTATCTCACACCTCATCCTTTTTAGGCAATTCGTTAAACATCTCCGCCATTAAGTTGTAGAATACATTGCCCGACTCCAAACGATTGGCTTAATTCTTCTACATAAACAATTTTTATCCATATCCTATCCTGCTCAATCCTGACTTTTGTAATTCTTGTATGTATTTCTTATTCTTTCGTAATTAATGAATCTGTGAGATTAGAATTTAGTTTTTAGTTTATTTTTTTTGTAGTATTTTAGATTAAGTTTGGTAATTCTATAATTTTTCAGTGTTCAGTGTAGTTTTGTTTTTGATTTGGATATGCACTTCTTGCACTTTACCTTTAATATATTTTATTTTTTATTTTTTCTTTACTGCCTGGAATAGATCGCTTGTTAGCGATAAGTCGAAGAAGTATAAATAAATAGATAAAATAAATAAATATTACCCTAAGTGTTACCTTAGCATCCCAACTGGGCATAGAGCACCATCTAAGCGCGTCGTTGATTATATTCAAGGCAATAAAAATATCTAAGACTCGAATAAAGGAATATCTTCTTCATTAATATCTATTTGTATAAATAATCAATTTCTATTCAAGTCACGAATAAAAGACAAACTGTCAGTCTAATATTATTTATTTACTTATTGTTATTGTAGCATTAAGATCCTATATGCGTTTAACGTCATTACTTACGCCGGGTTTAATGCAAATTTCCTTTTTTATATATTAAATTGGCCGAGTAAAGAATTAAATATACTTTTAGAGCAGTATGGGCCTAGTGGCTTCAGCGTGCTACTCTCATCCCTTAGGTCGGACAGTGTGACAGCTGTGCTCCAATAGAGTTTCTATGTGCGCATTTAACACTTAACTTAACTTAACTCGCTCGTACGGTGAAGGAAATACGACGGCGTGTGTCAGACACAGAAGGCTGATCACCTACTTGCCTATTGGAAAAAGAACAACTGATCACGCAACAGATACAGAATACAGAACCTGAGACTCAGAGTTTAAATGGTTGTCGCGTTTTTATTAGCTTTAATTTGATTTTAATATACTGCGTTCGATAATAATAAATAATTATTAAAATATTAATTTATTAATATTGAATGAAGTTAGAAAACTTTGTGATGAATGTATAAGAAAGTTACACCTCAAATTGTGACCTCTGTGATTTTTTATTGATCAGTAGGTATTTTAGAAACGCGATACCATATGGTATAAGAAATATGATCTGGAGGTCTGGAAGGCTGACCTTCAAGTATTTACTCTATAACGAATAAACTCAAGAAATAAGAACCCGGTAATACAACCCGTGCAATTTTATTAAACACTTCATTGAATTTATCTTAAACATACTTCAAGTAATTTTATTATTACCGAATTTATATGCATATAATCGTTTATATTCATGAATATAATTATGATAAATAAATTGCTCAATTTGGTTGAACGTATGTATTGTAAAGATTTTAACAAAACACTGATGAAATTTGTTAAATTGTCATATTTTTCGTGTTTTACAGCCTCCATGTTAGACTATTCTACATATATGTACATAAACATTATCTTTTAATAATTAATATATAATAATTAGTATATAATGATCACGTGACCATGCGTGAGGTACACGATACACCTGACCCTAAACATCCAGTCTAGGGCCCATCCATGATCACGAAGGACTTTAATATAAGAATCTAATTCGTTATATTAGCACTGTAATTTATTACCACGATCCGAAATATAGTGTTCGGTATTAAATTTTAATTTTGAGGCGGTATGCCGTCCACTCCCAAATACACGACCGAGATAATCCTTCAAAGGCAATCTTGGGCCGTCACACGAGACTCGAATCCAATTATCAGCATTTCAATCCTTGTGACAACCACAAAACGACTAAGATTAGATTTTACGAGTCCGTAAATTTAACATAACTTGTCTTCTGAAGCGTCAGTCTTAATTGCTAACGGTTTTTAATTTTAACCCCCGACAGAAGATCTTTGACGTGTGCTTATCTTTGACCGACTAGTCCATGGATACCCATTTGGTTAATGCATGCGTTGCCGGCTTTTGAAAGAGACGTACGCTGTTTTTAAAGGTAGCTGTTTGGAAGACCTCTGGGAGTAATCTTATAATTCTACAGTAATAATAACACTGTAACTATTTATATTGGTAGATTTGTGCATCTGTTTCATTGATTAACTTCTTATATAGGCAATTTTTAAAATAATTAGATGATCAGCCTTCTGTGGCTGAAAATGTCGTCTATTTTTCGGTCTAAAGTCAGCTACTATGTTAAGTAGGATAACCAAGCTGCATAGCAAGCAACTCAGGGTTTTGATTCGTTTGAATTCTCGTAAATTATATTGCTGTAAGGAAAATAGTGTCTTGATTGTGTTGAACTGAATTATTTTTGGGTATACTTTATATACATTTTAGGTTATACATATATCATATACCCGTTAGGAAAGGTCCAGCGCGCGAGGTCCGTTCTGTGTGTCGACTTGAATTTATTAATTTTCCGCGCGTTAGTTTTCATTTTACATTAAAATTATGCATAAACCCTTATTGAATTTCATAAACAACAATCACATTTTATGGAAGTTAATAAAAGAGGAGAGGAGGATAGATTGACTGCGTTACGAACTGTCATCAATAACAATGTACAACGTTATAAAAAGGTCAGAACGTTAAGTTAACATTCAAATTATAGCAAGAAAACATTAATAGCTATTTTGTTAAGTTTAGAAATAAAATTCACCAACGAAGTAATATTTAAAAAATGGATTTTGGATATTCTAAATTTAAAATTATCGTACGCTACTTACCGGAGTGTATGAGGTTTCTTATGCCATCCTGAATACTGTCTTCTACGTCACCCACGACTTGTGCTCTCAGCATGTCTTCGGGTACGTTTTTCGCCGTACAACAGACTATTAACACTTGGAAAAGTAAAAGCTTGAATAATGATCGTCGTATATCCATCTTTCTGAGTACACAGTCACTAGTACGCATCTTTATGTACCAATGCTGCCTTTAAACGCTACGAATTTGGCATATCGCCTTACTTCTATAATTGTCTATGGGCAGCGCGCTTTCTCGTGCTTCCGATACAAAACTAATATTGATTTTGCACTGTTCTTCTTATAGACTATCATCATAAAGTACCTGAAAAAAAGAACAAGAGTTAAAACTTTTGCCACTTGCATTGCACACTCACGGAAATATTGCTAAATATACCTAATATTAAATAAAAATATTTATTTTATTATATATACACTTTCACTTTTGTACAAAAAACTAAATATCCTATCTTGTAAGAAAAATTAACGCAACACGTTATTCACACAGCGAGGTAATTCACTATCTCTCGAGTGATACATATGTTATATAATTCTTCGTTATTAGGTAGATAACATTATCTCCTATGCCCACTCAACGTTAAAATTATAAAGTAAATACAGAATTAGTCCACCTCTTACATGATGTAACTTCATCCTTATCATTTATCACGAAGTGACATTCGAAAATCTCTTTGGTGCGCCGGTAATGTTCTATAGAGGTCTCGTGCCAAATCGGGCTGACTGACAAGCATGTCTTACCATAAACTATAAGCGATTTATTACCAAAGGTTTTCGATGTTTTACATAACTGTAATTTAAACTTTTACCTGTTGACGCAACATGTTGGTCTCTAAGAAAAAATACGTGTCTAGGAGTGAGGGACAGAAGGGCGGGGCACGTGCCGTGATAAGCAGGCGCCAGGCAGTGTGGCTCCGATAGTTTTTTGTTTCATTTCGGAGCCGGGTGGCGCCATGACAGATTGTTAGCGTTCCAGTGATTTTATGGGTCCAGTGTCATTAATTTTACGATAGTATAATTTTCCTGCTCATAATGTGCTGCGATATGCGCATTGACTTTTACTTTGATTGCCTTATAATTGCTGCTTTATGAGCTTACAGGGTTGGGTTTTAAGATCGTTTGTACACTTATACGAAAGATACTTTATTTGTAAAAATGTTTTATAAACCTTGTACATACCCTAAATATATAAATATAAGAATAAACTAAAAGTAAAATAATAAAATAATAAAATAATCAATATAAACTTGCTATAATCAGACTATGCCATCAATGCAACATCTAGTAAAAAATCAAATTCGAACATCTGTGTTTTGCTTGGTTGACTGATCAAGTTTATTATGTCTACCCACATTTTTGGTGCTGTTCTGTTTTGTAATTTTATATATGTACTTACCTACATCTGTGCGCTCTAATTTCTAATTTTTAATCTTAGTTTTAAATATGTGTTTCTCAGTAAGTGAATTTTGTATGCAATTCTTATGAGAAATAAAGTTATTATTAAACCTAAGTATTTTGAAGAGTAAGTCAAAGTCAAATTTATAAGCTATAAAACTGGTCAAAACTTTTAAGTATCAAGTAGACTATATCAGTTATACAGTAGAACCTCGATAACGTAAACCTCGGTAACATAAAAACCTCTGTTACTTCAAAAAATACTATGTTCCCTTCCCATCAGAGCCGAAAACCTCTATAACTTAAAATACGCAACCTCTATAACTTAAATAAATAATCTCTGTATAGGCCCTCAGTAACTAAAAAAAATGTTTCCACAACCTCTATAACATAAAATTGTTTGTGAATGAGTCATTTTGAAAGAGTGTCAAAACAAATGGTTTCGGTATTTATTGCTTGCACGTGTTTATTAATGTATTGTTAGCGTAAACAATACATTACCTATTGTTTGCTTTATCTAAATTCTTCAAAGCTTTACGGCGGTTAGCTTTGTGACAACGACTTACTTGCATCATAAGTTAATGTATTCTCCTCTCTACTTGTCATTGAAAATCAAATCGATTTAGAAACAGTGAATTTTTTAAAACAAAAGAAAATCACAGATTTTTTTAAGTAGACTAAACCTTTAGGTGTTGTTTTATTTTTATGTAATGTAAGTAATGTGAATAAATATGATTACATATTTAATTTTCCATCCTTCTGATGCATTCAAGTAAAAATGGGAGCAAGGGTACATAGAAACATGTACATACCTCTATATTAACCTTTACCTAACATAGAACCTTGATAACTTAAAACCTCTATAACATAAAATATTTTGTGTTTCCCTTGGACTTTATCTTATCGAGGTTCTACTGTATTATATTATAGCTATATTCATAGTCCTATAAAATTGTTGCCATGTGCCAACAACAATTAAACATCTTGTGTAAACTTTCATTCATTACACAACCACACACTTGAATAAATATACCTAATTAACTATTCTATTGAATTCAGTAGATTAATTGTAACGCAAGCGTAAAATTTATATTGTTGCACGCTATCTTTACAACTTTTTCCAAGTAAAACAAATTATATACAGCATGTTCTAAAAGATCCAAAAATGAAAAAATAATAGTATAAACCTACTTAACATCGTCAGGTCAGGCTATATAGATAGTAAACTGTGGCACAGTTTTAGGATCTGAATTAACACTATTTATTTATAAATTATAGTGGTATTATTGGTGTACTGCAATGAATTAATAAATCTGTAATAAATGGTGATGAAAGATTTAAAGTGAATTTGATGCAAGTTTCTCGTAAATTCATTTTGATCTCTTAAATACTAACTACTCCTTAATATCTCTTAGTCAGAATAGCAACTTAGCGGTGAGTAAGATTACCGTGTGTGTGAATTTGGATACGTTTTTCGAGAGACGGGTGTCAGTGATGTTTATTTGTTTCTAAGTGTACAGCTACTTGTGCAAATCTTGCCCGCAACGCCAAAACCGAATACTTACACACTTACGTTACGTACGCTAAATAAAATTATATTTCTATATAATTAGATACATATGGACCGTATACATATATACCGTGCTGTCACATACTATACATAATTCGTTATCTTTAAGTGTGTACATCCTAATCTTAGCGCTGACCTGGTTAGTGTCTAGACTAATAATGACGTTTATCCTAGACGCCAAACTCTTCCCAACGAATTAAACAATAGATAAAAGAGATTTATCGTTAGATAATTGAGGCCATCATACAAGATAATTTTTTGTGTTCCTAGGCTTAGATTATAAAATTATAGTATTATATTTAGTGTACGAAGAATCGTTGTAAATATATCATAATTTTTAGTGATCGCTAGAATTTGTTCATTATGCCACGATCAATAAATTCAAAGCCCTTGTTAAATTAATCAATAAAGATTTTTATAAATTTAACGAATATTTAAATAATCCTAATCGTTGGGATTGATTTGCTCCAGTTCAAACAATTTGTATGACGCAAATTTAGCGATTAAAGAGTGCCGCTCTACGCACATGACTTGCGAACTGGTAGTAAATGTAAATTTACAATTAATTTAATTTCTTTTAAGACGTTCATAAGTGTACTTATTTACCTATATGAATAAAGTTATTTTGAGTTTGAATATCTCTTTATAAATACTTATAAATAAAACGGGTTTTACAAGGAATTAAGAATCCTTTAATTAAAATTAAATGTAGTTTTAGAAATATAATATCATATTACACCAACCCTATCCTTATGAGAAACATACAAAAAGCATAAATCTTGGCGCCACTGAACTTAGCTAAAAGGAGGTTGCGCCTTGGATGGAATAGCACGATCTCACCCATTCGGTCTACCCATAAGGCAAACGCAACTTTTTACTTAATGCCTTGAATACGTGTACTAAAACAATGAAAGCAGCAAAAAGACCACTTAATCCATAATAAGAAACAGTAAATTATATCCCATTATGGATTTCGCGTTGACGTAAAATTGGTGTGTTGTAAAATATTTAACTGCGGCTTTTTTGTTGTATTAATCTTCACTGAAGTGACGTCCCGATTTCGATGTCATCATACTTAATGTATGATTTTGGAAGGTATTTGTCAGTCGGACACATCATTCGCCTCGTCCATCACGATGGTTAGTCCTGGCTCATTGCGTGCGGTCGGTATCCTGTGTGTCTAGAAGATACAAGGATTTTTCTGTGTCGCCATGTCGTTGTGGGGAATTTCTGGCGCGTGATACATCCCAGAACACACCAGTGACACTGTTGAGAGGTGTTTGCTCACTCCAAAAAGTAAATGAAAGGGAAGCTACTCAGGAGGCTCTGCGACCCACAATATCTCATCCATTTCTTATTGTTAAAAGTTTATTAAAATAAAATTAAAACAAATTTAAAAAGTCTGGTCCCTGTGGTAGTGTACCTTTAACGCAGGCAGCATTTCCTCGTTGTATTGCGATACTTATTCGTTGAGCGAGGAAAGCACCAGCTCTGGGATCACCGGTACTATCAGGCGCCAACTTAAATCTTTAATTAGCGCCTGTGCGCATGAACCCCATGGCCCAAGAGCCTCTACTTAATATGCCCATAGTTTATTTGGCTTTTGAATTTCGATTTACAATATTAGTAATTGTAGATTATAAAAACATAATGCTCTAAATGATTTCTTTTTGGCCTGTCAAGTAAACAGTAACACAACTCAAAAGAGTATCTTTTCCATGTGGAACGACTATATTTATTTTCATAATCCGAGTCAGGCAGGTACCATTATTCTATTTCCTATTACTTCTACAAAGCTAATCATTTCTTGGACCTTTACTTAACTACTATAATAACTTTCTTAGAATTTAAGATCGTATGGTAGTTAACTAATTATAGTGTTTAAGAGATACTTGTATCTAGTTTAAACTTAGAATTATGAATTTGCAAAACACTAAGCCATCTATGAGTATTTTAGAACATTTAAGCAATAAATTCTATTTCGATGAATAATTTTATAATTTGAATGTTAAATTAAATAACATCAATAAATTATAAAATATTAACGATTTTAAATGTCAAATTAAGCTCATAAGGTATCCCAGAACCATACCTTTAGTTTTGATGTACATATTTTAATTAAAAAAATCAAAACGATGCAATTTTTTCGGTTCCTAATAAAAACGATTTGTATGCAAGGTATGTATCGATATTGTAGATAAGTAATTAGACAGTTTAAAAGTTGTAAGGGAATATTTGTAACATACGGAAGTTATACTTGCCGCTGTCTTGACTATTTAGTTACCCTAAAGTTTTTGGTTTGTAAATATCCATGCGCGAATCGTATGTACACAATAATAATATTCTATTTTAAAAAAATACAAAGAGAGCCTTAGAATTTACCGATCTATGCGACGCAACCAGTTACTTAGACATCGGGTATATTATAGGCGGTCATTGCGCTATTAGTACAAGAGTTTACAATAGGGTCGTGGGACGCCTGAGGCATCCGTCATTCCGCTCCTGTTGCTTTGTTTGAAACGGGTAGCGCATACCCGTTTATATGATGTATAATCTTTTAAATTTGTTTCACGTAATATCATTTGAGGTTGCGATATGAAAACTAAAGGTAAAGGAAATTTAGTTACCTATAATATATTTGAGACTAAACGTTTACGTATTATTAAAATAACGGGGAGAGCTCTGTTCTGGAGAAGAGCTAAGAATCTGTCAGATTGAAATTAAAATATATGCATTAGGATATTTATATATTCTACATACATATATATAAGAAAGGGCAAACGAGCCTACGAGATGCCCAAAAAGGGCAGTCATTGCAACAGCGGCATGGAAACCCATTTTACTGAGTCCGTTGCTGGCCTTTGAGACAGGAGTATTTTCTTTTTTTAAACAATTGGTGGTCGTATCTCCCAAGGGGGACTCCCGATCTTCATCAAGAGTTGATTCTACAGTTCGCTAGTTATATCGACATGGATATTATTGTCACCGTTTACCTTCTCAAAGAGATCATCATTTTAAACAGTTTTGTTTATAAGTTGTTTTTGTTTGTTTATAACAGTTTTGTTCAAGAACCAAAAGAAATTGGATAATGAATTGACAAAAATTTTGTTTAAACAAATTTGGTTATTAACATAATCGATTTACGATTATTTGCTCAATTATAAGAATATATTAAAAGTATGTCGGAAGTTAAGGAATCCCTAAGAACATGGACCGGTTTGACTTCTTTTTGTTCAATGTCATGCGCAGTGGCACCGGCCGGTGTTTTGACAGCAGACATTAACAATAATGACAGCAAACAAATGATGACTGTCGCTATAGAAATTTCTTATGATAAAGAACGCTGACGCAAAAGGAACTAGGAAGACGAGGTACAATTGAAAAATATCCTTTTTGCTGACTCTTCTAGAAAATAACGAGTTTAATAAGGAAACAAAAAACCCTTCACCTTCCAAGGTCAATTCATTGTGTTGACAATAGTGCCTAAACATGTGTTAATTTCGGTTACTACACATATGGGAATGAAATAAACAAACTGAATACAGTTCAAGTTCTTTTTATTTTTTTAAACAATGTATTGTGTGTACCTTTTAATGCACAATAAAACGTTTCTACATATAAATTGGTTGGTAAGAGCTTCTTGAAACATTCACTCAGCTGTTTGAAAAAAAGGCGAATGTGAAACGGCAAGCAATTTTAACGTAACTTATGGAATAAAGTTCGTCTCAATGGATGTATTGAATCTGATATCTAAGGAGGTGGTCAAACTTTTTTTTTAATTATAGGCCCTAAGATCGTTTTTCGGCCATAATAATTGTTTTTAGTTGAAAATTGGATTACCCTACTCGCATGGTCAGGGGTATTAAAGAAAAGGATCACAGAAATGTTATTACGGGACTTTACACACTCATGTGAGTACCAAAAACAAAATAACATTATTAATCTAGGTTTCGATCTGAACTAGTTTAAGACGGAGACACTGTCTAATATATTCAGTATTCAATGTACGATTGTTTGTTAAAAAGTCACAGTTCGTCATTGACATGCTGTCAATGTATGGTATTGTATCAAAACGCGAGTACAGCTAGGAAATTGATACAATGGGGTTAGTGGGTGGTTGGTTTCAATCTATACATAGAATTTGTATTTGAAGATCTGAAGAGATTGTCTTCGGTTTTGGTCTTAAACAATTTCATTCTTGCGATTTTTTACATCTCTAGCTAATCATTGAAATGCACTCTTTCGAGTTATTTATACATAATTTCGCCATTCGCTCCTACGCATTAAGCTTCTACTTACACAAAAATAAAAATATATTTATAGATTATACAATATACATATAATCAACAGATTATTATTAATTATTCCATAGTGTGTAATCTATGAGTAATCTGTTGTTACATGAGTTTATCACTCCGTAAGCCGAATATTGTAAAACTATTTCCTTGATCAAGGAATGTATAAATAGTGGGAGATAAAAATACACCGTTCTATGTTTTAATGATATGTTTTTATTAAGTTATTAAAAATAATTATAAAATGTTAATGAAATTATTTTATTTTCAATCCCGCATGCAATTTATACATTCACCTTTATATCCCTTACTTTTATTTTAATTTTTCGTATGTTTAACGCATTGAGCTCATATGTAGACAAAAATAGAAATATACTTATAGATTATAGATTTATTCAACAGATTATTATTAATTATTCCATAGTACACTACTTCGAGTAATCTGTTGTTACACGAGCTTATCACTCATTAAGCCGGAAATTTTAATAGTATATCCTTGATCAAGAAATGTATAAATAGTGTGGGTCCATATTAAACTTACGACGTTCAACGTTTTAATTAAGTTAGTGTTTTTTATTAAGTTACTAAAATTATCTTACTTTCGACCGCGCATAGAATATTATATAAAGTTATTATATTAGTCCAAATCAAGACACACTATTGATAAATGTCATTCGGTATATAGGAACGTTAGTAACTTAATAACAACGCTTATAATAAACAATTATTATTTTTCTATTTAATATAGTACGTTAAATGACAAAGACTGATTAAAGTTGAAACGAAAAGCGGCAGTAGAATTTTCAAAATAAAAATCTTTTCACAAGAGCAGGCACCGAATGAGTCCGAATTAACTTAATTAGTTAAAATGATAAGACTGCATATCTGCATATCAAGTTTATATGAAGCATACTGGTAGCTATGTTAACAATATTATAATTCTTATTAGTTGTAATCGTGATTTATGCATTGCATACAGTTCACCTATTAATTCTTCTTGGTACCGTTATCAAAACACGGTAGGAAGAGTTCTTAGGAATGGGTCATTTAATAAGTTGCTACATATTGAATGTAGATGTCAAACAGCTAAAACATAGTTAATAAACCAAAAACATTGCAAAGTAGCCGTTAAGAAGTATTTAATGTAATCCAATTTATTCAAATTCTTTTTATTAAAAATGAAGCATTTTCAGTTTTTGATAAAATTTTCGACACGTAATTTGACACGTTTTCCAATAGTTTGGTGAATTATCATTTTTAAATAGTGGGGTATGTCAAGGTCTTCGATTAGCATATACGGCACATTTTTTTAATGTAAATTGTCAATAATACCGGTTTAAGATAAGTATCGTAAATTTGTGAATAAAATGGTATGATTCTTATTAATCGTGAATCTTATAAATTAAAAAAATGACTTTCGTTTTTGTGTTTAATTAATAAGTATTCCTAAACTTGCCAACTTTAATCTTTTATAGTTTGACTTGTTAAAATGAGCTCAAGAGTGTTACTTTAGATTAGTTTCGACGCCATTACGGCTAATCGTGATTCGTTCTAAGAGACGTAAAGTATTCAAACATATATTTTCAAAAATAAATGCAAGAAGGTTTCTGTGTGGGGTAGTAACAACCTTGTTAAGTTTAATCCTACAAAGACTCAGGTTTGTTCGTTTTCTACCAAGAAAGATCCTTTTGTCGTGTCTCCTCAATTTAAAGGCGCTCTCCCTAGTTCGTCACACAGCCTCAGTATCCTTCGGGTTGGCATTATGAAAGAAGTCCAATTCCGCTGTCATCTGGAAGAAAAAGCCAGACTGGCTTCCAAAAAGCTGGATGTTTTGGGTAGGGCTAAGCAGTATTTCACTGAGGTGCAACGTATGCAGCTCTACAAAGCTCAAGTACGACCTCATATGGAATACTGCTCGGATCTCTGGGCCGGTGCGACCAAATACCAGCTTCTTCCTTTTGACCAAATTCAGCGAAGGGCTTGTCGAATTGTCAATCTCCAATGTCTTACTGATCGGCTTGATTCTCTCTCGCTACGCAGAGACATTGCGTCTCTTTGCGTTTTTTACAAAGTTTACTACGGAGAGTGTTCGGAAGAATTGTTTGAGTTGATCCCTCCTGCCTCTTTTCAACACCGTACGAGCCGTACGACCTCTAAATTTCACCAACATCATCTTGATGGTTGGAGGTCTTCCACAGTCCTTTTCACAAGGCATTTTCTTTTGCGAACTAGCGAACTGTGGAATCGACTCCCGGGGGGGTCTTCCCTCAGAGATACGACCTCCAAATGTTTAAAAAGCGAGTCTACTCCTCCCTCAAAGGCCGGAAACGCACCCACTAAAAATGGGTGTCTATGGGCTGCGTAGACTGCCCTTTTTGGTAGTCCCGCAAGCTCGTTTGCCCCCCTATTATATATATTTTAAAAAAATGCAGATTTTCTACGTTCTCTAAAACGTCTCTCGTTCAGGTAGTTTTTAAAAATTTCATCCAGTATTCGTATTTTATGGTACAGTTATACATAGTTCGAGTACTGTTTATTCTTAAAAATACTTAAATACCATGCTCCAAGGCGTATAGTCTTGTATGTTTTGGTATGTGCAAGCGTATCCTCCTCCATCAGTGAACCGATCTGGATGTTCGATGTGTCAAATTATTAACAAGTCATAATACAGAAATGCATAATAAACAATATCAGGTCCATTATTGGGCTTAGGTCTCCTCCATACTCTTCCAAGATACTTAAAAACACGACTCAATGAAATTCCCAACAGTTTGATGCGAACACTTGATATTCGTATTAATTAGTTTGTTTAAGATTTGCATGTGGTGGAACACAACAGTAACATGCAATTAAAACACTCCACTCGTCTCGCGTCAACGCATGTTAAGGTCAACCGCTAGTGATGTCTTTAAACTAACGTTTACACGATATAGTTAATGGGTTATATCTAATTGTTTAATGATTATCATTATTTTGCAACCTTTCGTATCATAAATGTTAAAGAAAGTAAGACTTATGTTACGTTTTACGTAGAGCAAGGTGAGTTTTTCAGCGGTTTTAGAGGCTGAGACGAGAAGTAATCCGTATTTATAGCAGAATGAATTAATATTAGTACCGGTAACCCAGCTGAGCTGGTGCTTTCCTCGCTCAACGAATAAGTATCGCAATACAAAGACGAAATGCTGCCAGCGTTAAACCTACACTGCCACTGGGCCCAAACTTTTTAAATGTGTTTAAATTTTCTATTTATTCATTTTTAATTATTATTTTTACTATGTAGGTTAAGAAAATTGAAAATACTTTATATTTGTGTGTTGGAAATCATATTATAATATACGAAATATGTTCTGACAGTTTAGAGCTGTCTCTTTTAAAATATCGATACATGCTCTTCCCTATTGGCGTCTCTTTCGTAGTTCATTCACTACAAATTACAATGTTACGACATGCTAATGTAGGCAATGCCGTCTGCAAACTGATTGGACATAGAATCTATGCGAAAAATTTATGCAAAATGATGGTTTATGCCTTATGGTCAGGTAAATTGGTGAATTTTATTAAATATATTCTTAGTCTTCTTGATACACTTAAACTAACAAATAATAATTTTACATATATAACTATTGTTTCAATTCGAACCAGTAATTTCTGAGAACAACGCTTAACCAAACAAACAAAATCATTGGCCCGTATTTAAATAAAGTTAGTTGGCCATATTTGAAAGCGCTCAAAATGAAACTGTGTCTTGAGATACAAATTAGAATATGCACCATAAACATAGGAATTAAAGTTGTCTAAAACAATTTACCTAGTTTTATTATTTGATTAATTTTCGTATAAAATTCAATATACGTCTTTCAAGTTCAGTTTGGAAGTCAAATTGATTTATTTCTATAGTTATATCGAGTAGAGGCCTGACCGATAAAATGAGATTTAATACGTTTCCCTTATTTACGAGCGTGTAAATTCAAGAATTTTATTACATTAATAACTGACAAATTTACACTGGCTATGGGTTTCAAGGTGTCGCTTTATGAGTCGAATAACAACACGTATTTATTTGCTGTCTCCACTGTTTAGTAGCATTTATCTTAAGGCGGGAAAAATACTTAATTTGAGGATAAAAATGGATACAATTTTAATATGTGTGATCATAGACGTGTCAGATGGTAAGAGTGTGAGAAAGGGCTCAATTTTACGTGAGTAAAAAGGTTTTAATGCTTTCTTATTGCACCAGGAACTCGCGAAATTTGGATACATTTTGGCAAAAGGCTCTTTTTATGAAGAAACAGAAATATTGAGAAGAAACTAAATAAAACTAGTGTATGTCACCAAGGTGAAGTGAAATGATTACCAGGATTACGCAATTTAAACAAATGACGTAGATAAACTTATTTGATATAAAATGGCTGTACAGATAAGATATAGTAGTTTCCGAAGACATCTTAATTAATACTATGGTACGTGATTGTCAACACGCAGAATTTAAATTGCTATTTAATCCAAATTCGATAGAATTAATGAAATTTAAATTTTGTCTATGCTACTGTAAAAACAGTGGTTAAAAATATTGTCTAAAAGTTTTTTTTAACAAACAAAATAAAAGACATACAGTACAATCAGATCTCTTAGATTTGTAGATTAGTGGATGTTATTTGTTATTCAACATTGGAGTCTAATGTAACAGTCTAACAGTATAAACTGTTTGTATTTCGAAAGATTTTCGTTTTAATGGAACTTTATTTGAAATTCTACACCAAGTAATTATAATACAAAAAACTAAATGGTGGCGATACAAATATCTGGAGACAGTAAATGTTAGAAAATGTGGAATTCCTTGGCTATTACTCGATATGTATATGAAAAATATAACGATGGATATTTTTTTTATAGAACAGCGGGTAAATGGGCAGGAGCCTCCTCCTAACCTGATATTAAGTGATACCCCGTCCCATGGACGCTCTTAATGCCAGAGTGCTCCCGAGTGCGATGCCGGCCTTTTAAATTTGTAAATCCCATCTAGGGTCAGTCCTCCTCCATTACCTTCCAATCTTCTCCGTTTTTTCGCTTACTTACTTCGCTTATTAACCTAATTTAAGTTTTAATACTATTAAGTCACAATCCATTTAAAATTTTAAAACCAGTCGCGCTACAACTTTTTTAAGTCTGGGCCTCAGATTTCTGTATTTGTTTCATGATCATTTGTCAAGCCTCCTGTGCCTGCACACCCTGTCAACTTTTAGGTTCTAAGGCATGCCGGTTTCCTCACGATGTTTTCTTTCACCGTTCGAGCGAATGTTAAAAATGCGCACATAGAAATAACACGTTAGTGCACAGCTGTGGATCGAACCTACGAACCACAGGGATGAGAGTCGCACACTGTAGCCACTTAGGCCAACACTGCTCTATTTAAAATAAAATGATTATTATTTTTATAATAATTGTATTGCGAAAGTTAAGGTAATCAATGATACTGTTTTTGACAATATAAAATTATAAGAAAAGGAATATTACTTGAATACTCATTAGTTTCTCCATAGATACGGTAAGTCTAGTGGGTGTAATAAAATTTTAAATTAAGATTGGCTGCAATTGAGAGCGCGTAGGATGTGTAGAGGACGCATAAATCTGTCCTTGACTGTCGGAAGAAAATGGTGAAACGAAGTCTATAGTGAAATGTGTGGGCGGAGGGATTATTTACTAACACAACGACACGGAATTATTGTCGGTCTTTGTCATACCCTAATGAGCTTCTAGTTAGCAACATCTAGAAAGTCTATCATTAATCGAATCAAATTTAATATACCTTCCGACATTTTAGTAAAAAGAAACAGTAGTGCTAGAACCCTATAGGCATGTGATTCAGATCAGGTGAAAGCCGTACACAAATCCGTTCGGAAGTTTGTGAGTTCTTTCGTAATACACACAAGGCCTAGATACTTTATTCTATTATGTAAACTATTTTGAACTAGGTCTAAAATTGTCTCTTAGTAAAGTGATATCCGACTTTACGTAGGACCATTGTTTAAGTTAATATTTGTCTTAGAAACACACAGAAAGGGCTATATTAATTAAATATTCAATTGTTATTATTAATCTATTCCCTAGAGATTAACATGATGTTTTTATTTTTAAGCTTATTTTGATTAACTTTTTATACAATGTTTCATGAAAATATGCTTAGATTTAACGTTTAAACGTCTAAGCCCCATTAAAGTAAGAAATGACGTCGTAAATTATTGTCTCTTGCACATCTGTGTAAATATGAACGCGTGAATTGCCTAATAAACTTGACTAAATTGATAAAGTTTACGCCACTATGGGCTAAGTGAATTTATGTAATATAGTAACTAGGAAATCAAAACTGAACTTTAACCTTTGAAATCTTAGTTGCAAACAGCATCTTTTCGAAAATGTTCATTAAAAAGTGGATCGTGTTTATGTAAAGAATACCTGACACCTGGGAAGACGATTAAAGAAAGTAAACAGAATCGACTTGAATGTGGAAGCGTGATAGACGCTGTGGGGAGCCAAAAGCAGCAGGCATAGTCTGTAAGTTCAAGAGGGATTCCAATCTCAACTTCAGTATAGGATATAGATAGATAGATGAAGTATTTCTCGGTTTACGGTATTAGCGATATGCATGTTAAAAACTATATCAATATAACGTTTCGTTGTCTGATGACGTCATAGATATAGGAATCGTCGTTAGGAATAATCTTTATAGTTTATTATTATGATATATAAATACAGAAAACAATTCATTTATTATAATTAACAATCAAAATAAATAATATATTGCGCTTGTGGATAAACTTTAACCCAACTTGTAAATGCATATAAATCGATATCATTGTTCATTTTTATTTTAATGCTTTATTTATCCCCAATAATGTTTATATTATCTGTCGCTCATTTAGTTGTTATAGTTTCCAAGGACAATGGGAAACTAACAATGATTCTAGTCGTAAAGCACATTTTTTTAAAACTGACCAAAGACTTTCTTAGAATCACATGCACTGATAGTTTCAAGACGCGTTGCTTTTTAAAATTTGCGCTAATTTGAAATATGTATATGCAGAAAAGATAGTATTAATCTGTAAACATTTTATATCAATAGGTACATTATTAAAATCATGTGAATATACGTATATATTCCTATATTTTTGTGTATAATAAAATGGTTCATACACTTTATAAAGCAATAACTATCTATGTACTAGCCGCGTTCTCATAACCTATAAATCTACTCGCTCCGCTACCGTAAAATTATTTTTAAACATCACATCTGCTTTAAGACGTATCTTATTACCTTGGCGTCTGCACAAGTTCAGGGAAACTAGACAAGGAAGTTTTATTGAACTACGATATTTAGGCCATTGGGTCAGACACTTCAGAACATTCGTAATATTTATTTTCACGTTTACAATATTCGTTTGGTATTTGAAGGCTTGTAATGTTCGTCTGCCCCAGGTTCGATAATTTTTTTTCGATGTTTCTTAAAAAACAATTTTATTTATTTTATCGCCAGGAATCGAACGGCTACGGATGCTTTATGTTATACCAAATTACAATATATTTTATATCACAAAGTCGAATGACATTCATTTTCTCTCTTAAATCAATCCGATTTTAACATACATGCTTCAGTTACACACACACACAAATACACACCTAGACCCTACACACATTATCTCTGTATATATTAGTCAGTAAATCTTTTAATTGCGGTTTTGATTTAAATTTATTTTGAATTATAGTTAAATAAGCTGTAATGTTTTCTAAATAAATAAATAAATTAAGAAATGAAAAAAAAATGTAACGTTAAGAGTATATTTTGATGTATCCTAGAATAGTCCCACAGATAAATAATAATTATATATACAAATATGACGGCAGAACGGTAGACAAGTAGATAATACATTAAGAAGATTAAGGCATAAGACATCTAGACCCATGCAAGTTAGGTTGAGTTTACAGTTGCAACGTTTCACTCCAAACCAAGTTCGACTTAAATCAATAGATTACAAAAATATTGTCTTTTAAATAATAACACAATCGATATAAATTGCGTAAGTAAGATCGAAAAAAATAATCTACCAAATATTAGGCAAAGTTAGTAACTTCTAGACCATTGACATGGTTCTTTTCACTATAAATAGTTAAACGGAAGTTGTTTCAGTATTTTCACATTAATGTTTGTCATTTATTAGGTCATTTTAAATGTGTAGAATCGGTTTGGTATTAGGTCAACGATCCGTATTTTAGTTTCCTAATTTATTAGGTATAGCTTAAACACGTTGACCCACATTTTTAGTTAAGTTTTTATATTCAGAGTCGACACTTTTGACATACGGGAGTCATACTTAGCGCTAAGTCGCATCTATAATTGCTGACTCTGAGTCATGGGTTATCTCAAAACTACACATCCCATCACCGATTGATTTGTCTTTCTCTGTGCAACGCGGAAAAGAGGAGCTTGTAAGGAAACCGGCATGTTAAAACGCTGGCAACGCACTTGGAAGCCTCAGGTGAGCCTCTTGCTCGTTTATCCCTCGTTTGTTATATTTAAAAAAAAAAGTTCAAGACTCCAGTAAAGCTGTATCACTTCTGGTTGGATATATTATATATACACTAAGGACTAGTATAATTTACTTCATTGGTTATATATATAACCACATCGGTATGCTGTGTCGTATTTGTTGGTAAAATACAATACAATTTTAAAAACATAGATGAAATATAGAACAACATATATCACGTGATCTCTTCTAATCAAACCCTTGATTAATCGTATTCCAGGGTAAAAATGTAGAAATATATAAAGCTAAGAATAATTATCAGTTACTCAATTCACTATTCATTAGTATTCACCCCTTTTAATAATAATACTTGAATTAAAACTTCGTCATTATACACGCGAATTATTTGCTTACTGTCACTACGATGATGCTGAAACAGCACACGTCGTACACACGTAAACCAAAGACAATATCAAAATAATATATTACGATAGACAAAAATGTTCTGCATTCTGTCGACCATAATAGTTGTAACAGCACCTTCTAATACCGTAATCAGTTTTTCATTTAAGCGTATCAATTTAAATTTAAAAGGCAATCTTGAGTTATTATGTCTACCTTTTGGTGTTGAAAATAATATTATCTGCATATTAAATGATGGAAAATTACTCTTTGATTGGTTTGAATAACATCTTTAGTAATGAGCGTATTAATAAACGGGAGGAACTTGTATTAAATTCTATACCAGCGTTTGTAGTATTAAACTGATATTAGTGGACACGCTATTGCAAGCTTTGTTAATGTGTCTTATGGCTTCGTTTCAGCCAGTTGACGTTCACTGCTGAACATAGGCCTCTTCCCTAAATTTCCTTTTCCTCATTATAGTGCATTTAATTTTCCCGCTAATGCTAAGCGTTTATTACTTTATTAGTATGACACTATATTTCAAGTAAATGGCGTAATGGTTGCAGTTCCTTACAATTTCCTTGTACACCAAGACTTGGCGATTAAGAGTGGCGGAGAGTTTCTTGCCAGTTCTTCTCGACTGCTCAACGCCTTTGTTTTGGGAACTGGTTGTAACTAAATATATTTTTTTAATATTGACGTTCATAGTATACACATAAATATTTTTTTAATTTGATTTTTAGTAATTTAAGTTAGGCGATGTTAAATTAGTTAGAGATACTCGTAGTTCCTATTTTGTCATGTATCCATAGCGTTAGCGAAATTCGGTTTTTATTAAAAAGTGATATCACTAATACAGTTGATTTTTGATATGGACTCAATCGTAATAAAAAGTATCTTTTATATTACGTATATACTTCTTAGCGTTAAAAAAAAATACTCTAATCTAACATTAAAAAAATGTTCTACATTTGTATTCATTTGCGTTAATTATATTTATCAATGAACGAGTTCCATGAGTTACCTAGATATTTTTCACTGTGAAAAGACAAAAACACTATTATTAAGTAATATTATAGTTTATATTTTAAGTAATCGTGCGACTTTTAGGCATCATTTTAATTTTAAAGGCGTAAAATATTAAAATTAATAATTAAAATATTATCCATACTTACATAGATTGGTTGAGGAAAGACTTTCAAACACGTGTGCGTAAATGTCGCGTAATTTCGTAAATGTATTTTCACGGAAACAACGAGTCATATATATCAACTAAGGAAAATATAATTTAGAATTCGTTAAATTTACACCACAGTCCACACTCTATTAAAAACAATCACCAGTAATTACTGTAGGAATTTCACATAAATGGGGGTTTTGCAACCGAAATCATGGCATCACAAACATAACTCGTTTTCCTTACTAATAATAAACCTTGGTTCGGTTAACAATACCAGATGTAAGCGTGAAGGCCTCGCCCAAGTTCATCCGATCAACGACCGCTCCTTATCATTTCTATGATAAACTAATGGTTACCGACTTTCATTTAGCAATTTTAGGCTATAATTTCTTATATATCATAATTATTCAAAAATAGCTTTATAAATATAAATTGAACGTAGAGATAATTACAGTCCTTTACCGAATTACAGACCTTATATTTTTGAACTCGAAACACATGAAACCACACTATGTTTAGAAACGGTAACGAGAAAATACTATACAGTAATCAAACATGGACACTGACCAACAAAGGCAATGAGAAATTTTAATAAAATAATGTAGCGGAAGATTCTAAGCCCGAAAAAGGTGTAAAGGTATGTTGGAAGCTCGAATACGTTCTAAGCAGAACCGCGACTGCTAAACTAAAAGCTCTTTAAAACCGGTGGTATACCTTCAGATAAAGGAAAAAATTCTTATCTTGAATTAACAATCTGTAGACAGGCCCAGGAATCGCTGGACAGATGATGTGGAGATGGACTTTCAGACACCTAAGGCACCATGATAAAAGAAGCGCAAGGTCAAGTACATAGTAGACTGAGACTCAGTTTATGTCGCTACGAAATAACTTCAGTACGAAATTAAAGGATAAAATGGTATAAGAAAATAGATTTCGATTTTTAATTACTCAATTTTCACTTCTAAATAATCATTAACACAGCATGAATAAGTACTCGTAGATTCCAAGTTTAAAACAAGGAGGTTCTAATTGGAAGTCGATATAAGCTGTAAAAGCAATTTCAACTGTTCTATTGTTCAATTTAGTATGTCTAGAACCTAAATACTATACTTGCATTATTACTCTGCGAACATAGACATTTTAAGTGGATAATTTCCATATTAGGTTATTATTAATTATACGTCTATAAAAATAAGAATGAATCTTAAAATATGTTGCTAAGCGCAAAACTCGAAGACTGCTGGACCAATTCGAGCATTTTTTTTTAACTTATCTTACTTTAGTTTTTATGGAGAGAAATAATTTAAAAATAAAATTAACTAGTTTAATTTAATACCTTTTAGGTTTTTATTTCGAACATTTCCTATTGGGTAGCATATGTAACATTCTCTAACATTCTCGTTCTAGTACCTTACTAAGTAAAAAAATGATATTAATACGAAACGTAGTTCGCGGGGGCTTCTTGTATATTATATAATAGTATGTTATAGTAACGATCGGCAATAGTTGACCAGTAAACATTATTATTTAAGTACAATGTTAATGTTTTGTTAGTTAAGTTTATATAATTCATAACATATTTAAGGGTATGAAGCTCAGGATGGATAGCTAAGTTCTTATATTTTCCTCCTAAACCTATAGAAATTGTTTGTATTTTACTGTATGATCTAACATTAGCAATTTTGTTATATGTAAATAAATTAACCATCATAGAAAGATGTTCGAAAAAACACATGTTACATAAATTGGTAACATTGAATATTATAAAAGTTTTAATATGTTCAAAATAATATTTAGATTTTGAATATTCAGTATAAGCCGGCCTTGAGTGGGACCACAGATCAGCCCTGCGATTCTGTAACTCACTTTTCGAACTCACACAGCGGTTCTCGCCACACAATCGGTCCGGTCGCTCTCAAATCAATCGTAACCCCCAAACAGTCATTTCATGATTTGGCATTCTGATCTAAACAATAAACTACAAGCTTCCCCCACCTTTTCAGAATGCCAAAGTCATAAAATGACTGCTTCACCACTGATTTTTGAGCGACCGCCGCCGCGAAAACCCCATAAAAGGCTGTGTGAGTCTCGAAAAGTGAGTTACAGAATCGCAGAGCTGTTCAGCTTTATTACTCGAGTCCATTTAAACCATTTCACTGACGTAAGTCTTTATCAGCAAGGTTATTCTGATTCAACATATATTACGAACTAGGAGAGTTTCATAAGTAACTTAAATTCCAAAGTATTCACAGAACTATTGAAAATAAAGTAAAAATAACATGATTCAATTTATTTATAAAAAATCTATATCTTCTAGAAAAGGCTACGGATTTACGGTTCTTCTCGAAATGTGAGTGTCCACGGGCGTTATCACAGACGATACTGCTCTATCCATTGCCAGGCTATTACTCAAAGTAAAATGGAAATAAAATATACGTGTCAAGACAATAAAATGCTTTAATTAGTAGACTGGTCTGAGGATTGAGAGTGGTGACTAAGAAACTGATACTTCATGAAAGTACTGCAAAATCGTTTTAATTGATACTAATAGCGAGGATGTGTTATCATGGCCTATATTGGATACGAAATTGATGAAATTGCTTATTTATTGCATGACTAACGAAAAGTGTTGTTTATTTAAAGAATTATTTGAGTGATCGTTGGTTTTTAAACAACTCTCGAATCATTTAAAAGTACGTACCGAAATATGAAATGAATTGGGTTTTTAGCGTTTATAATGTTGTCGTTTAATAAAAATACCAGTGTTACTAGAACCTGTTAGGTCTTAGAATTCTATATCTGTTTCGTGATCATTTGTTTTCTCTAATAGGCAAGTAGATTTCTATGCCTGACACATGGTGATTTTGCGGTTCTAATTCCTCGGGATGTCTTCCTTCATCATATGAGCGAGTGTTATATGCATAGACAGAAAGTCCATTAATGCACAGCCGGGTTCGAACCTACGGCTTCAGGAATGACAGTCGCACGCTACAGCCGCTAGGGTAACTCTGATCTGATTGCTGGTGATCTATGATAAAAAATATATTTTCTACGAAATATTATTTGAAAAATCTTAAGTTTTACGAGTTCTTTCTGGAAATATATGCAAATTACACTGTATAATTTTCTTTGCAATAGGTTAGTAAAATTTACTTTTATTAAATATAATTTTAAAATTAGTCCTTATAAAAGTCCTTTTATTGTATTATTTTTTTCTTTTATTCCTTTTTATTTTCCTAACTTTCCATTTTGAGCCGAAATTGTGACTTCTTTAATTTGGGAGGTTAAGTAGTATAAAATGTTTTGCAGCAACTAAAATAATATTTTTAAATGAGACAATTGATTGTCTCTACTTTAAAACCATTTTCCGTTGAATGCAATTAGCACATGTCATGTCATTCACCTACGAGCTATTTTTACGTCAATTTTTCGCAACACATCTCTAAACGTTCAATTAACTTCTAATTTCAATAGTTGAAAATGAATTTTCCGTTTACGATTTACGAAACGGGGCCTCTTTTTATTGCTCTACATTTTTTTACATCACTTGTCTGTACAGATAAAAAACAACGAATGGTTTAAGTAATTCTATTTTCAAATTATAATCTTCGTTCAATTTGTATAAATTGTGCCGACTTTATTCATTAATTAGTATTTTTTATCATATACAATGTTTAATGAAGTTATAAATACATATACAAATTTTGACCTTTCTTTGTTGTATCACATATGTTATCATGTGTCAAATGTCACACAGGCCTAATGATTAAAAAGTCGATTAAGTTTCGATCAGTGAAATGTATAATAATTTTCCTTGAGTTAACTTTCTCCACAGTACAACCAATAGCGTGAGCTACTGAACCATTAGGTGTTGTTCAAAATACCATATCGATTTTTTAGATAGATTTAAATATATGTAATATAATTCATTTTAAAACTAGACCACGCCTACATACCCTTAATGTTCGAAATTTAAATGATTTTAATTATAATTCTAAATTCAAATATATATAAAAAATACATTCACAGACTATATTACTAGTCATAAATTTTACATTTTTATTTCTTTCGCATTTCTTATCATGAATTATAATGAAACGTCAAAACAAATTCATGAGTATTTTAATTTTATGTCTGCACAGATGATTTTGTCTCGAATATTGCTATAACCATAAATATTAATTACTTATTATTTTCACCAAAATACCTAAACAACACACAAGCTGTTAACAAGCTATCCTTAATATATAACGTAACAATATAATTTTACAATTCCTATTACGATATGAAAACTTTATATATTTGTTAATATTACATAAATGTTTACTTCGGATAACTTACTTGGCTTAGAGTTGCATATTGTCACTCATCCAGTTGACAGAGACGATCCTTAAAAGTGAAAATTTCGCGACGCCCCGGTTACTAAATTATTCACTCGGAACAGTCGATAGTAATGAACTAAAACACGTGCTTACGGTGCTAACGAAAGTGTTTGATAAAATTCGAATAATTTGTTTATATATAGAATCGTGAATGCGTTCGGAGTTCGTATGGGATTTGCCCGTGGAGCGGAGCGCACGACACGACGAGTTGCGAACCACTGGCACGTTACACGGTGTGCGCCTGCTCACCGAGACAGACCAACTACTGTTTCGCCTTACAGTTTTTCAATTTTAACACATTACACTTTTCCGAGGCGCGGATTTACCGCGCTACTGCTTCAATATTCATTGATAGGTCAATCAAAAAATTTGGCAATTTAGAATAATATAATTCTCTAATAACAAAATAAAATACCTAGACCCACCTTATATAGCTACTACATAGATAGCTATCATCTTAAGCTTAAGACGTTTGGCTATCGACTAAGTATGAGGTGTATACAAATGAAGTTGTAAGGAATTAAGAAATCTATTTAGAAATTACATTTGAATTCCGGTTCTTATATCCAAAATACTACAATATCAGCGCATTAGACTCGTTTTCAACACAAAATTACGACTCGTTGCAATGACTAGTAGAGAATTGGATATAAAAACCATAGAACGAAGATATTAGGAGTTCTAGGAGTACAAAGACAAATTTATACTGAAATGCCACTCTTAAGCACGCGTAAAGTTTAAATTGCTAAGTACATGAAACTTTGTATTCCTCAACAAAACTGTAACCAATTACCGAAATAGACTTGTTGAAAACACTTCGCCCTCGTTTAATATAGTGCTATGAAAATGTATGATGCCATTAACTGGAAGGTCAGGCGAAGACGGTGATGTCACCAATCAGATCACAACTAATTTATCGACACCACTTGCTGGGGATTAGGGCCCGAAAATATTCGATTACCAGAAGTCTATGTGTGAAATTATTGTATACTACTTCAAGTAGTACCGCGGGTATTTGAGACCTATTATTAAATATATGGTTTAGATAACCTGAACTAAAAGATAGCTAGCAAAAGCAAGATTGCAACTACACATATACTTATTACTTGATAACCGTTACTTATTTTTGCTCAATCAATCAATAGAACATTTTTCGACAGACTTTGTTTATGAAAAAGAAGTACCAAAGACAATTAAAGTAAATTAAGTCTTTGATAATATATTCTATGGCTATCGTTCAGTCTAAAATTTAAAAAAAATGTAAGCATTATTTTACAGAATATACAAATAAGCGAGTAAATTATTATTTGTAGATCCTTTTGCACACGCGAGTATTTGAAAGAAATTATTACTTTACCAGATTAGGAAGCGTTTAATAACCATTTTAGAATTTAAATTTAAAATTATAAAATTCCGAGCTGTCGTATGATTTACATCTTCGTCAAGTGCATACATATTGAATACATTAAATCGAAAATATTAATACGATTCATATACTAGACTTAGTCAAACAAGATTTTGTCAAATTTATTTATTTTCAAAGTGACTCGAGAGTAAAAAATTAAAATGCTTTTATTTTACGAATCAGTCTTATTTTAGTAAAATCGAATAAACAATTATACTTAGGTGCGACTTTCAACCATGAGCTTCGTGGATTCGAAACCACGGCTACCAATGGATTTTTCTTTGAAAGTCTTAGTCTCCAATCGTATTATGTCAGGTACAGAAGAATGATTACCTACTTGTCTATAAAAAAATGTTTATAGAAACATATTATGAACGTTAAATGGTTATAGTGCCATTGGATGATTTGTACCTAGATATAAAGTTAACAGTTACGTCCTCATGGACAAAACAATAATTAGTTTATATGCAACACATAGCCACTCTTTGTCTAGAAAACAAGTTTTTGAAAATAGAAGAAAATCTTTGCACTAACTCATAATGATATATACGACCAGTCGTCTGTTTTAAATTTTAGTTACATCAACATTTCTACAAAAAGTACTTAATTTTTTGCGGCTCTGTGCCAAATTATATGATTTACAGCTGCGCCAAAGCGCCACTTACGTAAACTGACAACGCCGTACAAACCAGATAATATAATTAGCTAAAATAATAGGTCATTTTAAAACAGGTGACAGACGGTAACTTGCAATGTATTTAACATATAAATACCTGAGTAATGAGAAGACTGTTATATGTATACACTTTTTGATATTAAAAAATATTTATATACAATTACTTCTACGTAAGAAAATTAATACTGAAAATTAAAATATTACTACATTTATTGCCTTTAAATATTCTGTCGTGTCGTGATTCCTTTGTTATAAATTCATATTTAGAACGCAATTAAATTTGCCGACAAAGTTTATTTTTAATTGAAAGTGGCCAGTTAATTGTGACAATGTTACATGTAAACTCTTTTTATTAAACTGTCTATGGAAATTAGGGTGATGTTTACTTTTTTAAAAGGTTTAAAATACCAGACAAGTTGCTCTCATGCTTGAGTGGCTAGGGCCGACTGGCGCCTATCAATTCCAACAATGAACAAATTACTTCTATCAAGGCTCGTGACTGACATGCCCTACCAAATACTGTCATGTTAATCATATCTATTAGCAACTAATTCACAGAAACAAAGTAAGGAATTACGCATATTGTTCAAGGATTCCATCAAAAATTCTTAGTCGAATATTCTTGTCGCTTGCACCTAGATTTATATGTTACGGAGGTAGGGGTATCTTTACTTACTTCCAGGAAGCTTAATTAGATGTTTTAGGACTTATGAAAACATTCAGTAGGTACTTCATTTTTTTACATAATGTTATAATAAATCATGAAATGTTACATTAGAAAACCACTGTGGTAATGATTTATAGTTTGACAATTAATTGGTCAAAATCCATGCGAATAACTAGGAATATATAAAGTTTAGGTAAGAGAAGATAAATAAAAAAATATGTAGGACACTGACTTGAACAGTTTTATTTAAATAAAATATTGCCCTCGAAACCGCAGATGTCAGTGTTTCATATTTTTACTCCCGATTCCGTCTGGCTAATAAAAATCGTCTAAACCGAGAGCAAAAAATTATTGATACATGTTTCACTAGAACTGGCATGAATTAAAGAAAAAATATATATGAGGAAAACGATTTAATAACTAAATTAATTTATAAGAAATTAATTCACGGTAAAATTACCAATTAGATTAATTAGTATTATATTACTATAGCCGAAACAAGTATGTATATCAAAATTGGAATAGGTCATAATCTTGTTTATCGACTTATCCTGAAGAATACGGGCCGACAAAGTGTTTCCATGTATATGATAAGATTATATATGTATATCCACAAGATTTATATCTTATAATCTGCATGGTTGAAATGCCGGTTAATCAGATAAAAACGGTTTATTTTTTAAACTCACATAATTATCAGAACTCATGTTTAAATCGATAGTTAAGAGAATATTTTCTGATCTTCGATTATAAAATTAATTCATAGACAAAGATTGTTATCAATATAATCGAACAAAATAATTTGAACTACGTCAATTCAAATTGCGTCTAACTAGATTCGATTGCCTTGAAGAGTCAACAACATCACAACAATCACACAAGAACGAAGAAAACGTTCTGTATTCTAATATCAATCAAATCAATGTCAGAGTCCCACCGACCTATTTCCACAGAACACCACGGCCATTCACCCAGTGATTTCATCGACCTAGAATAAAAATTCGCACAGATACAAATTGATTTGTGGGAATATTTTAAACTAGACGTTCTAGATCAATTCTAATTTTGAATATAATAACAATATATTATTTTATTTTAAATGTCCATTTTTGTGTATGTTGAAGGTTTCTAAATTTTTAATTATTTTAAGTTAACTTATAACACCTCCAATGAGTTTCAAAGTCAAATTTTTAAAGATTTTAAATAATTTTAAATTTAAATGCCATTAAGTTAATTTAGGGATTAAAAATATGTTTTTTAAAGTAAATATTTTTTTTCATTTTTTTAAAAATAATTGAAAATATTTATATACTAATCTAACTAACAATTAAATAATTTTATTTTTGTGACAGCTCCATCTAAATAGTAATTGTTTATTCAACCTCTTTGCGTCCTGGTCCCTTCGAATATTTTCTAACTCTAACTCAATTAAATAATTTTTTTTGTGGACATCATTAATAGTATTGTTTATTCAAGCCTGGTTGGCGTCCTGGTCCCTTCGCGACCAAATATTCATATACTAACTCTAACCTAACCAATCTAAATAATATTTATTTTTGTGACAGCTCCGATCTAAATAGTAATTGTTTATTCAAGCCTGCTTCGGCGTCCTGGTCGCCTTCGGCGACCAAATATTCATATACTAACTCTAACCTAACCAATCTAAATAATATTTTTTTGTGGACAGCTCCGATCTAAATAGTAATTGTTTATTCAAGCCTCGGCTTCTCGGCGTCCTGGTCGCCTTCGGCGACCAAATATTCATATACTAACTCTAACCTAACCAATCTAAATAATATTTGTTTTGGGGGCCGCCCCGGGGCCCCGGGAAAAAACCCCCCCCCCCCCCCCCTTGTAAAAGACAGCATTTTATTCAACCGCTACAGCTTTCATAATGCCTGTGCTTTGTTACAGCGGGTGGGGGCTGCCTTTCCCGCCTCATTATTTTTACATTAGGGGAGCAGAAAGACCACGTGGATAGTGGGGTGCTCTGATTCGGTTTTGGGTACTTTTTGGATATTAAAGTAACACTTTATTCTAGTAAAAATTAAATAATATAGAAAGTGCAATAATCAAGTACTATTGAAATACAGACGAGTAGGTATCGATAATTTCAAAAAAATTCGGAACCCTATAATCTATCAACACGAAATTAGGTTAATTTCAATGTTGATTATTCTATAACTTTAAATTTCAAAAATGAGGAAATAATCGATAAATAAATAAAACGATTATTAACAATCGATAAATTAAAAACACGATTTTTTTAAGTGAACGTCACATCACTTATAACCAATAGAAAAGTAGAAAATGGCGGATTGTTTACAAATTTTAATACATTACACAAAACTTTAATTTTTTTATAAAAATATTTAGACGCGTTTCCGGAGCAAAACTCACTTGGAGGTGTTCCAATAAAGGTCCCCGGACACTCCTAGATAATTAGTATCGTCAAAAAAGTGCGGTGGTATTTAACACCCAACCCGTTTTGCTTTGATTTAGCGTTGAAGGAACAAATATGCTTTTAATATATAATAGATTTTAAATATATGTATGTTAATTGCAAGTCATTATAAAAATCTTTATATTTATAACGACTCTACAACTATAGCTTTATTTCAATCTAAAATATAACAACATGTAAATACTTTTTGTTAGAAAAAGTCTACAATTTAACAACCTTCATCCTTTAAAATATCTAGTAGAAGCACTCTAGTAAAACTGGTTCAAACGTTTGAGCGGCAAAATGCGTTAAGGTGTTTTTAACTTTATTAAAAGTTTCTTGTTTACAAATGAAGCACGCAGCACACGCACGCAACCTATTCGTTTACATAGGTTTCTATATTTAATAAGAACACACCCATATTGGAATCGGGCCACATCATCTTTAGTAAAAGGTAGTGGGGTAAAGATTTCTGCGGGTAAAGTTTTTTCGGAAAGCAATTTTTTTTTAATCAGCTCACTGTTAAAACGTCACTTACATAATACATTTAAATAGAAGATTTTGAGGGAAATTAAGGGGCACTATCTCCTCCTCTCTTTTCAGCGCAGAGTAATCAGGCAATTACGTAGTCCTAGAATTACAATTAGACCGTGATCGTGGCTGTGGCTTCCCAACGAAGAGAAATCCTCGGAGCAGTGAGGTCGCTCGGTAAAGCCTGCGAGTGCCCAGTAAACTTATTAGCATCTAGAAGGAGCTAGGCAAATGAAATAAGAAAACTGAGTCCACACTACGTACATCATCTTCTTCAGTCGCGCTCTTCATTTCTGAAGGTCCTGTTAGTGGCGCCACACATCTTCCTATCAATCCCATCTTGGGCAAGCACCTGGGACCTATAAGGGCCTTTACTTGATCGGTCTAGCGAGTAAGGGGAACGGCCTCGAGGTCTGATGCCCACTGTGCCAGTCTCGATAAGTTTTTCTAAACATTCTGGATTCTGTGTGTGCAAAAAAACTCAGGATACGTGTTCGAATGTCGAAAGACAATTTTTTACCTGTAACGGTCTTAGTATGGTAAACGTTTGTTTACTTCGCTGTCCAGGGACTACATACATAGTAGTAGATGATTAGACACTCGATCCGAATACTTGACAAAGTTATCGAAATGTGGTCTACTATACTCACACTCAAGTACTCAAAAATGGCATTCTAAATTTGCTATTTCAAATAGTCTCGCGTCTAAGTGGAGTGATGTTATTTATTTGTGTTTTTTTATAAATAAATTTATGTATCTTGAATTCTTTGTGTGTAGTTTTTGACAAATATATTTACGCTTATAAAGTGTGGGTCAGAGGTAGCCAATTTAACATTTTTTTTAATTTAAAGAAAAAACTTTTAACCGGATTAAAGTTATGTATTATTATAAATTGAAACTATTTAACATCCAACACCTTTTGTCTTCAGTCACCGTACCACTCACCTTAAACACCCGAAAAGTCGGATAAATTTAAAATTATGTTAAATAGTTGTAAATAAAAAGTCATGTTCGACTCCACTCATACTTGTCCTACCACCACGGTGTCTAAAATTTTATTTTAGTACTATACCTCGTTTAATAACAACTTTAAGCAATTCGCTAAGGTGATTTTGCAATAATATATGCTTGTAACATATACTGTTATGGACAGAAATATTGTTTCGGGACACTTTCGCGCGTTACTTTTATATGAGACTGTGCATCTTGGGTTTTTTGTATATCAATGGTGCTGAGTAAAGTGCGTGATCTACAGAGATCCTTAAATATATTACTTTGAAATGTAATTATAGTTAAACCTTTTTTAAAATTGCGGCCATTTAATATCTATTATACATAATTTCCGAGCGTGAAAGCGTCACAGTAAATCTGTTCTTTATTACGGAGACAGACCCCTTAGGTGGGCGCGACCAAAGCACGGCTATTTACCCATATTTACAGGGAAGGTTAATTTGATTTGGTGCAATCTCTTTGTCCATAAATACAACAACCTCCTGTTCAAGTTCAATTTGTATGTACATTTAATTGATATTTACATTTGTAACATGTGGACGTGCTGTGCGTACGGAAATTCCGCGAAATGTTAAACAGTGCATCTTGTTTTCGTTTCAGCGCCGTAAACTAAATGTATATTTCATGTAGGTAGGTTTCCTCGAACTTGACCTCAGGTTTAATATAATTTGATATAAAACACTTTATTTACATGACAATATCGTAAATCAGGTAAAAATAATAAGAGACGAAGGATGTTAACCGGTGGTTGTGATGCTAAAGGAGCTTCCAGATGTACTTAGCCATAAAATAGTAAAAAATTAAATTAATTGATAAAAGTAAGTATCAGTTCTGTTTATCTAGGTTGTGCTAAAGTATATAATTTTGTTTACATCTGTTTATTTAATTAATGTATTGATCTGGTGTACCACTTCTTTTGCAAATAATATTTTTTTTTTATTTTTCACGAAACGCGATTTATTTCTATACCTCCACGGCTCTAATTACAACATAAAACTGTTATCAGTCAACTTGATGTATCAGTGTTTTGCTGACCCCAATGGAAATCCCCTCGAAACGTGGAGTGAATGTAACTTTTTTTTTCATACTATATAGCATAAAAGCCTACAGGACTCCCAAAAAAGGCAGTCAACGCAGACCATGGACACCCATTTTAGTGCGTGAGTTGCCGGCCTTTGAGGGAGGAGTATACAGCATACTCTTTATTTAAACAATTGGAGATCTCTCCCAGTACTCGTAAACCAAAGTAAATTCAGTCATAGAACTCGCCCATAATAATATTAATTTAGTTAATATAAACTTATAAAAACTTGTTGAAAATTTTTTGCATAAGAAAAATTGTCTTTGGCGTGTCATCTTTAATATTACAGTTTGCATGGGAAACATAAAAATAGCAAAAGAATCATAGACTATAATTATATGTATTACATAGATGGAGTTACAAACACGTTTCTATTACCTTATGGAGTTACATCCTGTGTCAGTAGATGTAGGTGAAACCTTTAATTAAAACTAGTAACTAGCGTCATGTTTCGTTTAATTATTGAAATCGTACTTTAGTAATTAGAAGCTTTGTAAGATGGTGTCGAATGGTGTGAACTTAGGACTTAAAGCAGGATTCGTGCTGAGAATTTTCCTAATTTATCCTATCATTATGTTAGTTGGGAGACGATTTTTTCCAAGCATGTTTGATGGCGTCTAGATTATTGCTATTATATTTGAAACAAAAAATATTTATTATTATATTAATTCAGCTATAAATTGCTATCATCACCAACAACACTAATTTTCAGTGGACTCGTACTATCTTATAGTGACAGCTATATAAACTAAACAAAACTAAAATATTAACATTAAAAAAATCAATACATTTGGGAGAAACGATTTTTACTCTTCAGATACAACAACCTGCTAAGTAATAAGTATGTAATTGATTATTATGACCGGGAACAGTGTAATCTGTAGACGACTGCCACTTGCAAAGAGTAGTGAATCTGTCATTCCGTCCCTAAACTAACTTATTCTTAATACATTAGCGAAATATATTTTACATATAAAATATGCTGTTCGCACAAGAGTGCTCTGGAATAATAGTTTTTGTCATACAACTGGCAACACCTATCGCTAGTATAATAAATAGCAATTCCTTTAGAACACAATCTTCCCATGGAAGTCCTTCCGCAAAGTCATTATACAAGGCCTCTTGGGAATATTAAGGAGGCACGTATATTGAAATTTATTGCTTGAGAACTATTGCATGGGTGACTCAGATCCTCTGTGCTTGTGTAACGTGATTGTCAAATAATAATGTACCTAGTTTAATGTTGTGTATCTCGGCAATGACTTCCGTATAAGATCATTTAATAGGGACTAAAGTTGCTTCAACTTCTTGTACTAGGACCTAGGAATTAATAGAAAAGTAAACGTATTTTATTTGTATCTGCTTTTATTATCATTATTACTAGAACTATTATCGGCGTAATACTATAACATAAATCATGTTTTTAATATGATTAATTAATATTGTACACAACTTTTACAATTAATAATTATTACCATTTTAGCAAGTAAAAATTGATACTAATGAATCCTTATTTAAAACTCAAATTAATTCTTGTAATATGGATCTTTGACTATCGTCTATCAACATAATTTAATGAATAAGTGAATCATATAAAATCAGTAAGTAATAATTAATATTTAACAAATGTATTTAATTAATTAATTTGTGTCAAAGATCGTTATGATAACAAGAAAAACCTGGACTGGACACAAATCCTAATTGAATTAAGATATAAGATTACGATATGTCAATCATTTATACACTTTATTGTTTCTAATAATTAATTCAAACATTGACATTTAAACAATCGATTTCGTGCTGATTCGTACCAACCGATTTTAGAACGCTCTAGAAAAAAAATTAATTAATATTGTCTATGGCGGCCGTTGGGCGACCTCGTTAATAAAATAAAATATTAAAAATGTATATTATTATAAAAACACAAAAGTATTGTTTTACTTTCAGCCTTAGCTGTAAGGCTCCTTAATTCTTTTACTTTCTTTCTTTAGTTGGATGATTACATAAAGGTCAGTGTCCTAATGATGTCCCATTACGCAGACACATTCCTGTATTTGTTTAATATTATCAATGATTTTTAGGTCATTCAGGGTCGAGACCTAGCCAACTATGAATATGTAAGATGTTAAAAATCTTTGGAAATTTCGAAATCGATTGCGTTTTTGCATAGATACATTAATTATAGTAAAGTCTCGACTAGAAGGCCCTAAGACATCCTGGTTTCTTTTGATGTTTTCTCTTCATTTTTCGTTTATTCATTATCGAGGTTATTTTGGACTTTGAACCCAAAATATATTATTCTCTATAACTACAATCCCGCCAATTAATTGACACAGCATCGACAATATATTCAAAAGGGAACTCCTACATATATTGTCGAGCCCTCTATTGTACACAGGCTATTTTAATGTAAAATTCTGGCGCAGAGCGTGTCAATAAGCATTGGGTATTACGTTCCGCAACGCACAAATTGCACAAACTCGCTTTCATATTAAACATGTGCATTAATTTTAAATTATTAGTGTAAATGCGTCGAGATTCGATTGTATTGATGCTAATTTTCTGTCGCCTACATTGTAAAGCCATCCATTGCTAATGTATGTGTATGTAATGTTTTAAAATACATTTGTAGCGGTACAAGCTTTAGAAGAATCAACTATAATCAGTTGAGGTAGACTTTAAATTAAATTCTTTCACACACGCCCACACAATTCACACACATATTGACACACACAACCACCCATGCTTTATTTTTTATTTTGTTTTCTTTGTTACTATAATTTATCAAATAATAGATATTTTGTAACTCACTACAGAAACAGTAATAGTATTTATAGCACTGTCGTATTATATATCAGCCTTAGTTTTGGATAAGATTTTATACTCACCAAAAGAAGCTCCATCAATATCAATACTTAACCACATGGTTATTTTAACATATTTATTTGATTAATATTCGACACACGATAATATTTTTGGCATGTTCGCAACATTGATATGCTTACAAAGAGTCTGATTTACGGGAAATAAGGAAACATCGTTTATGTACCGAAGTTAATAACCGCGTTATTTTTAAACACTGAATTATAATTTTATTTTGGGTTAGCCGTTAGAGAATAATTAAAAGAACTTTTTGTTCTTTTATGTTGAGTTGTATATTATTGTTTTTGCTTAGTGTACTATGGGGAGTGTTCCGAAGAATTGTTTGTGCTTCCCAGTTGCCTCGTTTCATTACCGCAAGTCGAAATAATTCCAGGTTTTATCCGTACCACCTCCATGGCTGGAAGTCTTCTACGGCCCGCTTTACTTTTGTATACTAGCAAGCTGTGGAAGCGAATGCTAGTGAAGATCTATTCTGGGAGATACAACCTCCAAACTTTTATAAAGGACATCCTCCTCTCTTAAAGGCCGGCCACGCACCCACCAACTATCTTCTCCTTGGACTGCGGCAGCTGCCTTTTATGGTTGCTCCGAAAGCTCGTTGACCCACTATCATATATAAATCCCCATCGATTAGACCTGTAAACACACGTATATATATATACATAAATTAACTGACAACGTATGTGTGAAGCCTGTTGCATCGATATGATAAGAACTTTAGAATAGCTACGTAAAAAATAACTTTAGCACTTTATCGTAAAAAGCTATAATATTCACTATAGATGATTAAAAGCACGTAATTCGATCTGAAGATTCCCGCAGACTTGCTTAAAGTTAATGGAGCGTGTAACAATTGCATGGTGGGCGTGGACATGGAATATAAGTCTGATTTAACCAGACATACATCTTATAAACTCAATGAAGCTTTGTTGTCTTATCGAAAGTATAACATCAGTTCACCATTGCTTGTTGTTAATAATTTATTTACCGTTCCTGTACTTTTACAAACGCGTGATTCTCAAGCCTGAGGTCGTGGGTTTGCGCTCCGACTCCATCAAACTTCATTGTACATTTAAAAAAATCAGTAGCGCTACCACCTCTTTAGGTCTTGGCCTCAGATTTCTGAATCTGTTTCATGATCATTTTTAAATCTAATAGAGGCAAGTAGGTGATCATCCTCCAGTGCCTGACACACGCCTTTTTGGGTCTAAGACATGTCGGTTTCCTCACGATGTTTTCCTTCACCGTTCGAGCAAATGTTAAATGCGCACATAGAAAGAAAGTCCATTGGTGCACAGCCGGGGATCGAACCTACGACCTCAGGTATGAGAGTCGCACGCTGAAGCCACTAGGCCAACACTGCTCCATTGTACATTATAGACAGGAAACAAAAGGTCATCTACGTATATACTACTAGTTTTTGTAAAAAGAATAATCATCAATGTAGCAAATGGAGAAATGTGTGACTATGACTCATTAAAACCACTGGATAATTATTAATTATGAATCGAACAATGAAATTTCCATATACGAAATACTTATTAATAAAAGCAGAACTTTCATGCTCACTTTAACTTCGATGAGGATAAAACAATATAAGGCAAACTAAAAAATTAATGCAAGCAAATAATATGCAGCAATAAGCTAACTAATGGTGATAAACCTAAAATCTACTAAACAATTTTTGTCTTGTACACTTAGTGTAAGTGATATCTAGTGTATACCTGAGGAAGGTTTAGTTAAATAATTTATAATAATTTTATTTAAATTGCCTAAAATATAACAATTGAAAGGTCGGAAAATCCTGCCTTAATACACGAAATTCAAAAGCAAGGCGCGATCACAAGCCTATACAGGAGATTCTCTTTTCATCCAAATAACAAAAACCGAAGTAAATCTTAAATCTTGCCGCATACTGCATTAAACATATCAAGCATGCAGCGTTAATTCGCCTGTCATTAGTGTTTATTTTGAGGCAAAAGCGCAGGCTAAAAAATACTTTGCTCATTGACAGAAATAATAAGGTGGGGTGATGCGTGAATGACCGAGCACGATCGGTGAAGGCCACACGTGACAATGTAATTCGCACGGAAGCATGCTTTATCTAAGCTTTAACTATGGAAATTATATAGGGCAGTTCAATCAGTTATGATATTTCAGATATATACCAATGAGGGCCTAGTAGTTAGATAGATCATGAGCTCTCAGGTTTGATTCCGGGTTGAAATTCCTAAGAAATATTAATTAATTAATTTACAATTATAAAATTGACTACAATAATTGTAATTTAGACTACATTTTACTTAAAAAATAGAAACAACTTACATTCATCTCTCAGTCTTCCTAAACATGTCCAGTTCTGGTGTAGAACTGAGGAAACTGCTTAGCAGTGAGACCATAAGAGGAACTGGTTACTACTGGCGTAGGACAATTCGTGAACTCCGCTCAGACATGCTTCCGATATCTAAAATACTTTTCAGGCACATACAGTCTAAGCAATTCTAAAAATCTACTCCTCAAACCATTTAGTGCAAAGAAGATTGCCAATTGCTTTACATTGGTAATCCTAGGATAATCCCGAAAAGCTGGCGATTTGCTGGCTGGTCTTTTTTATACTGCGGTCTTGTCTGACATCTTAAACACATCCGATATTAGTATGAGAGTAAGATATAACACGTAGTTGTCTCTGCGCACATTCTTGTGCTCTATATGTATTAAGGACATGGCCAGTATCAATATAGGTCCAATATAACATATTTTTTATGCGGTAGCATAACGAATCGAAAACGGTTTCATAAACACAATTATTTCTTGTGTATGTATAAAACTCCATAGTTCTCATGTCATACAGAAGCAAAGCCATCGATGCTGTAAAGCAAAACGCATCCTCCGACAAATACTGTCAAATTACTAAACCTTTCATGTGTCACCTATAGGCATAAAAAGTTCAAGCATATAATAAAAAAGTGACGTCATAGAGTTAAATTTGGGCCAATCCACGTCATACTTTAATAATGTATAGTACAATTATATCATGTAAGGACAGTCGAGGTCGTCTCCCGCAAATGGAATACAGTTAACCATTTATGGCGAACCTAGCAACTTGTGGCGCTTACTAGAAAAATGTGTGACCAGCACATGTCAACATTCAGTCCGATTTTAGATCTGTAAGTAATGATTTGAAAGAAAGAAAGAAAAAACTTTATTATACACAATAAAAAGTATATTTAGTTAAAAAGAAAGTCCACTAGGATTCCCTGTATCGTGGTCCTAGTCTATTCCGTTTGAGATGTAAACGGTACTTGATAATAATTTCTACAAAACACATTTTAAACTATTGTTCCACGATAAGAATATTTTCTGTTTCAGCTACAGGTTGAGAAGATGTTGTTTAAGATTGTTAGTCAATGTATGTATTTCATAAAGTAATTTAATACTATTCTGTATCACTGGGAATTTGTAAGTCTTATTTATATAATTATATATATATATAAATTTATCTAATATATAAAATTCTCGTGTCGCGGTGTTTGTGGTTAAACTCCTCCGAAACGGCTTGAACGAATCTCATGAAATTTTGTGTGCATATTGGGTATAACTGAGAATCGGACAACATCTATTTTTCATCCCCCTAAATGTTAAGGGTAGTCCACCCCTAATTTTTTTTTTTTAATTTTTAGATAATTTTCACCCCTCTACGATCAACTCCTATTTTTTATTATAAATGAAAAACATGGCAAAACGACGTTTGCCAGATCAGCTAGTATATATATATATATCAGTTAAGGAGGAATAGCAGTTTTTCAGGAAAATATTACCTGTTTTTGGGGAAGTCTTAAAATAAAGGTGTGAAGGTTTTGTCATATAAAAGACGTAAATTAGTAAATCAAAAAGTGTATGGATACGTTTAATATTGAGTAAATATTAATTATATCCTTTAAAGGATTTATTTCATCTTTACAAAAAGTAAAAAGTAAGCTTCCGTAAGGCACTGATTTCATAATATTATGTAAACACAAGTCAACATGTACAAATAATTTTATTGTAATCAACATTTTAACCTTGCCATTTAAGAGTAAAATACGCAAAAAATAATTGTATAATCATTCTTTTAAACAATGGTTGTATGCTAGACATTTTCATCCGTATTGTTTTTTGTAACTTTAGCTACAATAAAATCATAATTTAGATAATATGATATTAGGTTGAAAATGTATTTTCATATAATAAAAATATGTGTGCATCGGAATAAATAAGGATAGAGTGATGCATGCAGCGCAAATCTACCGAGAGTGTAAAGGTTAGCTACCGCGTAATACTAAATAAATATTATGATATTTGGTTGAAATCATCGGTGATACTGGTTTTTCTAAAAAACAAATAGGAAAGTCTTCCAACCTTATATAAATATCTATTCCATGATTTCCGTGTCAAATTAAGCCCTACCGTACCCACCTCGAGGTCATTGACATATGGTTACATTTATATAAAAGACGGTAGTTATGTGGTTATTTAAGTAAGTATATGTGTATTATACGCATTTTAAAGTGAATTCCATCTTTGTTTATTGGTAATTGAACCAAGACCGATTGAACTAAACGAATATCTTATTTATTTAGTCTCTAACATCTCCATTTACTTCATGACAAAAAGTCATTCCTTTTACACGATTGTTTTATCTTTCAAAGACGAAATGCAATAAATGCTTTTAACAAATTATCACAGAAATTTATAGAGCCATGAACTAAATTGCTTGCAAACATAAAACGCATTCCTTTTAGTTTGTCCTTAATTAAAATAAACAATAATACCTAACCTCGGTGCCTACTAACTACTAAAAATTACGATATATATATATCTCTCGCTTCTATATCACAATCACCAATACTGATTAACCAAAAAGTTATCACATAACTTTAATGATAACGAAATTTGTCTTATACTTACTAATCTCTTAATTGTATTATTTATTTTACCCGTGTTAATCTGTCAACCTCAATCAATAGACTACCTAAACTAAAACGAACGCCAGGTTTGCTTGGTTCCAATCAAACGCTTGCTTGGAATCCCTTCGGAGTGTATGGCCTATCCAGTTGCACTTGCATCACTTGATCTGCTGGCTAATCGGGATTACTCGGCAACGCTTCCAAAGTTACTCGTTGAAGAGCAATAATTTTAATGTTTTCAGAAATTTAATTCCTAATTGGAACGCATTAAATCAACTCATTTCAATAATTATTATTGCTTATGTTCTCCAGCACTTGATTTAGTAGACTAAACAAATAAAATAGTTTAGCATTTATAATATTTATACTAAGCGGAATTTATCTGTCGGACATGCCATTAAAAGATTTTCCTCTAATATTGCAGGCTTAAATTATCATTACTAATTTATAAAATTCTTAGAACTTATCAATCGTTAGGGTTGTAGGATATCAAATTATTATCTCGAAACCAGTTTAAATTTAGTATGATTTTTATAATTTGAATTTTTATTTTCCTATTAAGATATGAAGATAATTGTTATAATATTTATATGCTACTGTTATACCCTTCTCTAAAGATTACGTCCTGGTTCTATAAAAAACTTTTGTTGTAAAAACGAATGATATATCTCTACCAAAAGAAAAGGTTTCAGACTCAAGACAGGTTGGAATTTTAGTATAGAACTTGAATGAATAGTTATTAATGTGTGATAGCGGTTTTGTCCGAATATTACGTATTAAGGTTAAAGGTAATATAATATAGCTCCATAAATTTCCCTTGGTTTTGCCGATAGTTTATGACGCATCTCCCCAGTTTTTCCCTATGTTCAATTATGATTCATAGGTTCATGAACATAAATCTTTACTAACATAGATTTTGAGCTCAAATTGTTGCTAACACAATTTCAATAAATCTGAATGTATAAAATCTGTAATAAATGTTTTATTGTTATCTACTTTAAAATTTCGAGGAAATAAAATGGAATTAAGAAGCAAAAAAGATAAATGGGCATGAGATGTATTACAATGGCATCCAAGAGAAGAAAAAAGGAAGAAGTCAGCCGAAGAGATGGAGAGGGCTAGCCAGATGAACAGAATGGGCTAAAATAGTAGGCTTATGTCAGAAGACGACCTGACACTAAAACTGGTTGCAAAAAAATAATATTATTTTTTTATCTTGCCCATGCCCATTTAGAACAAGACAATAAATGCTTTATTTATAACTTTAAAAGTATATCAAGTAAAATGTCGCTTATTTGGCTTAGGATATATACAATGTCCCTAATTATAAATAAAACGAAATTAGGTGTCCTTTTTATTTTTAAGTGTAGTTTAAATATAACTTTACTTAATTTTAGTATAGTTATATGCTATGTAATTTTTTCACTTCTTGAGCTCACCTTATTTAATTTGATTTATATTAAAAGGTTGCCTGGAAGGTATCGCTTGGAATGGATGGGACCGGCCGTAACCCATTATTTATATGTTATAATTTGCACTGATTTTTGTCTTACATAAAATATACTACATGTAAAATAACAATGTATAGAAAATCGTTGTACGTATTTTTAAATAGCTTCAATTGATTATTGTTTTTTTATAAATAAAGATAACCAAGCCTTACACAATTTATCTGCTTTGGCTGTATACAATACCCGTAAATACTTATTATTGAAACCGTACATAAATGGATACTTATGGCACTTGAATATAAAAACTTGTCTCATTACGATCGCCTTCTATTCAATTCTACAACTAATATTATCATACGATACACTTGTTGAATCCCGATTAGATGTGGCGCCAGCAAGTTACTAATAGTAAAATCAATAGATATCGAAATGAGTCTTAAATTTTTTAATACAACTTATGTATTTCTTTGAAGTATTCACAATAGTTTAGGTTCATTCTATCATGGTATTAAATTTGCACCAACATAGGCGTGAGAAAACAGCTCCTTTAGCACGAAGTCGTAAAATTCAAATAGTTACCAACAATATATTTTATAATAGAAAATACATTTATTAAAACACAAAACAAGAAAATATTTAAAGGATTCATCACACGTCAACTATTTCACAATAAAACGAGTAGGTAATAAGGTATACAAGTTAAAAACGGATAAAGACCTATCGTTATCTTCCTCCGTTCCTTTAGAGAAAGAAGATATATAATCTTACTTAAATATGTATATGTAGCTGTGCTTAAATGTAGACCAATCAACAGTTGGTATGGTACTTTAAGTCGCCTTAGTTTTTGCCATCATTTCAACTACCTAGAAATATAGGTACATGTTATTCAATATTTCTTATGAAAATCGTAACAAAGTTAATAAGATTTTGATTCTATTAATAAAGGTAACCTTTGAAGACATTCATCATATTAATATATTTATTAATTAAATTTGTCTGCATTTTAACCCAAGACCAATTCCAGGAAGGTTTATTTGATCGACCGATACGTATAATATACACCAAATGCGCATACACAACTTAAATACAAAAGAATAAAAGGATGTTACATTCTGATGTCGTTTTTGTCTTTTAGAGGACACGATTTCGGGAATGCTCTTTTGTAAACGAAACTCTATGGTTCGATTCAAAGATACAATATTTGAAGATCTGTAGTTGAATTGAAGTTCAAACAATAAGTTTTTGGGGAATAAATACTTTTTTTTGCAAAAGTGTGTGAAGTACTAAATAAAAGTTGTAAAATAATGAACCTATTAATTCTACTATTAATACCTTTAAGTATCCTGAAGTTTGAAAGAAAACAAAAGATTATTTTTTCGCCTTGGAAGTAAAATATAATGACAGTAAGGCCATTGGGCTAGGGAACTAGAAATCTCAATAAAAAATATTATAACTAACTAAACATTCAGTTGCGACGTAGATACACACATCTAGGGGCAAACTTTCAAATCTTGTATGAATACTACTTGCAGCATCACGATCACTTTCGGTATTTCGTTGAACAATCTGACATTTAGATATTTCATCTCGTTCAAGAGTATGTAACTGGAGAGACAAGAATTGTATCTACGTAATTTGCAACTAGTTTTCCTAATACACAAATGTACCAGCAAATACTAATTAACATTTCGTTTTAATAACAATAAATAATTATAATACCTATAAACAACTTTTAAAATACCTATTAATAACTAACAATTAATAATAACTATTTCGCGTGCGATTGTAGATTGTACGTTCGAATCCACACAAGTTTATTCTTCCTACCAGGTGTTGTAAAATTCTTATTTTGTTTACTATTCTTTAAAAGTCAAGAAATTGATAGCCTGTTCAGCAGACCGTTATAAAGTTCAGTATCTTCAAGCGGTGACATCACGACTGGCGCCGATCCGCACCAATTGTCCACAATTATTGTCTCGTGCCTTGTCTAAATAAATACGCCTATGATTATATTATAATGGAAATATAAATAAATACGTTATGTATTAATTTTTTTTAATTCTGTACATATAAGTTATTATAATTATTGGGATTAGTCAAAAAAACTAGTTTTAATATCAACTTTTTGTCTGTTTTTAACAACTTGTAATCATTATCAACTTGTTTGAATTTAAATTTGTAAAAATACATGGTTGATTCGAAAAACTGTGAAACAGCACGTACCTGCTTCCTTAATAACTATTAAAGTTTACTAATATAAATTGTTGGTTAGTTTCTTCTTTACATCTGAGAGATTGGTATATGATTTTTTTCAGGAGTATTTATACAAAAATTGTGAAAATTTCACTTGGATGTCGGTTTTCAATTACCCATAAATATGTTTAGTCCCTTTTTGAGCGCTGCTTCACAGTCCTGTAGGATTAACATATACATAGGCATTTTGACCGCAGTACTTACACCATAATACAAATACTTTTCATTTGTTGTATACAATTATATTACCTCAATATAGTCTCAAATCAAAAGCAACGAACAAAACATCTGGCAAAGGGCATCGTTCTCATCAGACAAGGCATTTGCATCAATTAGAACTCTTTCAGTCAAATGCAAGGAAATCTGATATACAATTTATGGTCCCATCTAAGTGACCACTCGTCCCTTAATTGGGTAGAGACAGATGACGCAGGAATTCATTACAAAAGCCCATCCTGTGTAAAAATGTAATTGTTTGCCGTCTCTCGTATACTATATTAAACAAAACGGGCTACGTTTTTAATATTGAAATTGCGTCCGTTTGAACATATTTACAACGCCGACCCTCGTAGACTTAAATTCGTAGACAAACCTACACAGTGACCTGGTTTGACTGAGACATTGTAAAATTGTATAATAATAATATTCTCAGTCCTCGGATACAAAGATCGAATAATTTTAGATTATACTACCCATCATTTTACCTATAGTAGTTTTCTGGTATTATTCAGTGTTGTTTTTGACATAAACCTTATAAAATGCTTATCCAACATGACATGTTCAGCGAACAGAAATTTTAAATAACTTGAATTAAAATGTATGACAATTTCTTTTACTCTAATAGCACGCAAACGTTTAAGAAATCATCCCAAAATCGTGCAAGGAATACTTAATGTAGGTGTCATAAGACTAAACCCTACTGGGGTGTCTCCCCCATTATCTAGTAGTATATAGTTTTATAATGTTTTTATATAATCAATCTAGGGAGGAAATAATTACGTGTCTTCCTTCAGTTTTTAATACTGATAACGAGACTAGGTCGGGTGTAAAAGTGGTAATGTTAGTACAACATTAAAGTTAAAGAGTTTTGTGTATTCGTAGTAATATTTATAAACTGGCTAGGAGCCAGAAACGTGTTACTAATTCAAAAGATAAGAGCATTTGGTAGGCATATCTGAGACGTATGTAGTTTCCGGTCGGGAGTTACTTACACGTTTTGAAGGTTTTTCAATTTTTCTTATGAAATCAATTTAATTTAACAGAACTACAATAACCTTGGATTTTTATTAAATGACTATAGAAGCTATTGTTATTATTTTCTTGTGCAAAGAATTTTGAATGAAATAATAAATACTTTTAGGCTATTACACGAGTGAGAATCTGAAAAGAAAAACAAAATAATGTTGCTATTCGTTTGATATTATAATCAAACCAGAAATGACTGAAATTTCATGTTTCGTCGTTTGTTTTCAATCTGTATGTTGTTTCATTTTATTTCATATTTTGGACGGGAATTTGCTTGTGCTAAACACTAGGTAGGTATATGGACTTTGTAATTCTTAATACTTACTTTTTTATGACCTGAATTCGACGCGTTAAACAGATATGTTTAAATTGGCTAATCCTAAGGAAGTTGCTGGTAAATCGGTCACTACACATCCGTTGTAACGGTCATAAAAAAATAGAAAACATTAATGTGCCCGACATGATTACTGCCCAGTATGCAGTATGTCGAAATGTATGCTTCACGAATACTTCTGGTCCGTATACGTAAACTTTAACCTAAAGGAGTACCTATTACTAAAATCAAATGGAGCCTATATTACAAAGGGAATCTAGTCTTAAACGTACATACATTCTGTCAGATTATTCCATCACTTCCCACATGGTAGGGCTATGGCATATGTGACTTTCTATCAATACAATATCTATTTCTATTTCTAATATATATTAATGTTTTGGACCAATCTAGCATACAATTGTTACGCCTAATAGATTCAGAGGAGCAAAAACGTCATGGAACACCACAAATCTTTTCCAATCAAGTGGTGCTATTTCGTTTTATAAGTTAGTCGTACCTATAAGTTTCCTTACGTTCTTGAATAAGTTAACCTAAAATACCGATATCACCATAATAGGGGTTCAATGATGTATGATGCACAATAAATAACCTGTTTTCAAGTACTGTTCTGTCATTTAGCTTCTCGCCACCAACTCCACTCCCAGCCTACCCGTGATGAACCCTGTTACGTCGAGTAATCTATTATCGAGATTCCGGCAACCAACCCCTTTGGAGATGTAGGTTCATTCAGAGCACACCGTCTCAACCTGCACAAGCTACGAGTTACAACAAGCACAAGAGCGAGTTTTGGTAGATACTCTTAGGGGGTTTCCCGGTTGGAGAGAGATCATCTGAGGGCAGACTTAAATTCGAAGGTTGGATCGACAAGACAGGATGAACATTTATGAGAGGTTGTTGGTATGGACTAGGTAAAAGAAATGAGAGAGGTGAGATATGGCTGCAATGTTGTGCTAAAACTCCCTGACTCTCATGAATACATTTTTCCCGAACCATCTACGTCGCCTGTATACTTGGTTGATCTCAGATGACCGGGATAGGAACCGGATAGATTATATTGCGATAGCAAGTCTATGGAGATCCAGTATAAGTAATATAAAGAAATATCACGAAGCTGACTGCGCAAGCGATCATACATAACTAGTGGCCAAGATAGGGATTAAGCTGAACAGTGTGCCTCACACTGCATGCTGTTAATAGTCTCAGACGAACTACTCCATAAACTATCCATGGAGGAAGTTTTTAATAACAAAGTCTCGAACCTTGACAACAATGCATACGCGGATACAAATTGTAACATCCAACAGCAAAACTGTAGTAGCGCAAAAAAGATGTGAATATCGGAAGAAACATGGAAAGTAATTGAGGAAAGGAAAGAGGTTCTGACCAAAAGGGAGAATCTATATGTCCTTACATATCCTTATATTGAGGAACAATCCCAGACTTTACATACCAAAGATTTGTTCCTACAAGTTCAAAGCATTATTAGGGAATTTAGACCAAAAAGCTGGGTGATAAGGGATGACCAGGGCGAACTTCTAACCGAGATTGACCAGGTAACTGCTTGATGACGATTGTACTGTCAAAACTTATACAAAGACACTAGAACAACTTACGAGTCACTGACGCCTAGTAAACCTTGTGCCTGCTATATTGGAATCTGAGATTAGGGAAGCTCTGAGAAAAATTTATGTAAGCCGGAATGTGACACTATATTCGCTGAAGAACTCAAAAACCTCAAAAACAGTTGTCGAAATCATGAAAGACTTAATTAGATTTGGGTATCGCGCAATGGGCCAAATGACTGATCAGAATCTGTGCTAATACACAAGAAAGGCTTGACAAAGAAGTGCGAAAGTTATCGAACAGTAGCTCTTAAATCGCACGGTAGTCTCCACATAGTTCTCGAACGCTAACAAAAATTTATAATTTTTTAATTAAATATTTGCAGCGACAACCCAACGAGCAGGCAGTTTTGTCAAAGGTCGGAGGACGCGGGAACCAATTAGGAGCACCCTTCTTGGCTACTTTAGCTATATTTCCAGGGGAGAACCGAATAGTCTAAATTAATTGGTACGGAGGAGTGATGGCAGGAGAAGTCAGGGTCGACCGCCTATCCGTTGGTCTGACCAAACTAAGACAATAATTATGGGTCTCAAGCCTCAACATTCCAAATGCCATAAGACAAGCTGAGGATAGAGTGGTGTGAAGGCAGCAAGTCGGACTTTCAAGAAAGGCATGACCTTTAGCCTGAAAACTACGAAGAAGAAGATCACCATAGTAATTTACGCAGTCGATTTACAAAATTAAATCAGTTTAAATGATCATGATTATTATTTATATGAATAAGAGAATAATATTGAGTGGCACCTTAAATAACTATTTTAATATATAATAAATATTCGTTTTCAGTCTTTAGACCATACCGCCTATGATTTTTTTAGATTATAGAAACTTTCGCAATCTCGTAGGCACATTGCTCATGGGCCCTAAATGAAGGAATTTGGCGTCAACAAATTTGGTAATGTAAAACATGCTTTATCGTCTGTGGTGGTCTAACGTCAAACTACCAGGTACAAGTCTCTAGTCTATTGTATTAAAGGGAAAACCAAAGGGAAATATATATAGTCTCACAAGTCTATCTATGGTTTTTGTTTTGTGAAATATTATTGGCTTATATAATGAAATGTACAATTTTGATTGGCTAGCGAAAATAACCTACACTAAGGGAACCAATAGTCAATAATTGTACCCATAGGTCAGAGACAAAATAGAAAAAAAACTTTAGACTATGCTACGTGCTAACATGGCGAAAATTCTTGATCATCAACATCACCAAAAGTAGGAAATCGTGAACAGTTTGTTATGGGATTTTCCTCAGCTTTAGCAACTTTCATCCTTTTCGAAAAAATTATTTCCTACGTTTATCTTAATTACTTTTAAACAAAATGAGCGTGGATGCGTATGGACCAAGCTCTCAAACGCTCACGTTTTTGGATACCGAAGAAACGGATCTTATTGGGGCTGATACTCAAGGGTCTGAATTCGAGTTCACAGATTTTACTTTACCATCCCAAAGTCAAACGCAGGCATCTCAACATGACCATGGCCTGCCCTCTGCCAATCAGGTAAAGTTTTTTCTATTTACATAACCTAATTAGATCTTGTGTAATCCCTTTTAAAAACTAAACGGTTTGTGGTTAAATTTTAGGTTAATGGCTTGGGGAGATCGGACATTAATTCAAAATTGGCAAGTGTAACCAATGCAATTGCTGAATTGCAATTTGAGGAAGATGATGAAGCTCTGTATAGTAGCAAGGAATTGCCTGATCATGCTTGCAAATACTGTGGCATACATGACCCATCTACTGTGGTCATGTGCAACATTTGCAACAAATGGTGAGTTCAAATAAATACACAAGTCTGAGTCAAGATGATTCATCCATTACATGTTTACAACAAAAGTTAGTATTTTGTGACAATTGTGCAATAACAGTAATCCTAGTTAATTGAGATAGTTAACCTATTGACTTGTTAAATACCTCAGTAGGTAAAAGATTTAAGATTTAATAAGAAGAAATAATTTTTTTTCTATATCTTGGTGTGTAATAATTGGTAAACTTATCTAACCAAATCTATAATTATTGTAAATACAAAGTATATACAACAAACATAACATTAATTAAACTACTAGGTTTTGCAATGGCCGTGGAAATACATCTGGATCCCACATAATTAATCATTTGGTGAGAGCTAAGCATAAGGAAGCAGCATTGCACCGTGATGGACCTCTTGGAGAAACCCTACTTGAGTGTTACTCTTGTGGAGCACGGAATGTCTTTGTTTTAGGATTTATCCCTGCTAAAGCTGATTCAGTTGTTGTTTTGCTATGCAGGTAAGGATGGAAACTGTGTAATAATTGGAGTAAATTAATAAGGTCAAATAGCAAATTTATATTATAGTAATTTTTAAAGAAAACATGTGTTAACTTATCATAATCCTATCAGATAATAATTTGATATAGCTGTTGTTACAACAAATACACCTATTGTTATTATTTTATATATATAAATAAACAATTTTAAAGCTTTCATTTACATAAGTGACATACACTTGATGAAAAAAATATTTTATGGATTAAATCTAATTGACACAATTAAAAAAAATATTTTGTATTATAAATATTAAGTATTTTACAGGCAACCATGTGCCGCTCAAAGCTCCTTGAAAGATATGAACTGGGATCAAGAACAGTGGAAGCCTTTGATTTGTAAGTACATTCAACCAATAATAAATTATATGAAGTAATCAGTTACTTAATAATTCATAATTAAATAGTTATCTGCTATCTCTGATATGTGCTAAGTTTTTTTAATAAATGAAGCTTAGTTGGTTGTCCAATAATTGTCTATTAAATATTTTTCCTTTAGTTATTAGTTAAGTTATATTTATTTATTGTATCTAAAATATTTGTGAGTAAGAGGAGAAAGTAAAGGATTGAGAGATAGATAAAACAATGTAAACCATGTGAAATGTTTTGTGTAACAGTTACAATGATAATAGTTTATCCTTAGAAATTTGAATTAGGTCAAATATTGATGTTTTATAAGATAAAACCTTAATATATATTTATTACATTACAGCGGATCGAGCATTTCTATCATGGCTAGTCAAGGTACCGTCTGAAGCTGAACAGATGAGGGCACGTCAGGTAGATTATCTTTTTATCTGTATGACAATAATATATTTTTTTCAAAATTGCATTCATTTAAACAAACATTTCTATGTATAAGTGACTTAATATAATATTTTATCTTTTGGCAATAAAATTTCTGAAATAAAAAAGGTTATACCATTATGATTGCTACTTTAAGATTTAAACCATCAAATAGAAATAAAAACTTTAACGACTTTTCTTTTTAAGGTAACACCTCAACAAATAGGGCGCTTAGAAGAACTTTGGCGCGACAATGTGGATGCAACATTCCAGGACTTGGAGAAACCTGGTGTAGATGAGGAGCCTCATCAAGTTTTGTTAAGGTATATTTTCTTTATGTTTTTCTTGTTGTTTACAATTAAGAATTTTGATATTTTTGGTCTGTTTGGAGTTGTTCTAATGTATGTATGTTTACTTTTTACATAATCTAATTTAATTTTTAATTTTCATTGTTAGATATGAAGATGGCTACCAATACCAAAACATTTTTGGCCCATTGGTTAAACTTGAGGCGGATTACGACAAGCGGCTCAAGGAATCACAGACCCAAGAAGGTATTGAAGTCCGCTGGGATGTGGGACTTAATAAAAAGACCATTGCCTACTTCACTCTGGCAAAAACTGACAGTGACATGAAACTTATGCATGGAGATGAGTTAAGATTGAGGTAATTTATGCTATTGCTGCTTTCATAAATCATTGAAACTGCCTTCACAATACACAGATCTCAGTGGAGAAATATTAGCAAAAAAATAAATAATTATCAATCATTACCCTTCAAATGCCTGTCCTAGGATAAATGTAATAAATGCCCAGTTAGCGCTTTTTGTTTGTTTGTTGTAATATTTATATAGAGTTGACTCTTGTCCTGTGGTTATAGATATGTAGGCGAGTTGCACAAGGCGTGGTCCGGCGTGGGTCACGTGATCAAGGTGCCCGATAACTACGGCGATGACGTCGGTCTAGAACTAAAGAGCGGCGCCGGCGCACCACTGGATTGCACTTCCAACTTTGTCGTAGACTTCATTTGGAAGAGTACTTCTTTTGATCGGTAAACATGTTTACATAGTTAGTTTTTGTATTTAATCGCAAAATAATTTTTTTAATGTTTACAAATTACGACATTTAGAATTTGGATGTGACTTACTGCGATATTGTTTTCATACCTTAATTATAATATACTATAATTAGCCAAATCTAATAATAATAACACATATATATTTAAATTTTTAATGTTTACATTTAATACTTACATTACAATACTATTATTATTCATATTTTTTACATTACATTATAAAATGTAAAAAAAACATTCTATGCAGTGACTATTGACTGTTACTGCTACTAATTGACATATAAACACGTTTCCAGTGTTACCATAGGTATAGCATGCTAATTAAAATAAAATTTAAAATCTTTGAAACATACTTTCCTTGTCTAGACACAATATCTATAAATATTGTGAAACATATTATAATACCCATGAGACTATTATTAATGTTAATACATTTTCTTATAGAATGCAACTAGCACTGCGGAAATTTGCGGTCGACGAGTCATCGGTCTCGGGATACATCTACCGACGACTTTTGGGACATGAGGTGGAAGAAGTATTGTTCCGAGTGCATCTGCCTAAACACTTCAGCGCGCCCAACTTGCCTGATCTTAACCGATCTCAGGTAAAGATATACAATAATTGATTAATGCGTAAAAAGAGAACTGACATTGTTATGTCATTTATCCAAAATAGTTATATAATTTTTTTTTATTTTTCATATTAACTACCAAGATGATTACTGTCGAACTATAATGAAGTAACAGTGTGGTCACTGGCCAGGCTCCACAGGGGAGCAATTTGATTCGAAAATTAATTAAAATTATTTGGAATCAGAATTTCAGATTTTCTTTTTATGTTTTACTTAATGTGTATCGTTAACAATTTCCTAGTAATTTAAAAAAAAATACGTTTGTTTATTTCACTTATAGAATATTCCTTTTATTTATTTGCTTATGCCATACATAAATAATTAGTTGATAATTCTTATTTCAGGTATATGCTGTTAAGCACGCCCTGCAACGTCCACTTTCCTTGATCCAAGGTCCACCTGGAACTGGAAAAACTGTGACTTCAGCCACTATTGTTTATCAACTTGTGAGGCAGAACGGTGGTCCGGTACTTGTCTGCGCACCTTCCAACACTGCGGTAGACCAACTCACTGAGAAAATTCATAGAACTGGACTCAAAGTAGTTAGGCTCTGCGCAAAGTCCCGTGAAGCTATGGAGTCGTCCGTCTCTTTTCTGGCCCTACACGAACAGGCAAGAGTTTTAGGGTCAGCTGATAGTGAGCTCCGCAAACTTACAAGATTGAAGGAGGAAGCTGGTGAATTATCCGCAGCTGATGAACGCAGATACCGTGCCTTACGTCGGGCCGCAGAAAGAAGACTCTTGGATGCTGCTGACGTTGTCTGCACCACTTGCGTCGGAGCTGGAGATCCTAGGGTGGCGAGAATGCGCTTCCAGTCCATTCTTATTGATGAAGGCATGCAGTCCACTGAGCCGGAGTGTATGGTACCAGTTGTGCTCGGAGCTAGACAGCTGATCCTCGTCGGAGATCATTGCCAGTTAGGCCCAGTCGTGATGTGCAAGAAAGCGGCCAAGGCAGGACTTAGCCAGAGCTTGTTCGAGCGTCTTGTCGTACTCGGCATCAGGCCATTCCGCCTCGAAGTTCAATACCGTATGCACCCGGAACTATCGCGTTTCCCGTCAGATTTCTTCTATGAAGGTTCCCTGCAAAATGGAGTAAGCGCTGAAGAAAGACGCCTGCACAAAATTGACTTCCCGTGGCCGAGACCAGATCGACCCATGTTCTTTTATGTGACTCAAGGACAAGAAGAAATCGCCGGGTCGGGAACATCTTATCTGAATCGTACCGAGGCCGCTAATGTTGAGAAACTTACAACTCGCTTTTTGAAGGCTGGTGTGAGACCAGAACAGATCGGTATCATCACGCCATACGAGGGACAAAGATCTTACCTAGTACAGCACATGCAGTACCAAGGAAGCTTACACGCGAAGCTTTATCAAGAGATTGAAGTGGCAAGCGTGGACGCATTCCAAGGCCGAGAGAAGGACATCATTATAATGTCGTGCGTCCGTTCCAATGAACATCAGGGAATTGGATTTTTAAGCGATCCGCGCCGTTTAAACGTTGCCTTGACCCGAGCCAAGTACGGTTTGATTGTTGTCGGCAATCCTAAAGTATTAAGCAAGCAGCCACTATGGAATCATCTCCTGGCATTTTACAAAGAACGTCGCGTGCTAACCGAAGGACCGCTGTCGAACCTAAAAGAGTCCGCAATACAGTTCGCCAAGCCGAAAAAACTAGTGAACGCTCAGAATCCCGGGTCGCACTTTATGTCGACGTCCATGTTTGACGCCCGCGAGGCTATGGTCCCGGGGTCTATCTACGACAGAGCGAGACCATTGAGAGATCCGTTAGCGTACGTCGGCCCAGAGCGGGCGGCGATGTTACACGCGCCCGTGCCGCCGGCCGCTTTCTCCGCCCATCGAGGTCTCCAACGCCCGCCGATGAACATGAACCAACGAAGCAGGAAGCGTCCGCCCCGATTATCGCAGGAGCCGTTGTCCCAGCAAGCGCCGCTGTCGCTGTCCCAGGGAGCGTCCCAGCCGGACTTCAGTCAGGAATCCCTCGCGCCGGACTGTCCGTCCCAACCGGACGGCCTCCTGTCCCAGGACTCCACATACCAGGGCGGGTTCCGCGCGCGAAGCCAGTACTGATAGCAGCCGGACGCCGCGGCACCGACCGACAAGCTCCCGACGGGACACGGCACCGACAGACGCCGACGCGATCACCGACGAGACACGGACGAGTGGATGTATCTGCGCAGTGGACCTCACTAAGGCCTAGGACCTTCCGACCGGTGACTCGAGAGGGCGCTATCGGTCGGCACGGTGAGGGCTGCGAGGTCAAGGTGATGTCAGACAGCGGCGGTGACCGCCGGCGGGTTCCTCGCAGACCTGAGTAACGCTCCTTCGAAATTGTGTCACGGCATCCACGCGTAGTGCATCACAGTACATCTGTGCCGGGTTTACATTTCACACAGGGATAGAATGTACCGATTCGAACCCATTTTCAATATCGTGCGTCGATTTCGCAACCATCGAGCACAAAACGCTTCGATCGAAGCGATCGTGTACCACAGATCTTTCGGTACGAGAAACATTCATTCACCCTTCAGTAGTGTTTCATTTTTTTACACAAACTCAATTAGCCGGTTAGCATTTAAGGGCATGTGGTTTACGTTTCGTTGCTATCGTCCTCATATAAATTATTGACGCGACGTTTATGAATTGTTAAGTCAAATCTATTAGACAATATATCAGCAATAATATCATTGTTTTTCCTTCTACAATATGTTGTAAACATATTTATATTACATTGAATACAGGATTTTACTTTAACATTACATCTCACTATTATTTATTTTTCTTATTTTAATTTTATGTATTTAGGTCTTTGAGGATTATTCTGATTGTTTTAAAAACTAAAACGATTTACTATTTCAAAATAATAATTATATGAGATATAATTAAAAACATTCCTCATTATTTTACTTGGCTCTTGTATGTATATGTAATAAACATGCAATGAAACATTGAATCGACAAATCTCTTTTATTGTTTGTACAAAATTATCTTTCTCTTATTATTTATTATGAAATTTCGTTTATATTGTGAGGGAAAATCAATAAAGATTCTATCAGCATAAGAAATCTTTTTTTTGTAACACTTGACTAATATCAATATATTTACTGATCAAGCTAAAATAACGACCTTTAGAACAAAAAAATAATATCTAGGTATTATGATACGGGCGGCATAGTGACACCGTCATCCATTGACACTTAATGTCAGAGGAATCACGAATGGGTTGCCGGCTTTTTAAAGACCATTTCAAGAAATACTCTTACCCACCACCGAGACAAATATAGCCTAGACGTTCGATAATTGAACTCTATATTAAACTGAACAATTTGTTATGCGGTATTAAAACTTAATTCCACCGACATTTACACCAAAGGATCCAACAAACGTGATAACATTTACGCTAATTTATGAACACCACATGAATTCACCGGTTTTCTCTTGGTTTGTAAATAAAATACTCAATGATGTAGTTACATTTATAAAATATATAAAAAGTACATTAATAAAGACAATGTATTGAATTAAATATAATTCACAGACAGATTGTGTTTTCTACAGAGGTATTTGAAATCGTTTGGGTTATTCATTGAACCATTTAAGACTTGAATCTCCATAAATAATATAATTGCATTGCCATAATATAACTTGTTCCTTAGTAAATAAATATGACTATTTTTTTTATATTACTTTCATATACCCCCCCCCCCCCCCCGTACCACGGGGCTTATTAAATAATTATTTTGCGAGTAAAAACTGTAGTTAGCCTACACACAACATTTTGATAGCATTTTTTTAGAATGGGGCTAACGGGCAGGACGCTCAACTGATGTGATACCGCCGCCCATGGACACTGTAAATGCCAGAGGGCGCGTGAGTGCCTTACCGGCCTTTTAAGAATTGGTACGCTTTTTTCTTGAAGGACCCTACGTGGAATTGGTTCGGAAATACTTCAGTGGTCTTCAGTCAAAACTTCGGTTATTTTTAATTACTGTGGTAATGGAGAGATTTAAACTGAGGCGTAGGATGTTGGGGGGTAGCCATATCTTTGTTCTTGGCGGCCTGTGTTTAACTTGCGATCAGAAATTCCCCGAATACTGGGGCAGTTGAAATTTTATAATATAATAATACATTCTATAATATAATCCATATTTAATAATATTTAGTCTCTCGGTGACCAAAATTGCGGAAAAGCACTCAAAACGTCGAGTTATGTGAATAATGTAATGCGCTCTTATATCTATATTTTTATTGGTGTGTGTAGTATTCGCTTAAGCCGCTGTAATTACTGTAGCTGTACTTAGAAAGGGCGGTATGGTCGTAAATGATGTCATTATATAAAAAGAAAATGAAACAGACGAAACAATGTGTCTAACAATGGTGCACACGATTCACGAAATAATTAGTCAAATAACGAGAAGTGGGAAAAAGCCAGAGATAGCTGATAGACATTGTCATCTCTATCCATAAACGTGAATACGGCGATCAATATAGAATATATATTTCAATTTACTACAATTAGTAAATCGTTTTAATTGTTCATTTAACTGTAGTAAAACGTGAACTTAAGCCAAGGGATTTAAAAAAATTGATTTATTTAAGTTATTGCAAGCTTAACATCAAAGTTATAATTTTTGCTTTTCTACGGATATTTTTATCAAAATTGCACCGACATCTAAAAATTCGCCCGCCCGTTGCCTAATAACGTATGTAACCTGCTTTTTTATATGTATGTTTTTGTATAAGGTAACGAAGTGAAAATATAAAACAAAATTTGACTAATAGGATCCTCGTACCACGTATTCAATTAAATTAATTATTCCTTAAAACATTTAATTCTCTCTGTAATACCAATCAATTAAAAAAAATGATTGTCATTTAATACATAATAATGCATTTTGGAGTCGTTTCTATTTTTAGAATCTAATTATTATCTATAAAACTAAATTCATTCAACCTTTCGTTTTCATGGATTGTTCTTTTTGCACAGTTGTTTTAAATAATCACTATTTCGAAATAATATACATTTATGAAACAATTAAAGGCTTTCTAACTTTATTGTTTTGTTTTTCATGTCAACAAGCTGGTACCTAATTGCGATAAAACAATAATTGTTCATTGATATACAGAAGAAATAGGGACCAGACACAGCACAACCCAGCCATTCACAGGTTTCTGATCAGTTACTTAAAATAAAACACTCAATTAGGCAGTTACATTTTTATAGAACATATCAAAATGTGTAAAAAAAACATTATAAAGACAATACATTCAATAAAATATAATTCATATAACAGTAATAATTTATTAAGAATAAAATCTAGACTTTAAAAAGGCCTATATGGTTGCAAAATATATCTATCAAATGCATTCCAAGTGGGACCAAAATTCAGGGCAGTGAGAATGAAAGCAAATATTTTCTCTAGTTTAATCACAGACAAATAATAAGTTTCACGACGCATGTGTTTTGTCTCCCTTTTTAGTTTATTACTTCCACAGGAAAGAGAATGTAAGAAAAAAACACGATCGTGCGCATTGTTCGATTGTGATTGGTCAGTTGGTCAACCGCAGTCTATTACGCGTTGACACACGACATTATACATCATTTGACGTCCGTTAGACAAATCACGAACAATAACGTCTCGAGTCTATCGGTAAGCACGCCCTGAGTTTTTTAATGCAACCACTTAATCCTTTACAGTCTCAATTAATAAATTATATATAAATGCTTAGCCAAAATATAACATTGGTTAGTATGAGAATTCAAATATGGCTCATAACAGCAGATAAGAGATTCATTAGAGAAGCCTTAATAGCACCAAAGCCGACATAAGCCGAGTTAAATCTACAATATTTTCTTTAATACCAATCATAAATATACAATAACAAATAACTAAAAGTACCGCAACAAGAATTGTCTTCAGATTTCTGTATCTCTATCGTGATATTTTTTTCTCTTAATTGGGTGATAGTAAGTGATTAGTTCTGTGCCGGACACACATCGTCGCCTTTTTTTGTTTCCTTCACCATATGAGCGAGTAATAGATAATACTTTTCAGAAATGTGCAGATAATTGTGAAAGTATAAAAAAACATGAATAAACAGTTAATTACTCCGAACTAAATACATAAACTTTAAACTAATGTGTATACAAGTATTCAAACATTTTGGTAGTAAAAAGAATATAAGATAAGTTTTCATCCAAATACTAGCTTTATCTCCGCATACCATTATCAGGTGTTTTACTGTGGTAATGGAGGCGGTTGAACTGCTGCGTACGTAGGGTAATAGGGCGCAAACTTAGCAGGTCCTGTGATAGCCATGTGCTGGGTTTCATCACGGTCCTGTATATTACGTCCGTACGGGGACTCTCTATACACGGGGGCGGCTGAAAATGTATCAAATCGTTTAGTGCGAAGACACCAAATGAAAGCTAAGTATGACTACGTCAAATCCAATATTTCTGACATACGAAAGTCTGGTTACTGTAATAATCTGTGGAAAAGACGAAGAGATATGTCTACTATGACCACATTTTTTGAAAGGTTAGGCGAATAACGAACAAAAGTAAGAAAATCCGTGTCCACACTTTTACACTTGGACGAGCTGTGCCCTAAGCAAAAAAAAAATACATAAGATAGATTCATAATAGAGCAGTAGCAAACATTTTTGTATCGAAAATATAAGAAGCGGAAGTTGAAAAACTGAACGTGAGCATTAATATTATGACCTGTTAAATTTTATGAAAAATCAAGGCGTTCGAGCTATCATTGGCATGGAAATATCGATTAGCGACTCGCGCGCATCTGAGCACTAAAAACAAGTAAGACATGAACTGACTAAATGCAAATTTAGATAAAGGTGTCAATCACTGTACTGACTCAATTGCCCTTGGTTATCGCTCTTGTTTTCAATTTAAAAATGCACGATGACTGTTCTGAAACTACAATTTGTTGAAGCGTCAATTGACATTTCTATATATTATACTTTTCCTGATTAGGGAGCGTTCAAGTATTACGTCACGCAATTTTTGGAGATTATTGACCCCCTCCCCCCGTGAAATGCGCCGTAACGTTTTTCTGTACCCAAGTACAGTACTGTACCAAAATAAAGTAAAACGTTTCGTGACCACCTAGTGACTCTTTATACCTAAAAGTTACCATTATGTGGTGTTAAGTACTGGGAAGTCGAAAATAATATTAACAAAAACGCGTAATTCAATCCCCGCCCCGCAACGTTTTACAAAACGTTTTACCCCCCAAATTCGTCACGTAATACTTGAACGCTCCCTTACGCATTAAGCAACCAAGGTCAAATTAAATATCATGTCATCTATTTCTAATAAATTGTGTGGTAACACATGGAATACGATAAATTTTTATTTTTTTTATTTTTTAATAGACGCCGTCAAAAAAATTATGTAATGGCCGATAAAATCTTTTACAAAACAAAGTAAATGGCAGGTTTGTTCAAAAGTAACACTTACTCAAGGCAGGATACAGCGACTGGTAAGGTGGCTGCACAGGCGCAGATCCCGGAGCAACCCAACCACCGGGACCTTCACCTCCTGGCGCCTGGAATATATTTTAACTTAATAAAAAGAAATAATAACATTGAAAACATAGTTGGAAAGATGAGTTTCACATCCCGGTCATTCAATACATACCAGTCTTATATAATCAACACCAAAAACAAATTAAAAAGTCGGAGAAATACCTTACATCAGGTTCTATTTATTTATTTCATAAACAACGGTTAATGAAACAAGCAAAGGTAAATTAAAGGTGTTTGTACACTTTGTAAGCTTTATTGGCTTTACAATACTTTTTTCATAAAGAACTGAATTAGAGTGCTAATGTGTTTCAAGTTAACAGTCTTTTGCCTAGCAATCCAAAACAGTATTAGTATAAAGAAAAAAAACGGCAGTACCAAGCAGTTTAATATGCATTAGAGACATTTCATTTTCAGTAAAATCAGACAAAAACCATTTACTAATATCAAATGTGTTTTAAGAGTTGATATAACTTACTGAGGGTTGAACAGATTCTCCAGGAGAAACTGGTAAAACAGCTGGTTGATTACCCCCTTCAGAGAGTACTGGCGCAGATGGAGTTGCCCCAACACCCATTAATGGAACTGTTCCAATAGTAATATACTTCTTGTCTTTCAGGTTTATATGCATTCCTGATACAACACATTCCACCTGCATATCAGAATAGTATTAAGCCAGTTAAAGAACAACCTATGTGTGCCTAATAACTATATTCTATAGAAAGTATATTTAACAACTATCCTTTTCAGAAAAAAAACTACAATTTATAGAAATTACAACTGCAAGTTTTACTAGGCAACCTGAGTTTTCTGTAAAATTTCTAATATAAAAAAATTACACATCAAATAACGTTTTGCGGTTTTTAAATCTTAATCTAAGTTTATAATGTATGCCCAGATCTCCTAGGTTTATTGGGATCATAATTTATATTTTGATGCCAATAAATTTTTTAATAAACTGATTTTGAAGTATTTATATTTGTATGTAGCAAGGAAAAAAGTTTCTCAACAGTAATGGGAGGATGAAAAATGGCCTCTGGAAAGGATGAAGATCGACTCAATTATCATATCATTAGCAGAAGAGGATTGGTTTCAAATACTCATATAACGTGTCGCGGTTGAGGGGATTGTTTAGTGCTCCATTTAAATTCATAATAAGCAACGAGTCGTGATGCCCGATCGCAGACGCAAGTCGCGGTCGCGCGTACCAGTCGATAAGACCCTTTTTTAATGCTTTACATAAAATAATAAAAAATTGTGATTTAATTTAGTTTAAACTTGCGTTTTAATTTTTCCTGTTTTTCTATATTTTTGGTCCTCCGTTTTATGTGTTTTACTTCTAATAAAATTTGTATATATGTGTAAAATACCATGATATTTTCTTGTATTTTTAAGTATGCATGTTGTTTTAGAACTTAAAAATAAATAAATAATAATAATAAATAATAAATCTCCCTCAGAGTAAACTACAAAATCATACCTTGACATCATAGTCCAAATCAATAATGCTACAATTGACAAGATTAGAAGGCGGAATGGGAGGAATCTCCATATTCAAGTTCCAATGTTTAGTACTCCCAGCAGGAGCTGGACCCTCTTGAATTGTTAATATAATATCTTTTGATTTTTTTGTAACATTGCTAGGGGATGTAGCTCTATATGTAACTACCTGAAAAATTGTATAATTGGTATTTACAATATCTAATACACTAAATGTAAAAAATAACATTTCGCGGGGAGAACAGTATTAACTTAAACATAAACTTACAAACAGACTTGGGTATTTTTCAGAATTCAGAATTGAGTAATTTTTCATGATATTAAGAGATATTTTAAAAACCATACCCACAAAATAGCTACATCAACAAGAATGTGTTATGAATTTTCAGACTGACATAGTAATTATTACACAAATCACATAGACAAACCACAAATTGTATACTATACTAATTAATATTCAATGGTTACCTTGTTCGGAAGTAGTCATACCTTTCTTAAAAATACTTTCACAAGGTGTACTTGTACGTTGCTCTTATTCTCGATGTCAATAGTTAAAGGAATAACTTGTCCAGGACAATATCCTGTGACAGGTGCTCTTATATCCACGCATAGCGGTGGTGATGCACAACAAAAGCAACAAAATGTCTTCTCCATTTGAAAATGTAAAGGCTCCTAAAAATTTAATTTTATCATAGTTAAATGAAAGTAAAATTTATTAAATAACTATGTTGACTACTTAAGATAATATTTAGAATCAAGACTCATTGAAGGGTACACCTGTATGTCAAAAATTATAATAAACATTATAAATATACCTAAATTTATGAAACTGTTAGATACAATTTAGTAATTTCTCGGTACTTACTCTATAAGATGGATTAAGATTTAAATCCAAAGCATTAATAACAGTAAAAGCCATTTTTGTCTCTTGATCAAACTTCCATGGGCGGTCCAAGGTGACTTTTACTGTATATCGCACATATCCATACTCTCCTTCAAAGGATGACGGGAGAACAGGGGGTAAAGTACAAGTAAAATTATATATTTGTTTCCCAGATGGTATCTCAATTTCGTTTCCTGTGAAATTTATACAGCAAGTTTGAAATTGTTTTTGTTAGTTAGAAAACTTACTGTAAAAGGTAAATTCTCCTTGTCTTACCGGTGTTACTTCCCAAAAGATAGTAAGAAATTTGAAAGTACTCCTCCTTGCCTGTATGAAGAGTTTCTGATGACTGACTTTTACCATCAGTATCCTCTTCCTGTTTACTCTCACTCCACTCAGTATGTGCTTCACCTTTAATCTTTACGTGTATTCCTTAAAATAAACCAAAAATGACTATTCACTTCCGGCACATATAGATCAAATTTTTTATTTAAACTCGACGTGAGTCATGTAGGTACACACACATAACACAGTGATGGGATCTCACCTCTAACTTTTTTAGGACTATCGAACACATACTCTATTCTTCCATTTACAGTTTGGCCGGCATAGTATGTGTTCCACTGATTGTCTAAGTAGATGACAGCTTCTTTTAATCCCATTGTTATTAAAAAATTAATGCAGAAGAAAACACCGAGAGGATCACCGTAACCCAACACTTGTCACGTATAATTTAGAAGTGATTTTTACAATTAATTAGTATTTAGTGTATAGGGTACAGGGTTGCCAACTCCTACAAAATGTTCCCCCTAGGACCAACTTCAAATACCCCTAAATGTCGATCAAAAACCCCCTAAAGTTTTTGTTGTACACTTAGTTTGAGAGGTAATTAAAAATACGTTAAAGTAGTAAAAAATAGCTGTTGTATTTATTTGAGTACATTTTACATATTTATGTATGTTAATCAATGACCGAATAATATTATTGATATAGGTCTACTAGAATCTGATGATATCTGAAATTTCGAGGAATTGTTTTTGGTTTGGCTTCAAATTTCCTTTAAAAAGTGGTGAAAATGTCAAAAAAAACCTCTTCGATCGCAAGCAAGAAATATTGTTTTCAATGTTTATCAAAGAATACTTGATCAACAAGGTGCAGAACATACACAATCATCGATATTGAGCCATGTGCAAGTGTTGAATGGTTAGTAGGAATGACACGTCTTGATACTTTGGTTTATTGGATTTTCGTGTGTATTATATTATGTACTTATATAAACTTTGGTTTATTTCAGGGGTTTCTAATACTACCATAAGACGAATTGTTGCTGAAGGCAGATCTAACAGAGGCGTATTTAGTACGCCCTGTAAAAAGAGGAAAGGTGGCAAAAAAAAATAAACTTGGATAGATTTGATTTAGAATTGAAAAAAGAAACTAAATATCAGATAGATGAGATTTTAATTCACACGGCCACGAAGTCTTGAGGCTCCCACCATATCATTGTACGTTAAGCCCCATAGAATTAATCTGGAGACTAATGAAACAAAAACTTGCGCGTAAAAACGTCAATAGACCTGCAAGTGATATAAAAAATTTAACAGAGAAGAGATTTAAGAAGCTTACTCTCAAGTAGGGATCGATGAATGGCGAAAATATTGTGAACATGTAATAAAAATTGAAAATCAGTTCATAGAACAAGATCAGTCAATTGAGATGCAGGAGGATAGGTTTATATTAAATACTGCGTCTTCTTCTTCATATAAAGACTTTTTTATGGATGTGCAGTATTTGGAACCATTTTCAAGTTCTAATAGCCTATAATTAATTAATAAACTCATGAACAGAGTAATTGGAGTTTTCATCTAAATTTCAAACCCCACATTCGCCACAATAAAATTTTCAAAAATTATCCTTGATGATTGGATAAATTTTTATATTTGCATGTATCACACACAATCAGCCGCTATAAGGGAAATAAAGTATCAAAACGTTTTACTCCAATTTCCCCAGTATTTCTAGCGTCAATTTCTTTCTTCTCTTTTTGCCATCAGATCCTGGTAGACCTATAATAACAATGAGATGAAACGATTTTTATTTCTTAAGTATTCTTTCTTCTTTAACGGTTCTTGGCAGACAACTTTTTTGCGTTTTCGTCCATTTCTTTTCATACATTAGTTTTAAAGCTTTTTGTACTTTTTCTTTTTTTATCTGTTCTGTTACAGTTAAATGAGACAGAATTAAAATAAAAAACGAATTGCTTCAATGTCCTTTTTTCCTTCTAATACAATATTATTAAATGTCATGGGGATAAGCTTGTAATATTTCGTCGAAGGCATTGGCCTGAATATCGCGCTGCATTTTGCTGTTGCTGATATTTTTGAAATCGTACATATTAACGTTAAATGATTTGTATCATACGGTCAGAAGCAACAAATTTGACACATGAAATTATTATTTGTCGATTTTTAAGCTGTAGCCAGGCTTGGTGTTTATATTTGGTTTAGTTTGTTGATTCCGTTCGAAGCTTAATATAAATTGTATAGAATTGTGTGTTTGTAGAGAAAAAAAAATCTTGAATAAAGTACCCCCTGGACATCATGATTACCCTAAGTGTGGGGGGAAAACCCCCAAGTTGGCAACACTGATAGGGTATACTGTCTAGTCTTAATAATTAATGTAATTTGTGGTATTGACATTTGACGATTTAATCACGATTGTTGACATATTTTGGTTTTTCTTCTGAGATCTTTTAGTTTAAAATCGACAAATTGTCCACTGACAATTGACAAGTGGTGAAATTGTAAAAGTGTAATATTGATAATTGAAATCAATTCTTTAAAAAAAAAAATCATGATATTCACGTGATGAATAATATATAAATGAATAATTAATTGTAACCCGTTTAAATGCCAATATTAGTATTTATTTCATTAGATTTTTAAATAGTAGTAGTTTATACACTAATTAATCACGTTATACTGTTTGATGCTTATTATAATGAGCAGTGACTTGTTTTCAAGTCATTAAAGTGAACAAAAATCCAAGTTCATAATTTTCATCCAACTGTATATAATTGAAATTTAATTCATAAATATTTTAGTTTTTTAAGTGTTGCAGTCAGTAGCTTCCCTAAGGTGCTAAATAACTTTTAACTTTAGTGAAGTTTTAAATATTATAGGGAAGTAAGTACTTCAAAGCTGAATTTTGCTCATACCAAGAATCACAATGGATTCAAAAAGTGAAGCAGTTAAATTATCTGCTGAAGAACTTAAAAATAAGGGTAATGAATGTGTTAAAAATGAGAAATATATAGAAGCTGTCCTACATTACACACAAGCAATAAAAATGGATCCTAATAACTATGTGTTATACAGTAACAGATCATTTGCATTTCTCAAATTGGATCAACATTATCTGTCTCTACAAGATGCTAATGAAACCATAAAACTACAACCACACTGGGCAAAGGTTAGTATTTTAATAATATGGAAAGAAATGGAAAAAATAGTATTGCTATCTTTTATATATCAACATAATTCAATTGTCATGAAAACACCAATTTGTGCCTTGTAATAATTATATGTTATTTTCAATGATTGTTCTACATGGCTTAGGGTTACTTTCGTCGGGCTGAAGTTGAAGCTGCTAGTGGATTGTATGATGAGGCTATTATATCCTACACACGAGCCTTACAGCTTGAACCTCATAATACTAAGTTAATGGAGTTTATAAGAGATGTTACTGAACTACAGAAAAATAATTTAAAGGGTATGTTATTGTTTGTAGCATTATTATAGACACTATTTAGAATATAGGTAATTAGTCATTTGTTTTTAGGCAGTCAAAATGTGATCTGGATCTGTACAATAGTGGGACTTATTATAGGTATTGGAGTGGTCATATTGGATTATACATTGACAGCAAATCCAACATTGATAGTAAGTTCATTTAAAATATAATTGACTTAAAATAACTGTCTAATTAAACCTCTTGTTTATTTTCTCAGAATCCAATAAGTATGGTAGCCTTTTCAATAGCTCTTTCTGGAGTAGGATTTGCAATAGGAAAAACATCAACACTTATGACTGCTTGGAGTGCAGGAAAATCTTTGCAGCCACCACCTGATTTAGGTAAAAATATAACTTTCAAAACAGTAATTCTTAACAAATATGTATAAGTTGCATATTCTTGGTTCTAAGTATAACTGTTACTTTATTTTCAGCTACAAATGAACAATCTGAAAAAGAAAATGTACTGCCAGAGAAGAAAAAATATAGCAAGGCACAGGCCAGGCATAGGTTTAAACAGGGGAAACAACTTTAGTTATCATATTTATAGCAATATTGTAAAATCCGTCAACAACTGTGTTCTGGTGGTGGACTGTTTTGTTACCTATATACAATTCATATTATTCCATTTTCATGACAGCCAAGAAATTATTCTTTCCAATCATTACGTTTCTGTCCATTTGCAGATTGTACAAATTATAAAAAAAAAAATTATCTTTGTTTTGTTATTGTTGTAAGGGTTTTTAATTTTAAAATTTGCTCTTGAATGTTTCATTTTCTAAAAATGTTTTATTATTGATGTTATATATTTAAATGATTCCAAACCTTTTTTTTTATTTTAATCTTATTTGTAAAATTATTGAAAGACATGGAAAATTTAAGTATAATATCAAAGTGTAATTCAATAAAAAATGAGTTTGTTTTAAATAAAAAACATCCACTTATATGGGGAAATACTTTATTGAACCTAGTGTAAAATGTATTTCGAAAATTGCATATAACATTTTTTGCTTAAATTCTTGGTCGTGTACCTTACACTTAAAATAAGTCCAACACTATACACGCGAAACATAAAAATAATCTGTATAACAATATATTTTACAATGACTACAAGATGGTGTCAAAATTTACAATAAAATAAAGGTAATATTTACCATCACCTGATCATTGGCTGAAATTACCTATGATTAATTTCCAAATGTATACTTAATGCTAAAACAACTATTACATGTACATAAAATTAAAATGCCACAGACTGTGTGACTTGCCACTCTAAAAAGCATAAATTTATAAAAACATTAATACTATGTGGCTTAAGACAACATTAATATTACACAGTAATATGATGTATAATAGTGAAAAATTCAATTTATAGCCTTTCATATGATCTCTCCATTCACCGATAAGCAACTTAAGTTTCTGATGTACAGGTTTCTGGTAAATTTAAAAAACAAAGGAATGTATTTTTCTAAGGCCCATACTAAAAATTTTGCATATTAAATACAATATTCAATATACTTATTATGACATATGTACAAACATTGTTGTCAGTGTGATAAAAAATATTATACCATATTGGAAACCAATTCAATTTTTTTTAATAGATTGCATAATCAATACTTATATATATACTTAAGGTAGATTGTTTCAAGTTATGTGTACATAAGCGTTAAGGTTTAAGGCGTAAATTTCTTGTCAACATTGTTTATATGCAAGTTATAATATAATTATTTTTATATTATCACTTATTTGGCGTTGAAACTTTAATTAAATAACAGACATGTTAAGTATTTATTTCTAACCATTTAAAAATAATTTGAGACAATCCAACCTACTTAAAGTTCATATCCGAAACATCAAGCACAAAGCTTACCATGCACTTTTTGGAAATTCTATCCATCCATACTTTGTACCAGTTCCATGGCAAATAAAGACTCTATTATAATTACAAAATTAATAAATAACTAGTGAAGATTTATGGAAGATACTGACAAACTTTAAAAAAACATTACTAAAATTCAGGTTAATTTGAAATATCTTAATAACAGGCCTTAGAATTGAACCATGTACTGTAAGGTAACACTCACTTTAAAAAGTATTTATGAGCCGCACTTTGGTGTTTGAAATTGCCATAATTCTTACTGGAGATATGTCAATCGCTATCTGATATTGCTTTCTTTCTACGCTTTGCTTGCTTCGGTTTGACGATTTCTTCCTCCTGAAAAATAATTTATTTCATTTGGTCTAAGATCATTTGGCTTCGGATCTCGTACTAATTTATAAATTTTTCATAAAATTAGTGTATAATCAGAATCTAAATATTTTATAACAATTCAAATCAAAAAAATAAATAAATAAACTTGATGTGAAAAAAAGAAATTTTAAGCAGCACTGGGTCGTTTTGGAACTAAAGCACATGCATTCTGTGAATAGTTCGTAGTTAACTATAGAAGTTTTGGAATGGAAGAAATTATAAGTGCAAATTGTCAAAAAATAATTTACGTAAACGAATTGTCAAAACAAACGTAAAGATCTCAGATTTTTAGAACACAAAATTTGGTGTAATATTTAATTATGTATTTAGATCATCTTGAGATTTTTGTAACATAATATTTGATGCCGAAATAATACTAATTCACCTGTACAAGTCTTTATGGTTTTTGGTCTTTCTTTCTGCTGATCAAAGTCATACACATTATATTATATATATTATTACATAGTATTGTCTTTGATTAACATAACCTTTACACATTTAAAGAAAAAACTTTTTAACCGGATTAAAGTTATGTATTATTATAAATTTACAATTATTTCACAATTAGGTCACCGTGACCACGCACGCTGTAAAGCACGCGAAACGTCGGATAAATTTAAAATAATGTTAAATAATTGTAAATTTATAATAATACAAAACTTAATCCGGTTAAAAAGTTTTTTCTTTAAATATATTATTACATTTTTTTATCTAAGATATATAATATGTATATATAAATCGCGTACATAGAAAAATCTATTGCTACCCAGCCGGCATCAAACGTACGGCCTCAGTATTGATAGTTAGACTGGCCAAAATCTTATTTGATTTCCATATAGAATATTTTATGAACTATAAACCCTTCCATGACATGTAATTAAAAATGAAGTTACCTCGCTATCCTCATTTGATGAGTGTAAGTTCTGGCTGAGTGGCATTGAGTTGGAAGCCATCTTCCTTGCCCGCCTTAGCATTGGTAGTTCATCTTCCCATGCCAAAGAAAACAATTGCATATACTGTCTCTGAAATTATTTAGAAAAACATTGATTAAAACAGTAATTGTAGAATTGGTAAATAATACTAATACAAGTTAAGTGGTATAAAATATTCAGATAATTATTTACCAACTTCAAAAAACCCCGATTAAAGTACATGCCGTAAGCCGCAGAGGTCGTGGGTTCGAATCTCGGCGCCTCAATATTTTTAGCTGTGATAGTAATCTATATCCAATCACTTAAAAGTAATTTATGAAACAGAAATGTGTCATGCCCTATTGAAAGGCTTAATTTTTTTTAAAGCTGAGGAGTTTGTTTGGATGCGCTAGTCTCAGCAAATACCGGTTCGAATTGATAAATTATTTTTTGGTAGTTGGGTAGTAGAGGAAGGCTGTATAAACAAAATGGCTAGATGGAACTAACGCGGGTAAAGGGCAGGGCTAGTAATAATATACCTTTAAGTTATCGTTGCTATTTGATTGCGAGTGCTGTAACGCTTTCTGCAAACATTCAGTTTTGAAAATTGACATATCGTCTTGGTCTACACAGCATATTCTTATTTGCTCCAAGTGACCCAGAACCTAAAAAAAATATTTTATTAGGGGTTGTTATTAGTTTATATTTTGAGCATATTTTTGTGACAAATAATTAGTTATAGCAACTAATTAATTCTTTGCCTTTATCAGGCCGACGATGTTAAAGGGCCGTTATGTATGAAATTATTTCCGATTATAAAAAAACAATATGGTTACAACACTTCTTTGACTCGATCCTCATTTTTTAAAAACCGTTTACCACTAAATAATTCGGATATATGTTTGTTAATTATACTTACTGATTCAGCTGAAGGCGGCGCATTCGGTGGAATAGTGTGTTTACCAGGACGTTTTCTTTTATTCGGACTCGTGCCTGGATATCGTGTGCTTAAAAGTACCGCTAATAGATCTGCTACTTTTTCTTCATAATCCTGACACCAATACATGACAGTGGATACTACAAAAGTGTCTTCATCATCCACCGTCCGGCAGAACATTTGCCTGACGACCTCTTGCGTTGGCTTTTCTTGCTTTAACATTAATAAAACAGATGTCAGGGCCTCTGCATGCTCTCTATACGATAATTTCGGAATTATAGGAAGTACATCCTCGACGGATATTTCGTGTGCGGTAAGCAACTGCCATAGACAATATTGCTCAAATGTCTCCCAATTTAAGCTTGTTGTAAGCATTGTCGTAAAATCGTCAGTTTTGAACATCATCAAGTTCCCTTGTAACGTCAGACACACTAGTCTTTGCAATTGCCCCGCATCGATTGTAGAAACGATTATATGCAATAATTTGATATGATTTTGAACTTGATCTTTAAATTCCCTATATACATCCGATATTAACCATACTAATATGTTAGAATCACATTCTTGGCATTTCTCAAAATCATTAACTAAACATTCAACAATTTTAAGTTCTAAATTACTACAATATGTCTTATAAATGTCCATTTTAAACTTAACATTTCTCTTTTTGGCAGGATCACGTTCCGCGCGACGATCCTTTTCGTAACATATTTTTAAATATAATAGTAAGGAAAAGCCTACACTGGGAACGGAATTTTGTGCGTGTATTTCTTTAAATGTCTCTAAAATTAATTTGCGTTTAGAGTCATTCGAATTTGCAAGGAGCAGTTCGAACATGGAAAATATTGGCGAACTCAAAGTTAAATCAAGTTCAGATGGTGTGGGGTTTGCACTGATTTTAAGTGGGGGTAAATCTTGTAAAACTGCGGCAAATAAATCCGCAAGTGCTATTGGCGTAGGCATCGGAGGTGTGCACGCATTGAGAAGGGCTGTGGCAGCAGCCGCAGTTCTTTCATCCAAAAGTGTTTCTGCGAAGGGCCTCAAAGCTGATGGAAGAGCCGCGGCCAGCTCAGGTCGCTCTCGAGCACGAACCTCGGAGAGTGGCAAGTCATCGTCATCTGTATCTTCTGCAATAATTGGTGTCGTTTCATCTTCGTCATCCGAGAAGGCTGGTTCATCCGGACCTCCTCTAGGTAGGTCTTCAATACCTTCCTCTCTCAAACCTGACACCCCTTCTCCATTACTGCAGAACTCTTTGAAAGTATCCCTTACCGTTGTGCGTAATTCGCGATCTAATTTTGGTGAATCAAACAACGGCTGTAAGTTAGGAAGCACTCTTTTTTCAATGATTTGCTGTAAGGAATTGAATATGCCTTGTCGTACCTTATCAGAAAATGATGGATAAAAATTGGGTATTATACGACATAAGAAATCAAGTAATGTTGCAGTGACAGCTGGATGTGATCTCATGGAATGATGCATGACCAAGATTGCAGGCTCTATATTCATTATATTGTCTTTTTCAGGGTCATAGAAGAGCCAATCATAGAATAATGCCAATTTAGCATTAGATGCTGCTACATTTGATGTACAAGTTGTTAAAAGCCATCCAATGACTGCCCATCTTGGAATGATGTCAGAACAGAGTAATTCATTAGTAGGATGAATCACGCCCACAATGAAGCGAATCATATCACTGCGTAATGATTGAGATTCAGGGGTAGCAAGATATTGTCTTTGAAACCATTCTTGATATTTTTTATGGTGCCCAAATCGGACCTGTGATGTTAAAAAGACCAATTTACGTTCCATATCAGGAGTAAGCCTTGATTGTAAATACCTCCTGGATGTTCGTGTTTGTAATAACTGCAATACATTTGTAAATGTTGGTGATAAAGTTTTAGGGTTTAGAAGAATGTCTTGCCAAAGTTGATTAAATTCAGGAATCCTTGCAACATTTTGAAGTAAACGAACCAAATCTCTACCCAAACTTAGGATTTCATCAAAGTGTTCTCTTATCAATGAAATAACAAAGTTGACTTCCTTTAGTCTGAGAGTCATTAAATGTGGTACATTATGATCTTCTATTAATCTCAAATATGTATACACAACCATACATATTAATACTGGATATTTATCAAGCCATGATTTATTATCTATGTAAATGTCCAGCAGTGATTCCACTAAAAAAATATTTTTTGGTGTTATATCTCCACCAGAAGCATAACGCATTAAATTCCAACAAACACTATCTACTCCAGAAACAGAATTTCTTATCATTTCCTTTACAAGCCACAATAATTGATTTCGTGTCGTGTCCTGAAATTTTAAATATCTTTCTAGTATTAAATTTGACAAATTATTAAGAACACAGGTAAATCCATCTCTTGTAATAAGTGTTAGGTCTCTATAGCATTTTGTGGAATTCTGAGGTTCTGTAAGAATTGACATAAGCATTCCAAGTGATATATCTTCATGGTTTTTACAAACTGCATTGTTAAGTGCGTCGTGAGCTTCTTTTTCACTACAGTCGGCTACTAGCGATTGAAAATTTATGTAAGCTTTCTCGTACCTCTGAAATAAGTAAAAGATTGGAATAAAAGTAATTGTGTAGCAATATATAAAACTTAAACCGAGTTATTAGAACCAGGGAAAAAAAAATGTATTCGACTATAGAAAATTAAATATTCGCGCCACATTGCAGCGCCGCCACGGACTCGATACGAAAATAAAATCGACATGGCTGACCAAATGAATCTTTGTTGGTAGTAAAAGTAAAAAATACCTCTTCTATTTCATCTTTGTTTTCTATGGCAGTGCACACAAAAAGCTTAGGTGAATTAACTTTTATTTGTTCCATTTTTCTAATGACTTTATTTACGTAAAATAAATATTTTTCCAACTGCGCTAGCCTGCATGGCTAACGTAAGAAAAAAATATTTTAAAAGCAATACACTACCACAGTTAATAAATAACAATATGACATCATAGTACGGTAGTTTGACGTAAAAAATTCACAGATACAAATAATACCTAAACTATATACAGATAAAGATGATAAAACAATATATCACCGGCAGATTAATAAATATTTTTTATAGATTTGAATCTAATGCTACATGTATGTTATAATGTATTATATTAATTGACTATTTTCTGAAATTAATAGACAGAAGTCTATTTTTAGAGTTTCTGCTATCTATGGCTATTGTTTCCTTGCAAGTTTCATCTGTGTTTTCGAGTTACGCGTCCCAAAAACCCCCCCCGGGCCGCCCCCCCCCCCGAGAGCCGTGAGTCGACCCGACACCGCCATTTTGTGTTTTGTTATAGCCGTATAGCGTGTCCGGGCTGAGAGTCATTTGTGCTTTACTTTAAAAGATTATTTTGCGTTATTTCTGATTGTGGTGGATTATTTTATTTCTTCAGTTATCCGTGGATTGTGGAAAGGTAATACCTTGTTTTTATCAAATATTTCTTTAGTTATATTGCTGTATTACCGGTGTGCGTGTATGTTAGCATGTTTTCTTAGTATGTATTTACAAATATGTATATTGTCCGCTCGTAAGATACTTTGTTAATTTCATTCGTATAAGTTTCTATTTACCTAAAAATCTTCAGAATAAGGGATGGATGACAGCAGAGAAAAAGAACGGGACAGGTCAAGGCGCGGTGACAGACCCTCTAGATTCTCCGATGCAATTCGGGATAGATCCGGAGATCGGAATCATCACTCTGAAGGAAAGAGATTATTTGTTTCTAACATACCTTACGAGTTCCGATGGACAGAGTTAAAAGATTTGTTCAAAGACAAGGTAATTTAAGCTTTTTATTGTAATAAAATTCCTACTGCTTCAATGCAGGAAATGTTATGAACTTATGTTATTATATGATGTAAATATCTAGTTGATGTAAAATATATATATGTGAAGCTAGTAAAAGTAACCTATTATAACATTTATACCCTTTTTAAAGATTCTATTGATTACAATATAAATTATAAATTTATAGGTTGGAGATGTTGCTTATGTAGAATTATATCATGATGACAATGGAAAGCCAAAAGGTTGTGGTGTTGTTGAATTCAATACTACAGAAGCCATGAAAAAAGCATTATTTATAATGCATAGATATGAATTAAATGGGAGGAAACTTGTTTTAAAAGAAGAAACTGGTAAAAGTTTATTGTACTTTTCTGCTATAATTGTGTGGTCATTATGATGTGTGATATGTAATTTGGATAATTAGTTTCGGTTTCGTAACTAAATATACTTAAAGAAATATAAATACCAAATTTGTAATTTGTAATTATGGTCTGAATGTACATTTTTATCAATACAGATTTGAAATTTTTTTTTTGCATAAATCAAGGTCATTATTAAAAGACACGTAATACTTTGCAGGGAATGAACGAAGCCGCTCTAATAATCCACGATCGGGTGGTAGCAGTGGTGGAGGTGGCAGGAATAATCGTGAGGATAAAGAAGGGTGAGAAATATATACAAAATACTTTATATGTGGTCCCATATACCAAAGTCTATTTATTTGCCATGGTAATAAATTATTCCACTTTCTCTCACCATAAACATTGCTTTCTTGCAAAGTACAAGCTAACTTAACTTTCAACTTGGGACTGCATTTCATACATTTAATTTAAAAAAAGTGCTTGACTAGTAGTCATACATTTTCTCTGTTGTTTATTTTCTATTAAGAATACTAATATATATATAATGGTTTATTTTCAGATGGAACATGAATAAACCACGCCAACCGGAAAATTTCAACACATATGGGTTAAGTCTGCAATTCTTGGAGTCTATTAATGTCCAGCCTCCACTGATGAAAAAAGTTTTTGTTGCAAATGTATGTGAATTTAATATTTATATTCCAAATTAAAAATGCTCATATTATATGATCAGTAAATAGATATATTATTAAACATTTATTACTTCTATAGCTTGACTACAAAGCAGATAGACCAAAAATCAAGGAGATTTTCAAAATGGCTGGAAAAGTTCGTAATATTGACTTGGCAGTTGATAAAGATGGCAACAGCAGAGGCTTTGCAGTCATTGAATATGATCATCCTGTTGAAGCTGTTCAGGTATATAAGGTTTTATAAATTAATTACAATTTTTCTGTAACCCCTTTACACAGTAAAAAGTTGTACTATAGTATGAACAATTACTCTCTTTTTGCTACTGATACTGATATTGAATAACTAAAACAGCAACTTATTTTAATATAAAATTTTCAGGCTATTTCAATGTTTGACAAACAAATGTTGTATGATCGAAGAATGACAGTCCGTATGGACAGGGGTTCAGATAAAGTAGAAGTGAGGCTGCCTGAAGGTTTGAAGAATATTGGCCTAGGGCTTGGCCCTAACGGTGAACCTTTAAGGGATGTTGCAAGGAATCTACCACAGCCAACACCGACAAATAATTTAACAAATCTAACAAATGCAGGCACAAGTTTAGGGGCGAGTGTGTTGGGGGGTGTTCCAGCTGCCACGGTTGCCTTGAATGGTTTGGGGCAAAGTCTCAATGCAAATACTTTGGGAAACAACTCAGGTCTTGGCGGAGGCTTGAGCTTACAGGTAAATTTAAAGCGGCATATATTGATCCAATGGTATATTTGTAAAAAAAATATTGTATTGCATGGTAATTATCAAATGGGTACTCTTGTAAAAAGAGTCTACTAATTGAAGATTTATGTATGGATTAATCAGCAGGATAATATATTATCAGTAGTATTTAGTAATTATTTGTATGAATGTATTTAAATTTTCTTTCTAATTTTCAACAGAAGACATTTATTCTAATGTCTTTAACAAACCCCTTTTTTACACATATTAATGTGTGTGAAGTATTCTATACCTTGGTACTAATTTGACAAATTACTATTATATATGAATATTTCAATAAATCAATCTGTGGTGTTAAATTGTCTTTACTAAACTATAAAGTCATAAATAAAAACCTTTTGAGGAAATTTTATTGTAATGCGAATACAAGATAAACTATTTTATAGTAAGTTCATATTATATGGAGCTGGTATTGACAACAAAGCAAACCAATCAATATACTTAAGAAATTTCAACATTTCAGGGGTTAAATGTTAAATCAGACACTGTAAAATACTTTTTCTTTTAGTACTTACAAGCTTCAAGTATTTTTATTTAAGTTTTAATAAAATTTCGTGTATATTTTTAGTATAAGGTTTTTATACACTAGCTAGCATAACTTGATCTGAGGTATCTTATATTTTAACCTATTTAAAAAATCTATAATTGTATGTTTTTATTTCAGGCTCTCGGCTTAACAGGTCTTGGAGCACTTCAAAACCAGTTACTGCAGCAAGGTATTACAGCTAATGACCTTGTGAGCTCAGTGTTAACGCAAGCACAGGCGAATGTTGGCTCAAACAATTTGGGAATGGGTGGACCTGATCTCTCTGCAAATGTTATGGCCAACAATCCAATGTCAAATAATGTGCTTGGCCCAAATAATAACCTTGGCAGCGGTCCTCTGTCAGGTAAAATCATTGGTATTTAATTGCATCGTGACCACCCAGTGACTCTTTATAGCTAAAAGTTACCATTATGTGCTGTGAAGTACTGGAGAGTCGAAAATAATATTAACAATAACGCGTAATTCAATCCCCGACCCTCATCGTAACGTTTTATAAAAGGAACCCCCCCTTTCCAAAAACTGTTACGTAATACTTGAACGCTCCATTACCCACACATTTACACAAAATTATTACGTATATTATTATGTACTATTATTTTTGAGAGCTTTGCTTACTTTTGCTGACAAGAGGTGTGGGACTAGATAATTTAAATTAATCATATTGAGGTAAAATTATGACATGCTTAATGTGTGCCCTAACATTAAGCATGTCATAATTTTGCCACAATTCATAATCATGAAATGATTATGAAGCATGTCATAATCATTTCATTGTTAGCAAGGTTAATTTATCAATTATAGCAAATTAATAATAATTTCAATCTTAGAGTAAACATATGCATTACAATACAATATTTATTATTATTATTTGTATTAAACCAAGTCTTGGATTTTAAACGTATGGAAGTTATATGCAAAATGAAGTAAAAATAACTTTTTTAGTTTTAAATATTTGCAAAATGGCATAAAAAGGTTAATTTTTTATTAACATAAGGTTATAAAAAATAAGAAATTACCTTTTTGAGATACCATTGTATAGTCTTTAAATGTTTTTATGATAGTTAAAAATAATAAACATTTTTTTCCCAACTTTTAAAAGAGTATTATGTAGGCAGTTTATTTATTAATTAATCTGATGTATTTTTTTAAAGGAACCAATAGACAGATGCAACACAGTAATGTTTCCAGTGGCCAGGGTTATGGTAGAGAGAATCCTATACAAACATCTTCTCGAGACAAGCAATCTGACATGGTCATCATCAGCAATGTGAGCTAAAAGTTCCTAGTTTTTTTTTAATGGTTTAATGGACGCGTTTTCTGTCCAGAAATTGTATCTATGCTTTATTAACAATGCTTGGGAAAACACATTTCTAACTAATACTTCATTTAAAGCAGCAGGGTTTTTTTTTAAGTGAAACAATTATTTGTCGGTAAAACGAACCCAGGGGCTTGGGGTTACGCGTATAGAGTAACCCACCTTTGCCAAAAAGGTATTAAATATGCATGTGGTTTACGACAAAGCAAAACAGTTACAACATAACTGTACATATTTCTTTGTAAAATACGTCAACACCTAACGACAGACATTAACAAGCAGAAAATTTTAAATTTTTTATAATTTTTTTTGGATTGTATGGAAAAGTCTAGATTTCCTGGGGTCTTAGACAAGATGCCTTAACGGTAGTGTATGTAGTAAGTCGAAAACTTAATTTGTATGAAAATTTTCGACTATCTACTACTTTTACGATTACATACACTACTGATAAATCATCTTGTCTAAGCCCCCTGGGTGCATTATTTATTCTGGTAGCGTTTGAGGAGAATATCTAAGAATTCGCGATAGATACGTTATTTTAGGTAGTTTTTAAGTAAAATAGTTAACATAAAAGAATAATAATTTTTTGTTTAAAATCTTGTGCTCTGGAGGAATATTTACTATTTAGAAATAAATGGAAGTTTGTATAACGTTTTCGTAACCACAAATTTTATATGAAATCCTGACAAAAGTATAGCGGGGTATTAAGGGGTAATGCCTAAGTAATGATTTCATGTATATACATTAATTACATTGTAATACAAAGGTTTTATAAAATATTTTTTCAGCTTCCACCAACAGTAACTTGGCAGTTAATTCGTGAGAAATTCAGTGAATGTGGAGAAGTAAAGTTCGCGGAAATGACGTCATCAGATACAGCGATTGTACGATTCCATAAAGAGTGGGATGCCGAGAGAGCTGTCAGTATCCTTTTAAAATCATCACATTTAAGTAAATGTAACAAACAAAAATCGTCAACAAAGAATATTTATTCAGTCTCGACAATGAATCTTACCTTAAAGTAATTCTTGTCTATTGCTTGGTTATGAAAAATATTAACCATAATTTTTCCATAATAATTTCTGTGATAGATACAACTTTTTTTTTTCGACCAACAAAAATTCAATTTTTAAAACTCATTATAAAACGTGTCTGTTACCAGGGTACCATTCAATACTTTTCAGAAACCTTAGTCTACGTTTTTTAATAAGACCTTTTTTGCCCATCTTAAATTCTCCATAAATCCCAAATTATACATTCAAATAATTTTCCTAAGCAAATTGTACAGAAATGTTTGACAGAACCAGAATTGATGGAAGGACTATTGACGTGAGGTTCTTCTAATCGCTGTATAACAAGGTAAGCAAAATCTGTATAAATTGGGTGTATGTGTGTCAACCTTGTCTTGAATTTGGATTAGGGGTTGGAATTTGTCACCATAACGGAATAATGATATATAGGGCCATGTTAATCTGATGATCGAATTATAAAATGTAAGTTGTTCGAGTTAATAATTCGACGGCGTCTGGCTCTGCAGCTTTCGTATAAGTAGGGCTCGATTTGATTTGCCTCTATAATTTCTTGTGCATTACATATGTGAAAAAGTCACCAGTATAAATCTCGAGAGAGTCGTGAAAATATATTGGCTATACTTTTGTACCGTTGATTTTAAGTAGAGAAACAAGACCTGAAATTGATGATTTCCTGTGAAGGTTTAAACCTACAAGCGAATTATGCGTAGGTGTTTGACACTGTTTTGCAGTGATATAGTCATGATTTTTTATTATGGCCCTTAAAAGGTACCTTGTAAGATACCTCTAGCCTCAAAACACGAAATGATGGCGCGTTTAGCTTGATTGTGATTGGTTGAAAACGACGAATTCTTCAATGGAATATGTTTAAAATAAATGTCAATTTATTTTAAACGCGTTATATAAGTTGAGTGTATTTTTAAGTGCCAGCGTATAGGACTGGTGAATGCAGATATTTTTTATGACCCTATAGGTTGCCATTTGTTTAGGAGGCTCCAATAAATTAATGTTTTTGTATTTACAGGGTTGTCATATCGAAGTTGGTCTATCGGAAAACATCTTTCGTCGTCTTTGTCTGCTTGCCGCAGCTGAAGTTTTGACCTTTGGTTCAATTGACATTGATTCTTGAATTAATTGTATTTAAGTTTAGAGTAAGACTAGACCTTGATTGTTTTTCTTTTTCATTTTAATTTTTGTAAAACTAACTTTCTGCAAAGTGGTTATTACCTCATTTCGTTCATCTTCCTTTGTCGATTGTCGCTGACACTTAGGGAAGTTGACCTTCTCGGATACTAATAAAAAACCTTTTATTGACAATGTTTTAAGACAATGCTCAGGCGTATTGTAGTTTTATACGGATGGGTTGCACGGATGGAAATCGGCAATGTCATTCCGATGTTTGACATTTGGCAGATTGCATATTGGTTTGGTAAATTGTCAGTGTCGATTGATTCTGGTCATGTGGTCTAATTAATAATTCGGTGTTCGGGACTATACCCAAAGCTGGATAAAGTAGTAGCAATATTGTAAATTTTTTAGAAAATTTGTAGTTTAATTATAACGTCTATTAAAAGTGAAAACTTTGTTCTAAATCTTTTCTTACTATTATTATTGTGAAAATTATTTCTTCGTCGCAACACAACCGATTTACGTGGTACTTCCATGGAGACATCTGATTGAAAATTATATAAGAAAGTGTAGCAGCGTAATCGTAAACCTGAAAAACACGCAATTTCATTCCGTATAATATGTAATATAATGGTTTTAATTTAAACAGAGTTTCATACAATTGAGACATCTACACATTTTTATCGTAGCAAAAAATCTTTCACAAACTTCCACCCGTTTTCCTGTCCGTGTAAATTGCGAACGGCTCTCGCGCTTATGAATAAATAAATTTGAATATTTCTAGAATAAAATATGATATTGCTGTCAAATATCTTTGATATGTAGTCAATAAACGGATGCTTTTAAATGTTGGATTATTTTATTGAAGTTGTTACAGCCCTGTCATCTTATTGTATGGAGCTATTTTAATAACAATTACTTCTAAACACGTTCTGAATGTTTTTTTTGATAATGTACGACAAGGAGCAGCGGACACAAGGATGAGTGAGTAAAACGGAAAGGAATCACCACGGTCATATTGCATGTTTTCGGAGATTTTTATGTAAGAAGTTTTGCATTCGAGCTTGGAGTAAATTTTTGGATTGACTATGGTAATTAAGGCATCTAACAGATTGTGTACAGCGAAAATAAAGATGGATATGTTGCTTTCGAGTGTCGAGAGTCTTTAGATAATAGAATATACATCAATGGCGTCCTTGGTACATCCCAGACTTTACATCAACAACATATTGTTTTAGAACACTTCAGTCGTTCGTTTGACATCAATTTTTTATAATTAAAGAATACATGCAGATTTTATAAATAGTTTCAACATGAAATATGTTAAGGTGAGAAGACTCATGTTAAATCGTCAGCCAGCCTTTATTCGTTATGATGGATAAGGTGTGGAATAACAAAACTTGTAAGGAGCGCTACGCTTTGTCATAAGTCGTTTGAAGAAAACAACATAATTCCATACTTGACTTCCGAAGTACTAGTCTTGAAATCATTTTATATGGTAAGTGTCTTCAGACAAAGTTTTCCTTTCTATGGGTGAGGTTGCATGTTTTTACTTTTTATAACGGACAATATTCCAATAATGAGAGCTAAAAATGTATGACGATCAATGGGTTGAAAAATAATTGGACTGGATGAATTGGTTCGTGTTGCACATTGCTAATGCCCATGACTGTTCTTGTCTAAGAATTGGTTCTTGTTGGCAATTTTAATTGCGTGTTGGTTGTCAACAAAGCAATTGAAATTTTTCGGTATTTTATTCCAACGCTGACATTTGAGGAGAGTGAAACTTGTTAGTCTATTGCCGTCTTTTCTAAATGTTATAGCTACTTATAGCTAAATTTATTTTAAGACATTTAATGGTCTAAATGTGTTTGTAAGGTTACAGGAAAGAATCCAAAGGAAGTAAGAAAACAGGAATGTACCAAGCACTCAGAAGTACGAAGTGCTGAAGGACTGCAAGGTACATTAGCTTTCTTTATCTATTATCGTAAGGATGGTAAAAATTCATATACGGTAGCAAAATCTTTTTCCTATAATAATATAGTTATATTTATAAATGTAGAAGAATATTTCTATTAACGTTTTACGTTTCTGTTATACATCCAACCAAATTTTTCATTTTTAAAACATTTAATTTTTTAAAATAAGTTAAACATTAGATAAACAAGGATAAAACATAGAAAATAAATCTACTTGGGATTGCGAAATACCTAATGTTACTTTTTGTTTTGGTATAATTTATTTTTGTTTCAGGAGATATTGAAGAGTGAAAACAAAAATGGTTATTAATTTTGAAATAAATGACATTTGAAATTTTTACGGTTTTATTTTTTCTACCTCTTTTAAAATAAAAAGTAATTACATGTTTTAATAAACGTTACAAGTATTTCCATTAGAGATATTACAGAGCTACCGATACATAAGTTAATAACACCTCCACTGCGTACTGAAAAGATAAACAATTGAAGGAATAAAAATACGTAAATATTTTAAACAATAACTATTAAAAATTACTAAGTAATAAAATAAGTTTATATTAAATGGCTTTATAATTAAACTGTAATTAGACTGAATTACTTTTTAAGAAATGGGTATACTTAAAAGCTGTTAAAATCAGCTTAAAAGATGTTCTCTTTAATCTCAACCATAAACATTATAACTGTATTATTATTACTTTATATACTCGTGGTTTGCGAAGGCGTTTTTATAGACTTGTGTAGGGGTGTATCAAAGAACCGAATGACGTGTAAATATAAAGCCCAATTTTAATGTAGTACTGATGTCAGAAGCTTAGAACTAAATTTTAACTCAGCGCTGAACGTAAGAAACCGCCATGCAGTGAAATATTAACTTATTTATATAAACATATAGTATATTATTTATATTCTACAATCTACATCAATAGTTAAGTTTACTTACACAGAATGTCGTAAAAATTAATGATGATGTCTCTGACAACGCGCACTTTAGGAAACTTTGTTATACCAATGTCCAATGTCGTAAAAGATGTTTTGGTTGTAAAGTCTTCCCTGTCTTTTAGGTACTGATCTAATTCACAAGTATTTAGGCAGCCACAGTCTCGAGAACTGGATGGCAAACCATTTAAATTTATTGATTCCGTAGATAGAGTTAAAATTTCTCTTTTATAACGAATCAGACATTTCAATTGTCTTATATTACATATCGTCTCATGAGCTAAAAACAGAAAGAACATACTAAATTGCTACTAGGACAGAGCAAAAACATATCTGAAACAATAATTGTAGCAGCATGAATCGGATCCAATTTAAACGAATAAGCAGTGATTCACTAAATTTAAAGACCTTAACTATTTTCTGTCTCTCTTAAGTAGATACTAAAGGCGAAGAGCTTAACCGATATACCTAGCTACATTTTCTTTCGTCCCATTGCTAAATATATGGTATGGTATGTCTTCGTAAATACGAAAATAAAGTAAAATTTCTGTATTTTGATATGGAAAGTAGGATTAAGTCTACGATAACATTACAGGAACAGTGTAGGTTAATAACGTAGAAATCACGTACCTAAAGGCTTATAAAAATGTGGTATACAACCGCATAATGTTTTTATAACATTTATTCTGCATTCCAAAAGACAATGGCTGTAGGAGTAAATTGGATATCTGTCGTTGGTAGCTTCGTTGATAAACCTAAAATTATTGATGAATGTAATATATTAAAAAAAGTGTTTATTCATTTGACAACAATTCATTCTACTGTGTAAGATTTGGGAACCCTTTTAAGTAAAAAAATACCGATGGCAGGGTTCCCAGTTCTATAACATACTTAATTAAATTTCTTAATATTGTGCTTGTTTTTGATTTTTCAACTGTTTTGAACACGTCTGAGAGCACGAGTCAGTTTGTGGGTGCATATTAGTGATTAAGTGAGTAGGGCGAAGAATACTATATCTACCCATTTAAGTTTAACGTTTGGTTATATTTCATAAAAAAAATACAAAATTGTAATTTTCTATGCGAAGCAGAGCCTGACGAAGTGAGTGTACCTACCTACTTTTCACATTAAAAATAAAAAAAAGTTTTTCGAAGTAATCTCCGTTCCTCTCTACACATCGTCGCATTCGATGGAACCACTGACAAAAGCAGTGGGCCCATTCTTCCTTAGGCGTCTCTTCTATGGCATTTTCGTACACTTTCACCGCATCTTCAGGGCTCGTAAAGCGAATACCTCGAATTTTATATTTAGTTCTTGGGAATAAATGAAAGTCGCAGGGAGCCAAGTCAGGACTGTATGGCGGATGACTCACTATCTCGACACCTGCCATACTCAAATAGTCAACAGTTCGTTTAGCGCAGTGCGCTGAAGCATTGTCGTGGTGAAGGAGGATCCTGCTTCGAGGGCGCTGCTGTCGATTTTTTTCTAAGACAACAGGTAAACAGCGATTGACATACCAGTCTGCAGTAACTGTCCTTTCATCTTTTAGCCAACTGTCCGAAATGACCTTTCCACCAAAGAATGAGGCAATATCTTTTTCTTGACTTCTTCCTTTCTTTACCTTAGTTGGCCGATCCTCAAAAGCAAACAACCACTAAGCTGATTGTCTTTTGGTTTTGGGTTCGTAGCAAATTCAATCCAGCTTTCATCATTGTGACGATGTCACGATTTGAGTCACCGCCGATGAGCTTATTTAACATTTGGCACCAGTCCATGTGAAGGTGTTTCTGGTCGTCGGTTAAAGTATGGGGAATCCATCTGGTACAATGCTTCCTGACGCCTAAATGTTCGTGTAATATTTTTTGGACTTGACTCATACCAATGCCTAGGCTTGCCCGTATCTGCTGATAGGTCACTCTCTTATCTTCCTCTATCATGCGTCGCACAGCACTGATGTTATCTTCAGTTAAAGGACGTCCCTCACGCGGATCATCATTGAGATTGCTACGTCCACGCTTAAACTCGTTAAACCAATTGTAAATAGTGAAAAACGAGATGGGGCTTCATTAAGAAATGCTAGTCGCAGCCTATCATAGCTTTGTTGTTGAGGAAGCCCACAACGAGTCATAATAAATCATTGACCGAAAATTTTCTCGCGTTAGGTTCATTTTCACGTGTAACAAGAGTTTTAGATTTGCCGCCAATTCACAAAAACAAATGACAAATGAATGCAATATATTACATTAGGTTACCAAAAAGTTCTAAAATTAAAATTCAAAAAAAGTTTTCATTAGCAATGTTTCTAACTGGCCAGTTTTTTTTATATTAATCAAGCCATTCTTCACCTGCATTTTCTAATACGAAGTGATGTCACTCGCAACTCCTCTGAAATTCTCGTTGTCCAAACAGACAAACCAAAAGACACGGCAGCTTCTAAATCGATATTGTAGGATGGTGTGGTACTGGTGATTATTTCATCGGGGCTGTGAATATATACCTAAAAACATCAGTATTACCTGTTAAAAACATCGTTTTATTTTTTTAATAGAGATATTAATTTAAGTATCAATGATCCTGATTGTTGATATATTTACAATTATATTCTTCAAGACTAATAATGATAATATTGGACAGGCTACGACGGCTATAGCGCACTTTTGTGTGTGCTGAGACAAGTGCACTCTCTATTTCATAACTCTTTTAGGTTCTCATATGGGACAGATATCCGACATGGACACCGAGTACCATGAGAGCAGGCTCCGGCGACAACTACGTGCTCACGTACGGGGCTCTTTAAACACTGCAAATTCCCAGTTAGGGCAGGGCTACCATTAAGAGTTTATTTTGGAGCAATCGTAAAGGCATGTTTCTGATTTTCAGCCCTGGACTTGAAACCGAGAACTAGTGATCTGCTGCCGAACATGCCAACCCTTACATAAATGTAGTAAATGTTTGTCGGTATAACTTACAACGTCACTCGAAATTAATTAACAATTGTGATAATGCGGTCAAACTGTAATTACTACATTTAAACGTCACATTTCAGTTCAATTATAACAATTATTAAAGTTAAATTTAATATGGAAAACTGTCTCGACGATTCGCGTGCTTTACATGGCTGCTTGCCAGGATCTATTAGTATTATCATCATTACTGTTTATCTACTATTTATAAAATTTTAGTATAAACTGGTGCTTTAATTAACAAACCTTATAAAATTTATATAAATTGGATACTCTTAGGAAGAAGTCTCTGTCGAAAATGGAGAGTTCAATATTATTTTTGACATAGTTCGAGATGTTAAAGCTTCCCCTGCTGTAAAAATTTAAGTGGCATCAATTAGTTTAAAAAAATACAAAGGTGTATATTGAATAATTACACAACATAATCACAATTAATGAAATCATTGATTGATTGTGATTAAATCATACATAGTTTTCTACACAAAAGATCTCTCGACAAGTTATCCTTAAGTCGCCTATACAGTCAATACTATATACACTAAATAAGTAGTATATGTTAGAGTTATCTTTACTATTATTATAATTATCTCTCTTCAATTCGAAGCTCATGTCTGAGAGTCATGGTCAGCAAGGAAGCATCTGGAGCTGACTATCTGCTTCCATCGGTATCTGTCCAGCGCCTCTCTTATGACAGTGAGTTTTGAGGACGATGAGTCTTTCATTTTGCCTTTTGTCTTACCAACCACGATCTCCAAGTTCATATAGACTTTGCGCATTGTATGGCCGAAATAAGATACAATCGGTGGTAGACATGCGAATCCGTATGCGGAGTTGGGTCAGGATCGATGTATTTTGGTGGGTTTCGCAGTCCACGGTATAATTAATATTAGGAGTTAGTAAGGTTCTGTTTAAAAAAGAGTTTTAAAGAATGAATGAAGTTTTAAACACCAGAAAGTTAAAAAATCGATTAGTAAAATTCACCTTATGTTGTCTTTATTATTATATTTAGATATTTAACCAACCAACGTTGTAAGTAATAATAAACAAAATATAACGTCTTACTTGGGATCGTCGAAAATAGCAACATTTGAATTAAGAACATAACACAATCCCATTTCGGTCATCGCTGTAACTATTGAAATGTTTTGCTTCGTTTTTGTATCCACTGTGGCATTAAAATTCGGATACATTGACATAGCGATTTTCGTATAATCTCTGGGATCTAATGTCTAAAATATATATAATTGCATTGATCTATCATATATATAATATAAGCTTCTAATCTGTAGAAATAGCTTGATTAAGCTTGCTGAAAGTTATAGTCAATTGATAGCATTGTAAAATAGCCAATATTGAACAATTGGAGATCTGGATGAATGAGACATTACGTCACCTTTCAGCAGCCACTAGTAATATAGTGTAATGGTAACAATATTAATAAAATTAAACTTATAAACATAAACTAATAATAATAAAATAATATACATTGAAATTATAGTTTATAGCCACTAGTTCTGTTTCATTGATATATTCATTATTTCTACTAGTTAAAAGTTTTTGCAGTCATCATGTGACTATGACTTTCGAAAATTATTTAATAAACGTCTTGCCAATATTCAAACGGGTAGAACCGCCGGGTTTTACGTTCTGAACATTAATAAAATAAACGAATGCTACTTACTGATATTACATCATCCGGAAAATCTAATTTAACATATTCTAAACTATCAAAGTTTGCTTGTATTATTGCCCATAAATATCCATCAATTTTTAGGCCTGTTTCTTTGAATTTTCGACTAAAAACACAATATGATATTTATAATACTTTCTGAGCATATTTTCTTTTAAGCCTTAAGCAATCTATAATGGTTAATAATGGTAAGTAGACATTAATTAAATTTTTATATAGTATGAAATAAGGTCGCATCCCGTCGTCAGGTACGCTTAGATCTTTAAGCTGCGCAACAGATTTTAATGCAAATTTTAATTAATAGATGGTAAGACTATTCAAGAGAAAAGTTGACAATTAAACATTGCATAAAGAAAAGTCACTACCACCTTGCGAGCGATTTCGAATTATGATAATGATACCTGGATATAGCTTTTAGTTTAGGAACAATAGCTTTATAAAATGGACAAAGCGTGACAGCCGGAAATGAAATGTTCCAATCAAAATAGTTCATATCCACACTTATGACTGTTGGGGCGTCCTAAAAATAATTAGGAAAGTCAATATTGCAATATAAATTGAATAATTCAAATGATTTAGGAAAATATACCAGCCATAGCCGTATCTAGAGGCTAGGCCTCAAATTATCATATGATATAAAAATACTTACGATGTACCTGGAGAACTGGATTGTAAGAAGTATCACGATGAGCACTAACGCTGTTAAAAAGCCGATCATCCAAAATATTCTAAAAGCATATAGATATGATTATAATTCGTGTCATTAAAAAACTAAAGCTATTTCATAAATTGATTATGGCAGGCACAAATAAAACATTTGTTTATTTGTTATACTCATGATACTTTTTTAATAAAGAAAGTTTTCTTAGGTAATTTTTGCATTTGCACGTTGGTCATTAGCTGTACCTGACATGTAGATTTGTATATGTTAGTTTTTATGATGTTTTCGTTCACTGTATGTGCAAGTAGCGTACATAGTAAAATTAAAAGACAGCCGGGATTAGAACACACGGCCCAAGAAAGACGCACGCTAAAATTTTCCTTAAGCCTATGGTAAAACTATATGATAAGCTCGCGGCGGCACATATATAAAAATAAAACAAAAAAACCGATAAAAGTTATATATTAGTATTTCAGTCGCGCGATATTAAAGTTGATTCAGTTCCACCAGAGTTGCTTAACGGTGGGCAACTCTAATGAGTGACGGAATATAAGTATTTGGGTTTGCCTTGCCGAGGTTCTGCAGTGCGTCAGGTATGTTTGCCGAGACCTGACCTGACGGTTTTAATGCCATCATTCGAAAAAGTGTGGCATCCTTGATGCATCCTGTTAGGCATAGCATCACATTCAGGATAAGTACCAACAGTGGCGTAACTATACCATCTGGGGACCGTGCCAAATCTTCTTTCGTGGCAATTTTTTTGATAGGGCCCTATCAGTAAAAATCGTCCCTCCTCAGTTTAATTTTAATAAACTTCGAGATTTTCAGCGTACTCAATTACACGTTGTACTCGTATATGTCCTACTAATAGCCATAGGCCTCCTCTTAGGCGAGAGGGAATGGTCTGTAGTCCCCACGCTAGCGTATTGGAGACTTCACATTCTACCATAGAACATAATATCTATTGGGTCGGGGGCATTTTGCCAGCCTATTGTTACGCCACTACGTACCAACCTATCCTTACAAATAACAAGCATATCTTAAAACGTTGGTATGCTGTCCATGCTCCACAATATGAGGCTTTTTGTTTTGTTTACTAACCTTTCCTAAGATAGCAACTAATACCGAATTGTTACTAACTCTAATTAAAACTACATTTGGACATAATCTGAATTAAAGAAGTTCAAATATTAATTATATGTAATAAAATATAAGCTCACAATTAAAAATGTTTTAATCAAAAGAATATCCTTTATTTAAAATAAATCTCTCTTTCAGACAGAATTAAATTTACCTTTCAAATGGATGAATGCGATCATTAACAACGTAAGATAGGCCGTGAGTAGTAGCATTTCTTAATCCATTCTTGACGTAATTAAACACCTTCTTTCTTTTACGCTTTCTCTTAAATAAAAACATTTTAGTAAAATAATTATGAATTTAATATTTTTCGTCGGACTGCGGTTGAAAACGTGGAGCTTTTGAATGACTATAAATAATTATTTAACATCATTGTATGGCATAGAGTAGCTGTAATTTTTACGATTATTCATTAGTGGAGTGTGGACAGTCAATTGTCAAAATCCATGAGTCATATTATTAAAGGAGAATGACAATTAAAGTATTATACACTTACTTTAGCTCTTTATAATATGACAGTTGGAAAAAGAAATATCTCTTAGTCAGTTCGTAGTCAATCGACTATGAATAACTTTGTTAGCGCGTTTCAGAGTTTTACGTCATTGTACTGATTGTAGCCTCTGATTGTAGAATGTAGGTTTTGCTACAGTGCCATGCCCACACTGGTTAACAATTTCTGGACACTAAATTAAGATTTTTATTGAGTTCATACTTACCGGCATACATCTCTATATAAATAGGAGGATTCGATCGCGCATTGACATTTCGCAACTGGGTCGCTGGTAATTTTACAATTATTAGAATATCATAAATAATTACATTATTCATCCCAAGCTGAGGTACTCCTATTCCTGTATTTCCTCAATTTTGACTCAGCTATAATATTTAAAAATAACTGTCTAACTTAGATATAACTGTCTAATTTAGAATATTTATAAAAGAAGATAAAAATTAACGAACAACGAACAACGAATGCGGAAGTTGACAATAAGCTTGCGACTCTATGGAGTTTGTGTACTTAGAATAAACATGCCTTCTATACATAATAATATTATTTATTTACATTAGAGTATTGTTATAGTAAAATAACAATGTCTTTTGTTGATAGAAGCAAAGTTATCAATTATTAGTTGAAAGTACTTACGCCACGTCACGCGATAAATGTATTACGAGAATTCAAACAACTGAAATGAAACAATAAATAAATTCGCCGCGGAAAAGAACAAATTATATCTTGTTACTTTATCTACTCGGGTGTTTCGCGGCAGATCAAATTTAATCAATCGACAAAATATAATTAATTAAATAAACCTTAGCTATATAATATGGGAATAGCTATTATTCCTTTCCACCTCAAACTCAAACTCAAAAATCTTTATTCATATAAGTAAACAAGTACATTTATGAATCGTCAAAAAGAAGTTAAATTAATTGTAAATTTACATTTACTACCAGTTCGCAAGTCAAGGGCGTAGAGCGGATAAGAAGAACTGGCAAAAAACTTTCCGCCACTCTTTATAATCGCCAAGTATTGTCATACAAATTGTTTGAACTAGAGCAAATCAATCCCAAGGATTAGGATCATTTAAGTATTCGTCAAATTTATAAAAAGGCTTTATTGATTAATTTACGTTTAACGAGGGCTTTGAATTTATTTAGCGATAACTCTCTAATTTGACTTGAGAGTTTGTTGTAAAAACGAATACAATTTCCATATAAGGAGTGGTTTATCTTTTGGAGCCTGGTTGGTCGTACACTCAAATTAGTTCTATTTCGCCTATTATACTGGTGAAAGTCACCATTTGTTTAAAAATCGTTTATATTTTTGAAGTTATACTTCTTTAGACGCGTTATGAAAAATTTATGAGAGTGAAATTTTACGATGCGCGCGCACCGCGCACCGCGAGCGAGATGGAAATAAGACAATCTACAAGTAAAAAGAAATAGAATATGCGTGACGTTAGCAGCTATGCCAAGAATTTTGAATGACCATAATGACCTTTGTACAGGGCCTGATTAACCCTTAGGCTAATTAGGCTGGGAGCCTAGGGCGCGACGATCTAGAGGGGGGCGGGCGCGGAAAAACCCTTTTCCCCCCCCCCCCCCCCCCCCCTCGTATAGTCCCCTGCATATTCCAACTAGACCGAGACAAAACACTAAATAAACTGTGAACTGGAAAAAATTCAAAGTAAAGAGACCTGTCTTAAAGTTCACTTTAAGAAGTTAGTAAGTAAGTAGTTAGTAGTAGTAGACTTTAAGTCAGCTAAAAAATGGTTTCAAAGTGTGCAAATTAAAGGACAGCGTTAGTTTCGCTTGCAGATCGATCTGAAATCTTTTATAGATAGCCATGTTAAAATTTTCACACTAGAAAACAAAGTCAAAACTACTTTTTAGACGGACCGGGAACACATCTGTCACCTGGCGGGGGCGCATCCTGACAAATAGCCTAGAGCGGTCAGAACTCTTGATCAGTCTCTGCCTTTGTAGGACCTTTTAAACAAATAAAGGAGTTTTAATTATTTTTTCAAAGAAATTTAGCAATGCTTTTTCACAAAGACCTATTGTTAATTAGTTAAAAGGTTATGAAACATACCTAGTTATTAAATTGAATTAATAATTTAATAAAATAATAAATAATAATTATTATTAATATTAATTAATAATATACTAAATATTAAATATTGTCAAATTATTAACGCTAAATATTTATGATTAATTATTTAATATTTAAAAAAAATTAAGAAAGCCAAAGAAGTATAACTTCTTACGCGCGTACATAAGTACACGCACCATTTTTTATTTTGTACATACAACAAGGCTTCAAGAATGTCTTAATATTTATGCTTAACTTCCTTCTCCAAATATCCTCTTATTTTTAATATTCTCTTAATATTAGGTATTATTTATTCTTAATACCCTTAATATTAATAAATATTTGAGAGGATATTAAGAATTGTATATAATTATTAACCTCATTTGTTCTTAACTTTTTCGTTTTAGTTTGGATGGCACACAAGATAGTTGTTACTGTGGAAGGTACTTAAAAGAGATGCAATAATGGTAATATTTATTGGATGTCACGAGCTTATCTTTTTGGGACAGCTATTTATTATAGCAGTTATTTTGTATGTATATGTACAATTAGGTACAGCTTACGCGTGCGTCATGCACGGTAAGGGTAACGAGTCTAACTACCAAATTGGTTTTTTACATACTGGTTAGATCAACTCTGGTTAGATGACTTTAAGGATAACATTCAAAAGGAAGAATGGGTGGCCACCATGCCACACACAGCCACAATTCTTCATGGACTTCGTCAATCAAATACACAACGGATTTTGACAAATGGAATTGAAATTATTCTTGAAGTTTTAGATTTTAAGTATACTGCTTTAGTATAAAAATAAAATAAAATATGTTTATTATGGAATATAAGATACATGTATCACTTATTCCACGTCATTAAATTTGAATTTGTAGGCATCCCTACTCATCGGCAAAGAAGACAGAGGGTGTAGGCCGAGAGAAAAAGCCGGCGTAAAAAACTCTCGGTACTCTTTTAAAATAGCAAATCATCAAACAACACTTATTTTAAAACAAATATCGCAAATTATTTAGAAGTAGCCTGTCTAGCACGAGTCCCAGGCCCTTTTATTAACTAGATAATCGTTAACTTTATAGTACCTAAGCCTTTTTACACAGTTTTTCTTTAATAGATTTCTTAAATTTATTAAAAGGCAGAGATAAAAGAGCCTCTGGGATTTTATTAAAGAAGAGTATCTCTTTTCCCAAAAAAGAATTACTAACTTTAGATATTCTAGTACGGGGAAATTGCAACCTGCGTTTGTTCCGAGTATTAACATTGTGCGTATGTTCTATCCTAGTAAACTTATCACTATTTTTGTATACATACATAATATTTTCATAAATATATTGCGAGGGAAAGGTAAGTATATTAATTTCTTTATCTAATTAAAAATAGTTTTAAAACGTTTACTATTCGTTAAGACGAAGATTTTCATTTTGCATTTGCTAAACGCTGAATGAGAAAAGTCTGACAAATAGGTAGTAAGAACATCTGAAAGCGATAGTGCTCAACTAGTTACGATAATAAATAGGAGCTTAAAGTAGCCAAATGGTCGATTAGGGTATTCTTGACTACAACACGGGCATTCTGATAAAGTTCGCGTTTGTTTGCAACGAGTCTCAAGGGTTTTATAGAGAGAAAATAGATCGCTCCCTCGTTAAATCACATTTTCAAATGTTGTATTTGTTTACACAGAAACGAGTTCTATGAAAATTTTGTTGCGTCATGAAATGTGTGTCATATATCGCTTATTTATGTAAAGGTTTTGGATTCGAATGACAAACATTTATACCTATTTTGGACGACGACAAGGCAGATTAGATTTAATCAAAATCGGTACAGCTCCTTAGGAGATCCACCTATATACATATTATATACAAAACAAACGTATCTTCAACGATGTTATATTGTTGTGGTCGTGTTGCCTTATTTTTCCGAAAATAGAACTTGTCCTGGGTTTGTTAACCAATTTTGAGAGACAAGCAGTCTGTGTAAAACCATAATTTTAATAGAAATATATTTGAAAAGCTTTAGGAGTACCAGGACGAGTGCCTGTCAACTAGAAAATAAAATTAATAAAAAAGAAGCGTTTCACACCCCAGATGGCGCAAATTCTTACAGGGCACGGAGACTTTGCACATTACCTGCATAGGTTAAAAATAAGGACAAGCCCAACATGTGCCTGCAGTAATAAAGATCAAACAGTAGAACATGTGCTTCTACATTGCCCTATATTCGCATCGTCCAGGCACAACCTGGAGCAACAAATGCAGATGACTGTAGACCGTCACGGCCTACAGGACATGTTATTAAAGCACAAACCGTGCCTGGAACGGTTCAGCGAAAAAAATATTAAATATATAAAGCCGGCAAACAAAACTGAAAGAGCGGGTCTCGCGAGGAACATTGTAAATAAAAATATTACCTATGTAGCCGGGGCGTATTTCGCGAGACGCGTAACACGCCATTTGTGAAGTAATTTATTGCAATTAATATAATGTATCATATTTTTTTTTGTAAAAATTGATAGAGATAGAAAACGTCCCTGGACACAATGGCAGGGGAGTAGAGAATTATAAATAAAAATATAAAAAAACTAGAAAAACATGATAATTATAACATAGAAACTCACAATGAATGAAATCACAACCAAAGTTGTTTCACCTGTTCTCTGTAAGTGAAATGTATAACCTAGACTTGTGGTACTAAGAGCCGAAAAACACACATTTATCTTCATATATCTGATACTTCAACTAGGCACATTCTCCTTGAATTTATAAATGACTATATCGGTGAATGATGTGAAGATCTCTTGTACACTGATGAGAATAAATTAAACCTTTTATTGTACAATTACTAATATATTTACGGTAATTAAGAAAAAACAAAAAGAGAGCTATAAAGATTTCATGATGTCTCATGACACTTCGTTGCAAGCATAGGTAAAGAGAACAATTAAATAGTTTGTTCGTAATCATAGTTAACTTACGGATAACTTAACAAAACACCTTGTTTAAAAAAACTATGCCATTTATTTATCACATTTACACTCATGTTAAATTGACAAGAGTGCACAAGTGAATAAAATTTTAGACGAAACAAAAACAAACAAACAACAACAATTATTACATAATAAAAAATTCAAAAATTAACTAACTACTATAGGTACTAACAAATAATAGAAATTTTGTCAGTTCACTCACCGGCCAATGAAAAAGGTCCGTTATGTAATTCGTTAACTAAATTTATATACCGAATCATAATATGTACCCTTTTCAGAAGGTTAGTCCTAGCTGTGGCCACATGATCCAACGGCGGACGATGTCGCCTTCTGACGTTCCCATCAGGCACATTGAAGCTAAGGCACTGTAGTACTGCCGAATTACTGTCCTTGCCATGGAACAATTTTATCAAGTACATCACAAGCGCGAATTCTCGGCGTACTCTAAGCTCGCCCAAAGAAGAATAAATAAGGTCAGATACATGAGTGGGTAAAAAGGGTACACATCGTACATCCTAAAATAGATGTGCTTCAAAAATTTGTTTTGTACCCCACATGGTATTACATTAAAGGTAAACATTTCCGAATGATTTTGATACAACTATATTCGACATGACGTCTAAACTCATCTATTTAATTTCTTATTAAATACCTATAAACTGTGCAACACAGCTACGCAATGGTTAGTTACGATTTTTTAAATTAGATCTTGATTCTAAGGTTGGGTACACCTCAGTCAATGTATACTAAACGACTAGAGCACACGCGGCTTTGATATCTATATATACACGCCATTTATAAAAACCATCAGCGTATTACAGTGTATATGGCACTGTTTTCATTAGTTAACTCTGTGGAGGAAGTATGGTGTACTCTTCCTCCAACCTAAAGGGAGTATCCTCGACTACTCTAAACACTGGTCAGCTCGAAGGCCCCAGTGGCTAATGTCGAGAAGTTCTATATATCCTTAGCGGCCGGAATAACATTGTTAGCGCGTTATGGCGGCATCGCACTGTAAGTGCCCATAGATATATATATAGATACTACTAAAACTCTTTTGTCTCTTTGTGTTTACTCTGTGATGAAAATAGTCAGATAAGTGCTTTTGTTAAAATTACTAAAGTCATTTGCATATGTGTGTACAAAAATTTTTTTGAACTTGGAAGGTAATTAAGTTCTTATTGAATGATCTAATCCCTAGTTGGCGGGTAATAGCCATAAGTTGAGCTCGTAAAAACGAAATACGCAACAGCCTGTTGGAATTTTTAACGTGTTTTGAGTAGGGTAACAAAGTGCTTTCATAATATTTTGGTAGCCCAACTTTTAATATTTACTTTGTACGAAAACGTTTAGAATTCTTAAGGATTTAGTGGTTTTCAAATATTTAAGTGTATATAAAATGTTTATGAGCTCTTTGAAACAAATTTTTCGTTTGGTGCCATTTGTAATAAAAAAAATAATTTTTAATTTGTAATAAATTAAAACCACGGATGCTGCGATTTCTGTATCTTTTTTCCTTTGATAATTTGTCTTTATATGTGTATTTTCATTGCTCTCTGTGCAA